>VZRF01000393.1:61934-91689 GCA_013396875.1 Vireo altiloquus | reverse complement strand
GGAACCCAAAAGGATCATCAAGTCCAACTCCTGGTCCTGTACAGGATACCCTCAAGAATCACACCATGTATCTCAGAGCATTGTCCAAATGCCTCTTGAAATGCCTCTGTCAAGCTTGTGCTGTGACCACTTCCCTGGGGAGCTGTTCCAGTGACCAACAACCCTCTAGGTGAAGAACTTTTTTCTAATATCCAGCCTAAACCTCCCCTGACACAACTTCAGGCCATTCCTTCGGGTCCTGTGTCTGGTCACCACAGCAAAGAGATCAGTGCCTGCCCCTGCTCTTCCCTCACAAGGAAGTTCCACACTGCAGTGAGTGTCAGTCAGTCACTCAGTCTCCTCCAGGCTGAACAGAGCAAGTGACCTCAGCTGCTCCTCACACGCTTCCCCTCAAGGCCCTTCACCATCCCCATGGCCCTCCTTTGGGCACTCTCCAACAGCTTTATATCTCTCTTATCCTGTGGCACCCAAAGCTGCCCCAGCACTGGAGGTGAGGCCGCCCCAGTGCAGAGCAGAGGGGACAATTCCCTCCCTTGCCTGGCTGGCAATACTGTGCCTGATGCACCCCAGGACTGGGTTGGCCCTCCTGGCTGCCAGGGCACTGCTGACTCATGTTCAGCTTGGCTATCTCCCATCCCCTTCCCCTTCTCCTCCCTTTGCTGCCTGGCATCCTGGGCCCCTTTTCTCTGGCACGAATTGCCCAGGGCACAGCAGAAATGAGAATGTGCCACAGCCTCGATTAAGTGCCCTTGATGCCAGGGAGCATCGGGTGGCACTGGTGCTGTGTAGGTGTATGTTGGTATGAAAGGCCATTGGAAAGTGCTGGTTCACTCGAGGGGTTTGGGTTAGGGCTTCTGAACAGGGAAGGTGCTCATAAATTATTAAAAAACTGCTAATTATTCCACTTGATTACAGAGATAATTCTGTTCTCTTGGGCATCTTTTCACTGAGGTCCCACCACTAACGTTTGCAGAAGCAGCCAAGGTAAGCAGTTCCAGGAGCAGGACGTCTTTGTGGTGCAGAGCAGATGTGTGAACCCAGAAGAGGTGGAGGCTCTTACTGCAGCTCGGGGTTCCTTGAACACCCTCTGATGGTTCCAAGCATTGTAACTGGGAATCTCTGAGAACCAAGCATCCTTGAGAACAGGGATGAGGGAAACCCATGGTTACGTGTGGCTCAGCCCAGCCAAATTCCAACACGTTTTTTGATGCCAGGAGTACCTTAGATGGGCCCTACAAAATCACCATAAAACTTGTCAGTTATCACTCCTGGTGATCTTTGTGTCTCCCAGCCTTCCACTCTATGCTGATACGGCCTTTTTCTGTGCAGCAGGGTGAGAAACCTGGGGGGCTGCTGGGCCATGTGAGTGCTGTGTGCTGTGTGATGGAGCACAGGACAGTGCACAGGACAGTGCACAGAGGTGCACATGTAAAGTTAACTTTAACAGGGCGTAGCACAGCTCCTGCTCTTTTAGGTTAGTTTCAACAACTCTCAAACTGCTTAAACTGAGGAGCAACCTTTTATGCACAAGGTCTCCCTTTCTGCAGTCTCTTGACTGCCACACTGATGTTGCTTTCCAATTCTGAGGCCAGTCCTGGATGCCCTTCCCCTAGAAGTAACTTGCCCCAGCACCTCCTGTAAATGTGTCCTGGGTCTTCTGTGCTGAGTATGGGCCGCACCTGTGAATTGCGGTGTTTTTTGGAAGAAGTCAGGCTCTCTCTGTCTTAAGAGGTGGTCCAGATTGCCCAGTTCTGATGGAAGTTCTGTCAGGGGCTCCTGGTTTTGTCTGAAGTAAATAGAAATTGAGTTGGATTTGCAGTTAATATAGCTGCATACTCAAATCCTCCCATGAGGTCTTAAATTTGTCTCTGCTCTGTATAAGGCTTTAGTCAATGAAAATGCAGGCTCTACTTGGTAACAATAATACAATGCTGACACTTTGTTCTGACTAACTATATCCAACCATTTCAGCATGAAAAAAAATCCTTTCTTTTTCTTTGCCACCAGCTGATGTGTAGGCGTAACTGAATTTTGCTGCCCAAAAGGGTCCTGAAAGATGGAGATCTAAAGATAGCCTGGAACAGTTACTCCTGCTGCCATGCTGAAATTGGGAAGGATGGAGACAGCATGTAAAGTTTTTTGAGTGACCATCCATTCCTGGACTATGGCACAGCAATGGAGGCAATAGAGCCACAGGTGTTTCACTGTTCTTCTGCTGCCTACTCCCTATTTTGCTTTCTCTTATGGCTGCCTGCAAGCTTCTTTTAGCTTGATTTTTAATTTTCTGATTGACTTAGAATTCAGTGCAATGCTCATTAAAAATCACCTGAGCTGGAAAAGATTATGAGATGCAATTGTGAAAAAAAAAGAAATGGTGAATTCTTAGTAGCAGTCACAGTCTGTTACTCTGGCGTACCTGGTTACACCGAGAGCCACAAACTAATTGTCATTTTTGTTTTGTTTTATTTTATTTCCATACTTAGACTGTGTGAGAGAGGAATCAACTTCTGGTCTTTTTCCAAAGTATAGAGACCTGGCAGAAGTGACAGTGAAAGTGATTTAGCTACCTATTGAAAAGAATAGAGTGCAGGCTTCCTGTGCATCTTGATACTGCTTGCTTTCTGTTGTTTACAGTTATATGGACCGGCTAAGAGTTTCATTCATGTGACAATTAAAGTGAATTATTTTACCCTTTGTCCTTGTTTCTCAGCTCACTATTTTGAGAGCAGATGAAGTGTGACATCTATGTGTCCTAGAATCAGTGCTCCTGGGAGAATTTCTGAGATCCTCTGAAATCCAGCACTATAGTTGAATGTTGTGAGTGAAGACTGGACTTTTTCTCTTGTATTGGTTTCTGTATGAAGACCATGAGTGCTCTTTGATCTACTGGCTTACCAGACCGAGCCCTTTATTCCTAATAAAGGGAATAATTTGGGAAGAAAGCACTACTCTCTTTGAATTCTTGAGAGATTCCAACTGTATTCTAGCAAAACTGGATCCATGTTCCTCCTCTCAGGATGTACTTATGTATTAGCATAGGAAAACTTTTTTTGCTGGGATTTTGTGTGATAGTGATTTATTTTAGAGGAAGTACCGTATTTGGTTCTGTGCTATTCCCTGAACTCAGGCATGTTTCAAACTTTGTGGTACCGTCCTCATTTATTAATGCTTTTATGAGTGTTTGATTAATGAACATTGGAGGATCTCTGTAGTGTTAGCTGTATTACCGCAGCATAGAAAACTACCCATAACTCTAAAAAGAAGTTTCTGCTTCCCCTTCCACCACTGAAGAAATGCTAAAGACTCTTCGGGATTTCTCCACAGATACTCACAAATGTTCACTGTAGAAAAAATCAAATGAAATGCATTTTGAAGTAAAAACTGAACACTGAATTTTGTTCGGAGGCCATTAAACATAAGATTTATTATCATAAGTTCCAGTGCCATTGAGCAATGCTTTGTTTGCAGTAGTTCGGAATCATGATCCATTGGATATCTGACTACAGACTAACTATTTACATGAGGGACACCTAAAAGCTCCTGTGAAAAAAGCCTGAAGTCCCATCAAAATCAGGCTGAAGTCTCAGTTTACTGTTGTGAGATGACATACCTGAGAAATGGCTAATCTGGGGAGGGACAGCCACTGAAAGAAAGATATTTTTAGACTTCCCACTCCCTTTTCTTTGGTTTTATTGACTTTAATTTTGTTTCTTTTTCTTCTGTAAATATGTGCATCTGAGTATCATTAAAGTCAGTGTGGATCAAACCTGGTCAGCTGAGCCTGAACAGTGAACAGGTATTCAATATCCTCTTGGATGCGTCCAGCAAGAAAGTAATTTTCTGCCTGGAGTCTCCTGTTGAACTGTTGTCCTCCATCCTGCTGACTCTCCAGCTACACCCTGACAGTGCATCTTTCCCCAGTTTTAGTTCTCAACTTGATCAGCACATCGTCGTAAGTATGTATGTTTTCCAATCATGAAGAGTAGAAACCTGTATCTCACATGCCAGGGCTTAAGGAACAATAAAACACATGTAGTCTGGAGACTTATTCTTCCAACCTCTAAATGTGGTTTTTTTCCCCTCTCTCTTTTTTAGTTTTTTTTTTTTCATCCTTAAAAAGAAAAGGACAACATGTAGAAACATAGTTAAGCAAATTAACATCAAGGTAGTTGTCTCACTGCAGATAGATCCAGATGCATCAAAGTCGCCTTTGGATATCATAGTTGTCGTAATTATTACAAAGAATTCTATGGGTGTAGCATACACAACATGCAGTAAATCACTGTTTCTCTTAGCAACTGCTACATTAATAGTAAACACATTGATTTCATATACTATTCCTAAGGACAGAATATTCTAATATCAGTTTAGATGGGAGAACTCAGATAGACATTCAAAATTAATACTACTGAAAATGCAATTTATCATGAATTGCTGTGTATATATCACTGCTTACAAAAATTTAAATGTATCTGTCTGGGTGAACGTAAAAAAACCCAACCATATACAACTGTTGAAAGATAAGCCACTAAAAGCATTTCTTACTGCTGTGATTTCTTGAAGATGAACCTACTAAATGACCATGGATCCAACAAAATGTGCAAATTTATAGCTCCCTAATATGGTTTCTTTTCTGTTGTGTTTTTTGAGTCTATAGGATACAAGAAAATCTATCATTTTTTGACAGCATTAACTATATTAGCCATTTTTCTATAAATGAGGAAACACTGTATTTCATAATGTGGTCAAATAATGTTCAAGACTCTTACATTGTAAAAGTACACCATCACTGTTTACCCCAGAGCCCTCCACAGTTCTGCTTTAGTTTCCTTCGTGCTCTAGCAATCAGTAATGTTGCCTTTGTAAAAAAATGGAAACCAAACATCAGCATTTGCATAAATAAAAAATTTTAAATGATAAATTGTTTCAAAAATACTTTACAAATTTATTATAATGTTTATAATGAGAAAGTTTGGTAAGGTAAAAACATTTCATTGTAGTCCTTGGAGATGGGCTTCTGTATATGTATCAAAATCAACAAAGCAGGAAAGAAAATGTTACATGATAAAGAAATTAAGGTAGTCATAGGACCTTAATTTGCACCACAAATGGTACCATATTTGATGTCAATCTTCTCTTCAGGTTTAGCATACAATCAGAATGAATTCCTGAAGTAGAGAGAAATAAAAATACCAGTCCTGGACCACCAAAATCACTTCAAAGTAACAATCACTCTGAAATATTCTTTGTACTTGTTAGTGTGTAAGGAAACAATCCTTTCTGTACATATTAAAGGTGCTGTTATTAGATACATAAACCTTTTGTTCTGGAATTAAATAAAGATACACAACCTGACAGTGCTGTCTGCTGCTGTCACCTTCCTCCCTTCCATTTACTTTCTCCTTTAAATAGATGTGAAGTTGTCACACAAAATTCACAGTGTAAGGTTTTTTTGCCATGGAAAAGAAGTGTACAGATACTTTTCAAAAGAGGTTTGAGTCTGAAATGTGAGATCAAGACAGACATGCAGGTCAATAGAAGATACAACAAATCTCTAAGCTGAATTCAGATTTCATATACTCCATTCATTATTGGCAAGGAAAACTTGCCAAACTCCAGAGAACTGAACTACAGCTGCCTGGTATTTGGATTCTTATGTTCCTGGATTTGTTTCCTTCTCATATCGGCCTAAGACCACCAATCCCTGTACAAACTAAATTTAGGAACAATAAATAACAACTACCTGACATTGCATCAGAAATCTCATTCCACTGCTTGTGCTGGGTATGGTGATAATTTCTGTTATAAATCAGAGGGAGCAACTTGCATTAAATAGCATTTTTTTAAAAAACACTATGTAACAAACAGTCTTTTATTGTACCAACTTCATTTTATACCAGAAAGCTCTTACCTGCTGTATTAAATGCTACTAGAAATAACAAGGCAATCATTGTCTGACACTACCTTCAATGGATTAATGGCCTCACCCAGGAAGCTCCAGCCATGTTACATTTACAATTTTTACAGTTTTAGGAACTGCTTTCCCTAATGTCACAAACTATCTTTAATTAGCTGCAAATGGCTGTTGACTTGGAGAAAAATCTCTGACACTACAGCTGTTTCTTAATTATTTTGAGCAGCATGTAACTTCCTCAGAGGAGGATCTGTTTTCCTGGGGCTTTTCATTCAAACCAGCTTTTCAACACTGTGTGGAAGGCTAAAGGCTAATTATATTGTGCTAGAGGTAACACTGAAGTTATGTTATTGGTATTAAAATGATAGCTGTTATTTCTGATTTGTCTCCAGCTCATTCATTCAGACTGAGGCACACATTGTGAACAACAGAAATATATTCTATAAAAGTCACTGTGCTTATGGATGACATTACATTGTCAATGACATTACATTACAATGAGAGAGATCTCATTAAAATCTGTTCTACAACTCTATAGATTTCTTCATTTGCTAGGTACACAAATGAAAAATAGATCTTTATATAGCTTGCATTATCACTGCTTATCACAGAGCTTCAGAAAAGGTGAAAGACACACATATCCTATCCTATATATCTCTGGATATAGATATATCCATACATCCATATATGTGGATATCCACATATCACTATCCTAGTTTTAGTTTTATATCACATTATGCTGGGGAGAATTTACAAGTATGTTCTGTTAGACTTCTATAGGCATGGAGAAATCTCAGAACATTGACAAAGTGTATGTGAGATGACTCTAGGTTCATGTCTCAAAATGAACCAAATTCCTGACTCCATTGCGAGAAAATTGCAGTATTTAACAGGCTTGTGTGGTGAGCCACAGGATTATCCTCACACAGGGAAGTACCTGGAAACAAGTTTTGAATGTTTAAAGCACGAACACTGCATACTGCTCAAAGATCTTTTGATGTGTTACATTCATAAACATGATGCAGATTTTGTTCAATAACCTAGAATATTGGTAAAAATATTTTAAAAAGTAAGACCAGTGAACCTATGTGAGCTTACTGTAAAACAGTTAAAACAGAGAAATAGTTCTTTATATCAAATGAACTTTCAGGAATAAAACTGCTTCAATTCAAGTTTAAATCTTAGTGCAAGCTAAATTTCAATTGAAAAAAAGAGCTGGAAGGACAATATTCCCTTCTCATGTGACTCATATACAGTGATGCACAGTTACAAACTGATTTTCTACATCACCAGTAGGTCTATTAGGAACCTGTTTTCAGATGCTGTATTATGATATATTCTACACATACCTAGAAATGGATGAAAGAATAAAATAATTCCAATATAAATATACAATTCTACAGCTTACAGCCCTAGCTGAACTAAGTAAACTTAATAAATTCCAATATCGTTTTTATTTTACTCTGTAGTAAAAGCTATTGGCAGCTTTTTAGTATTTAATGAAGAGTTTTATGAAATTGAAAGTGTAAGCACAACACTCAGCCAATGTATGTCAGAAAAATGTCATCAGAATAAAGCCAGGAAATCAGTCTTCTGTGGTATTACTGGATTTGTTAAAAAGCTTGATTTCAAATTTGAATTGTAAGTCTTTTGATTTTGATTTGCAGCTGTGCAAGCAAGTGTAAAATGTGGTCAAATCCAATGTAGCTTACTTTGCAGAGGCAGAGGCTTTCCTTTGCTCTTAAGTATAGCATCTCATTTCACTTCTTTCATAGAACTGAAAGGTTTCACTGTCTAGTGAAGTCCAATCTTTTTCTTTTACCTTATTCTACAAAATTAGTAGGGAGTTTTTTTAAATGAGAAAAAAATGTCCAGAACTGCCCTTTCCATAGTATTTATCAGTGTGGTACGGAGATAAATATTTGCATCTGGGAGACTTTGAAGCAGTGGCATAGAAGAGAGTCAGACTGTATGTGTTGGCAGAATGTCCCACCATGCACCAGAATTAGTGTGTCCTAGTTTAAAACCTGTAATTTTTTTAAGCCTTACAAATGCTCTGAAAGTTATCTCCTGATTTTGAATAAGCCTATTTTTTGGTGCCTTTTGGGAAGTGTTCTTTGCCTTTGCTTTTTCTTTCAGAGTTCTGGTAATTGCTATAGGAAGGCAGGGGCAGAATGGAGAAGAATCAATTTAAAAAAAACTTAATGAAGCCTTACAAGGAGAGCCTATTGAATATGGTTAGCGTGCTGTGGCAGGATTTCACAACCAAGCACTCTGAGAGCTAATGTATATGAGAACAGTAGTCAACATTATTGAACTCAATATGGTTAATTGCCTAGCAACTATGAAAACAAACCGTTATCTTCTACATTCAATTTTCAAACTAGAATACCACTTCATATAACTTAGGGTACTTCTATAAATGTAACACACAACTTGAACATTTTACTCACTGCTTTCTTACAAATGAGTGATAGCACTCTGAAAGTGATTTCTACTTCTTCTTCTTATGGAAGAATTGATGGCTCCTTCCTCCTACTTGTTTTGATCTATAATTAACAACTTTTCTTCCAAAATAAGCTGCTGCAACAACACCTAATTAAGTTCCTTGCTCAGTTGGAGTGGATTGCAGCAGGTATTGCAGATTTTTTTCCTTGCTTTGCATTTAAAACAGAAAGGACATGTCCTTCATGCTCAACACCAATTTATGTACTTAGCAGAGTGCATCTTGGCATACTGCTGATTCCTCCAGTCACACATAACAACAGGAAACAGCAAAGGATTTAAGTACACATTAGTTCAATTAAGTAAATGTCAACTATTTTCTCACAGCACTAAAACATTAGTTATATAAAGCTTTTCTCTTTTGCTCTTTGTCACACTCCCTAAATAGAATAGACTTATATAAGTAACTACTGCTAGTACAAAATAACAGTGCCTGCACAGATACAAGAAACTGTAACTGTAATAATAAGGTCAGAAACTTGTTCTTCTACAGTAGCTTTTTCTTCCTGTCATACAAGAGGTGACCCTCTACAATGGTATATTGTATTCAAAAGCATTTCTTACCTAGAAAATGGAGAGTTCATCTTCTTTTGCAATGATAGGACAGAGAATACGAATTTCTCTCTACTCTTGCCACTCAGGCAACTTCAACAAATCAGGAAATCACAGGAAATGTAATTTTGTCCTTCATGTGACAACATAATTCTTCACAATAGCAGTTTCACCCTTAAGTAACTCACCAAGGAGGTGAAAACACTTAGTTTTCTCTTACAAGAGATAGTTCTGTCATATACTGAAAAAGTCTATAGGTGTAAAAAAGGGATAACGCAGGTACTATGGGGAGCCAAATTGACTGAGATTTCAAAGTGTTAAGATAAAGAACTCTCAGAGTTGTAGACAGGTGAAAGAACTGCTGATTAACAATTACCTACTCCAAAACGGAGGCCTTCTCAGCAGATAGTTTGAGTCAGTTCTTCTAAATCTGCCATTTTCTAAACTGTTTTGATTGATGAAGAGCTTTTGGTTCCTCTTTTAATATTAAAAATGTTACTATCAGCTGTTAAACAAAATACAAATCCACATATGTCCATTTTCTTCTGTCTTCTTGACAGTTCTAATTTCAGTTCTAATAAAAGGCATTAATCAACACAAATAAACAGAAATGCATTTTAGAACTTATTGATAAACATGACCCCCTCTCGCAGAAACATATTATAAAATCAGCACTCAGGTATGAACATGTTAGTTCCAAGAACCACTGATATACCTGATATATATATTTTTACACACCTACCAAAGATTGTTCTATTCAAGCAAGAAACAGTAACTTTTGTCCAGAAATTAGTCACTCATAAAAAATAAAAGGTGGGTTTCTTTGGCTTTGAGGTTGCTTTGTTTATTTTAAGCTAAACTAATTTTAATGTCCTATTCTGCAATGCTCATTTGCATAAGATGAACTAAGACAGGATGGAAATACTTGAAAATTAAATTAAGTATAGAAAGCAAAATTACTTAATACAGGTTGTCCTCTACAAAAAAGTTAGGAGTGGTCAGACAGGAAATGAAATATTTTCACTTAATTTTTCATTCTTTAATTACATGTCCTAAGCCTAATCTATCATTGCTCACAAGCTCTTTCTTAAGCAAAGCAAACAAAATTAATCTTGTATTAGTAATGTAGTCTTGTATCACATTGCCCCAAGTTAACCCATTAGTAATTAATATCTATAATATTAAGAATAAAGATGAAGCAAGGAGATGTGTGATTTTTTAAAATAAGTAACAATTTAATGTGGCTTTTATTGGGCAATTAATTTCTGATTTTAAATGGAAGAAGAATCTCAGACGGGAAGTCAAAGGCAAATATGTACTTCATTCAGGATGCAAGTGCTGCTGCAGTTCTAGGGATTACACCATTCACTAATTGAAAGCCAGAGAGACAGAATGACCATGCTATAGTCAAAGATAGGCTGAAATTTATTTTAAAAATGGGAGTTTTCTCTTATCTTCTAGTATCAAAAGCAGTTGAGTGCAGAAGGTCACATCAGTAATATGGTGGTCTTGCCAGATTTCTGGACAGGTTTTAAGGTCTCCATGCAATAGCAGCTGATATTGCTACTTTAACTACTTAGCCTAAAGATAGCCAGTATTTGTGGGTTTTTTCTCCCAGAGTGGTGAGAAGGATTTTCTGCGCATTCTTCCTAATGAGGACCCCCCATGGCTTTTACTGATAAGAAAGAAGAATACTGGTGCGTGATAAATCCAAGTTATCAAAAAACAAAGGATATTTGCATATTAAAATGAGTTATTTCAATATACAGAAACCTGCTCATTTGGCTCCTTTCTCTTTTCCTTTCATTTTTGGAAAGAAATGGGAAAATCAAGGTCAAATCACTTGTTTAAGAGACTAGAAACAATGAGGGAAGCTAGCTGCATGTTAGGAAGACAGTTGTTTGCTGTGCCTTCCTCACTCAGTTCAGAAACAACACCAAGTTGTGTGGGAGTGTTGGTGGAGGAGGCGGCGGTGGGAGGTGGGAGTCTCCTGGAGGCCAGTGGTGTGAGGTTCAACAAGGCCCAGAGCTGGGTCCTGCCCTTGGGTCACAACAACCCCAGGCAGTGCCACAGGCTGGGGCAGAGTGGCTGCAAAGCTGCCCACGGGAAAAGGACCTGGGGGTGCTGGTGACAGCAGCTGAACATGAGCCAGGGTGTGCCCAGGTGGCCAAGAAGGCCAATGGCATCCTGGCCTGGAGCAGCAACAGTGTGGGCAGCAGGACCAGGGCAGGGATTGTCTCCCTGTACTCAGCACTGCTGAGGCCAAACCTCGAATCCGGTGTTCAGTTTTGGGCCCCTCAGTACAAGAAAGACATTGAGGTGCTGCAGGGTGTTCAAAGAAGGGCAATGGACCTGCAAAGGGTTTGGAATACAAGTCTCATGAGGAGCAGCCTGGAGAAAAGGAGGCTCAGGGGGGACCTTATCACTCTCTACAACTGCCTGAAAGGAGGTTATAGCCAGATGGAGGTCAGTCTCTTCTCTCAGGTAACAAGTGATAGGACAAGAGAAAATAAACTCAAGTTCTTGTGGGGAGGTTTAGATTGAATATTAAGAAAAATTTCTTCACAGAAAAAGTGGCCAAGCATTGGAACAGGCTGTCCAGGGGAGTAGAGTTACCATTCCTAGTGGGATTTAAAATTCATGAAGAGATGATGCTTAGGGACATGGTTCAGTGGTGGACTTGGCAGTGCCAGGTTTACAATTGGACTTTATGATCTTAAAGGTCTTTTCCAATCTAAACAAATTGTGTTTCTCTGATTCTCAATGTGTGCATATCTCTAGGCATCTGTTATTAATAGCTAAACCAGAAATATTACATACAGTAGTTAGCTTTTCCCAGCAGCTCTGTACACACTCGTAGAGGTAATTCCCAGCTGCAGTGCCTTGTTAAATAAGCAGAGTACTGTAGCTGTAGGATTTGGGGAAGAGGATGAGAGAGGGAAAAACAAAAAATTAGGTCACAGATGTACAAATGTATCACAATAGGTCATCAAAAAAACTCATTCACAGCTGTACAGACTCCTCAGGTTGATCCCATAAAAGTATTTTTGGTACCTAGAAACACATAAAGTGTTCCGGGAAAAATGGGTTTTTGCTGGATTCCAACCAAACCCAGGCACCATATCTGTAAATGGCACCTGTGAATGGTAGGTGAAATGCGGTTAAATAATTCTTTCCCTTTCTTCTGTCTTCCAAGAGGCCAAATTGCAGCCTTCCTAACCTTACTTTACCTTTCCACAGGCATACTATACAGCACTGAGGCGTCATGATCCCCCAGAATGGACATACAGAGACATTTCACACTATGCCTCTGAAAGAATAAACACACCAAGCAGAAAATAGGGAAAAGGGCTGAGGCACTCTGAAACTACTTTTGTAATCTTGAGCTTTCCAGAATTGGGAGTGGACTTCATATAAATCAAAACAAGGATGAGGACACTTCTTTTACAAGTCTGTTATTTTTATTGATATCAAATAGGAAAATAAAGGTCAAGCTATACCAACAGAATGTGGAAAATGAAAATTTTTATATTATCAATATGCAAATGTGCATTTGATCTATATTCTAACTACTACCAGTATGAAATCTGAAATTAAAATATACATGCTTGAAGTAATCTTCCTCCTGCACACAACCTTCTTATCAATTAATTGAAAAGTTTAATAAGTATCTTTGCTTCCAGACAACAATAGGGGGATGGAAAGGGGAAACAGTAAGGAAGCTCATCCTCTTGTCACAGAAGTGTCATCTAGATGCAAAACCATGGTCAAGCCTTCTAACTTTTCAAGAAGCACTTAAAAAGGGTGACTTGGAATGTTTGTCCTCATTGTTACATCATACAAATTCTAAACTATAACAACTTTTTTCAAAGTAGATAAATTAGTCTAAATCTTTCTGGCAATATTCCTTAATAGTGATAAATTTTGCATTACTAGTTCTATGCTAATTGCATAAAGGCAAGATGTCCAGATGGCTGTGTGCCTTAAAGATGTCTTAGAAGATATCCTTAAAGAAAGAACTCAAATGAGCACAACAGAGAATATCAAGTGACACCAGTAACTTCAAGTGATCTTTTACCCCTTTCCATATGTTTGCTATACTGTACTAGCACTGACAAGTCCACCACTAAGCCATGTTCCCTAAGCACAATGCTTTTGTGCTTTGTAAATATGTCCGAGCATGGTTACTTAATCCCTTCCTTGGGCAGCCTGTTTCAAAGCCTGACAAACCTTTTGGTAAAGAAATTTTCTAACCTAAACCTCGCCGGGACCAACCTGAGAGCTGGCTCCTTTGGTCCTACTGCTTGTTACCTGGGAGAAGAGACCAAGCCCCACTTCACTACAGCCTCTTTTCAGGGAGCTGAATAGAGCAGTATCGTCTCCCCTGCTTCCTTTTCTCCAGGCTAACCAATATAGCCTGCACTTGCTCAGGACTAAACTGTGGATCACTCACATACGGTGCTGACAGTTACAGAGTCTGGGTTGTAATCAGAGGAAGGTGTCCTGTTGATTTGAGGCACAGACCTTTCTGCAAATGACTTTAAAATTGAAAGATGAGTTCACAAAAGGCATACTTTTATGCTTGCCAGTTCAATTCAGTCAAGCAAGGCAAGTAATGTATAGTAAATAAAACACATTTTCATTTTTTATTAGGTACAGTTACTGGAGGAGATTAATAAATACACAAACACTATTTTTTTAAAACAAAACTCCTTTTTTGTCAGTTTTGAAACATCACAGTATACTTCCCAACTCATCTTTTCAGAATCTGTGATTTTAACATACTTTGATAACCAACTGATCATTTCCTTACTTCCTTTTTGTCTCTTATTTTAAATTGAAGTACTTAATTTTCCCCCCATCTTTTTATCTGCTCTAAGTATTGTCTCTATGTATTATCTCTATTTGCTTTCATGTCTTCATCTCTCCTGTCAAAATAGATACACAGAACATTGTGTGAGTACCATTTACGAGAGCAAAATTAGGCTCTTTCAGAAACATTTAAAGAAGCAAACTTTTAACACTTCTAGGAGCAGCAGAAAAAAATGTACATCCTGAAATGAGATTTTTTAAACATTCCCCATGTTTCAAAATGTTTTCAAGTTTTTTCCTCAAAAACCTTTCCATGCAGATGTTTTGAGAACCATGTGGTGCTTGCACAAAGAGCCCAATTATGGTAGCAAGTTTGGTGAGGGATTACAGAGGGTGGGTTTAGGTTGCTTTGCATCTGTGTGGTGCCTCAATAGAATTTGCATCTCAGACTGAAATCAAAATGGCCTAATGCTGAGCATGGAACTGCCTGTGTAAACTCTCTGGAATAGTGACAGCTGGGCCACCAGGAGGGCTTTGAAACAAAATAATAAATTTGCACTTGTCTGAGCCACCTTCTTTGGAATAATCTCCTGGAGTAGGCTTCTACTCTCTAAAACCCAAGACCACCTGGGAAAATGTTACTGACTCTCTTTTTTAAAGCAAACTAGCAGAAAAATGATTCACCCAAGAATGGACAGTGCTCAGCAGGGTTCAAATTTATTTGTCTCTGACTTACTTTCACAAGCTGCCTTAAGAGTAATTTCACTTGCTGGTAAAAAATCAAAACAACAAACCCCATCTTGCTTTCTATTTGAGTGTACCTAACATCAGCTAGAGTATATGAAGTATTTCTTGCCATGCTGAAGCTTCCTTTTGTACCAACCTCCTGAGAAGTTAATCAGACTGAGTCTCTTGTGATTAGGCCCTCTTTACCACCCCTCTGTTATTCTCATGGCTCTTCTCTGCAACCTGGGTTTAAGTAAACCTCTGCATTGGGTTTAAGTAGCAAAGTCTTGTAAATGGGGACAGGGTAGAACAGCAGGGGTGGCTTCTGTGAGAGGAGACCAGAAGAGAGACACTGCTCCTCCCCTCCAGGGGCCTCGGTCTGCTCAGCAACTGCAATATATGTGGCTGGCTCCTACTTTTCTCCCCTGACTGCCCTGAACTCCAGCAGGTGAACAAGGCTGTAGCAACCAGACTGATGAGATGAGGCTGGTATGGGATTTACCAAAGCCATAGAGATTAGCATGTGGGGCTGAGAGCAGGAGCATCCTTCCCTGTCTACAGCTTCAAATCGCAGGTCCCTGGCTACACACCCCAGGTGCCACAACCATCCTTGTCAGTGTGAGCCCAGAACAGCAAGAGAAGCCATAGACAGCAAGGACATGGAGTCCGCCAGAGAGTGTGACTGCGAACTGTGCTGCATCTGTGTTTCACTGTGCTTTGTGCAGCAAGGTTGACACTGCTTGGGAATGCTTGGTTTATTGGGCTTGCACTTGCTTACCCACCACAGCTGTAACTGGATTGCATCCTCATCACCCAAACACATGCAGACTGCTCCCTGTTGCATGTTTTTTGGGAAGGACCTGGTGGCAAACTGATGCAGAGAGCAAGGTGCCAGTGAACTTCCCAAAGAGGCTGTGATGCCACATGGGGTGTGTTCCTGTAAGCTTTTAGCAGGCAGTGCTGGAAGCCAGATGCTGCTGCCTTCCACAAGGCCTACACACCCTCATTCTGCCAGCAGAGCATTCAGTGGGGCCTATCAGGAATGTCCAGTCCCAGCTTCTACCTTCCTTCCTGCTTGGAACTTTTGGGGGTGGTGAGGCACTGGTACAGGCTGTTCTGTCCCTGGAAGTGTTCAAGGCCAGGTGGGATGGGGTTTGAAGCATCCTGCTCTAGAGGATGGTATTCAGGCAGGGAAGTTGAAACTACGTAATCTTTGAAGCCCCTTCCAACCCAAACCAGTCTCTGATTCTATGACTCTATGTTGCCCCTCCACTGCCCGTCTCCTAAGGCCACTGTGCCCAAAACACTGAACCAGCTGCTCTGTGACATCAGCCCTGGGGCCAAAGGTACTGCAGGTATTAGTTGGTGGCTGCACTGAATGAGCCCTCAGTCATAGCAGCTGATACGTGCCACTGGCAGTGATGAATTTGCTGTGCCTCCTTGTCCTGCTGGCCATGTACAGGCCCGTGCTCAGCATATGGGATACCTGTGGGTAAGTGGCCTCAGGTTCTTGGAGGGAGTTTGAACAACACTTGGGGGATTTTCCCTGTCCCCTCTAGCCACACTACAGTTTTATGAGCTCCATGCAGGAGCTTCAGTTCCTTGACAGCACCCAGGCTGCAGCACAACATGTCTATGTGCCTCAAGCAGAAACAGGGGTGGACAGACACATGCCCCATGGGATTCCCTGGTTCTGCTGTCCATGCAAACAATGCCATGTGGGGAGGGAAGTTGGCTGACCTTAAACCTGAGCAGCAGTAAGCCATCAAGCAGGACAGCAATGATATTGTGTTTACAGAGGGATCTGCGGTCTCTGGCCCATGTCTGCTTCCTACGGCCCCATGGTTTATGACTATGACCCTATGGCTCCAGACTACGGTGAATTCCACACCATGGGTCGCACAGCTGTCCAGCCAGGGGCCTGGGCTGGGATTGTCAGCATCCAGGATCCCTGGAAACCAGGCACAGGGCATATCTGTGGAGGGTCCCTCATCAGCACAGAGTGGGTCCTCACAGCTGCCCACTGCTTCATCAATGCCAGGTAAGGAGGAGCAGGGAATGGGTATATCTCCACAACACCAGCAGGTGTCCTGTTGGCAGCACCGTGTGCTACTCCCATTCTGTTTCCCTGCAGTGTGCCCAATGCCTGGGCACTGCAGACCCCAGCTGGGAACTCAGGAGAACACTCTGAGCTCTTGCCACTGATTCCTAGTAGCCTCCATGTCAATATTCTCGGAGTCTAAGGCACGCTAAGGCAGTTACACACTGCTTTCCTCTCTGGCTGTGGATGCAGAAGATGGAACTACTGGGCTGCTGCAGCACATGGCTCTGCTCCTTCTCACCTCTTTCTCCATGTGCCTCTCAGGAACATCAACACATGGCGTGTGGTGACCGGGGCCACCCAGTTGACTCAGCTGGGCCCTGAGGTGCAAGTACGCCAGATTAAGCAGCTACGAGTTCATGAACACTATACTCCTAGTGAGGAGAGGAATGACATTGCCTTGCTGAAATTGGATCAGCCGGTCGCGTGCAGCCGCTACGTACAGCTGGGCTGTGTACCCGATGCCACACTGAATGTGTTGGAGCTGAAAACCTGTTACATTGCTGGCTGGGGTTCCACCACTACGAAAGGTGAGTTCCCAAAAAGGACACGTGCCCTGAGAGCAAACTTGGCACACTAGGGAGATGGGTTGGGCTTCCCCACAGCAGAGGCCAAAGCCAGAGTCAGGCTGCGGGACGTGTGCCTCTGGAGAGATAGTCCTGGACCACTCCTCAAAGCCAGACAGAAAGGAGAAAGCAGGGAAACATTCCCTAGGTTCCCTAGGGAACCCCAGGGAAGCCCTACGGAAGGGCTTCACCCCCCAACAGGGGAGGGGAACGGGCAAGGAACTGCTGTACGCTCATTCCTTTCTGTGCTCACAGCTCAAAGACCAAGTGATGTCCTTCAGGAGGCGAAAGTCCACCTCATTGATGTCCGGCTCTGTAACAGCAGCCTCTGGTACGCAGGGGCCATCCACACTCAAAGCTTGTGTGCTGGTTACCCAGAGGGTGGCATCAACCCTTGCCAGGTAGGAGAGTGAGAGGAACCACGCAGCCCCCAGCAGCACGGGCAGCCTGAGCAGCACCACCCCAACACAGCCCAGCACCTGCTTCGCCCAGCAAGTCACTCTCCCAGCCTTGGCTCCCCACTGCTGTTAGGGCTTCCCTCCCCTTCCCCATTTGCAGGTTCTTGCCCAGTGCTCCCATCGTCCCAGAGGCCTGGCACTACGCCCAGAAAGCACATCTAGTGCTCTTGGCAGTCCAGAAGTCCAGATGCCAAGCCCAGAACATCCATCCTCTGCACATCCAGGATCACTGCTGAGATGAGAGACAGCCCTAGCACACAAGCCACTGACCTACTCCCAGCCAAAGTTCTGGAGGCTCCAGCACCTGAGCAGAGACTTTCTCTGCCAGAAATACAGCTCTGTCAGGGGCTATGAGAGAAGGAGACAGCTCTAGTGCTGACAGCAGCCACTTAACATTACCTTATTCCTCTCTTGCTCCACTGCAGGGTGACAGCGGTGGTCCTCTGGTGTGCAAAGATAATGATGCTGCCTACTTCTGGCTCGTTGGTATGACCAGCTGGGGAAAAGACTGTGCCAGAGCAAACCAGCCTGGAGTCTACACCTCCACTCAGCATTTCTATGATTGGATCCTGGTCCAGATAGATGCGCAGCCAGACAGAAGGGCATCGAGACATTTTATTACAGCCCCAACCCCGCCTCAGAAGCAGAGGCCAATACCAACACCAGTGGACAGGTTTAGGTCCTGCCCATTTTCACTCCAGAAGCTGGTGGAATTTTTTACTCAGGTGCAGGAACTCCTTCAGGTCCTAAGGAGAAAACTGGTTAGAGAAGCAGGATGAACGGGATCCAGTGCAGGCTGCAGTGGACCATGACAATTTTCTTCTGGGGTAATGCCTGCTGATCCAAAGGCAACCTCAGTGCCTAAGGCCTGCTCTATCCTGCTCATGCTTTTCCTCTTTGTGCACACAAATCCTGAAGCTGACTTAGCTGTGGAAATAAAGTTGCCCGATTTCACTGTTAATCATGTTTTCAGTCCCATTCAGTCTCCCATGCAAGGCAAGGACTTCCACACCTGGTACTTGCAAAATTAGGCTGAAGGCAGACATCAGGAACAATAGAAAAGAGTCAGTCCAAAGAACTGAAATTGGGCTTGGTCAGAGCACAGGGCAAGGGTGCAGTAGAAGGGAACACAAGCCACAAAGAAATGGGGGCCTTACAGATCTTGGAAAGAGCAGCTGGAAGTGCAAAGTGTCTTAGGCTGCCTACTGGTGGGATCAGTCTGTGTGTTTGTGTGTGTGCAGTGCACTGGGGAAAAACTGGACTCTTTCATGACCCAGGAGACATGGTTTGTAGAAAGACCCAAGCTTCACACCAAGGATTGGGTAAGGAACTTGACATCCAGCCACAGACAGTACATGGATAAATTTCAGTTAATTTCTGTACTGTCATTTGATGAACATGCTGTGCTTATGAACATAGGGAATGAAGGTGTGTTCGTGTTTCACTAGAGAACATCCAATCCAGATCACCTTGAAAGGCAGAAAACGACTGGACTGTGTTCATGTTCATGAAGGTGGTGGTTATGGATACTTGGGTGCTAGTAAAGGCAGTCTATGCTAGTAAAGGTCTATGTCAACCTGGTTTGCTGTTCATGGTAACTGTGTAAGTCTCTGTGTCTGTGTCAGTGTATCTGGCTCTTCAGAATGTACACAGACACAGACAGAGACACACAATTTTGTCCTTTAGAAAGTAGAGCTATACCTAACAAATAGTTCAGAGCTATCAGCTACCACAGACACTACTCACCTCTGGTGTTACTTCCTAACATAAACTATCATACTGGCCAGGTAAAGTTTATCCATCTCAAAAAGTCTCACTGTATATAAGCCAAGTTGAGAATTCCTTGTTTTGTTATGAAATGCAGAATGACTAACAAATTGCCATTATTATGGTAATGATTTCATAAGTAGTGGTTCTTACATAAAATATTAACTCTGAGTAACAGAAGAACTGTAGGGCTGAATAGCACTGAATTTTCCTTCTATTTGTTATCTATGCACTGAGAACGAAAATTCCTTTAGGAAAATTATGACTAAGATGTTTTCAAGAGCTTGTATTTCATAGCAGCTCTCACCTTCCTCTCAGTCTCATAAATACATGCAGTGTGAGTTGTGAAAAAAAACATGATGATAATCAGTTTCCTAAAGCAGGCTGATATTGTTGTTCCAACATTTTTACTGCAGTATAAGGATGGAAAATTTCAAGCAGAAAAAAAAATCTAACAATCTATTCAGAGAAGCCCTAAGCCACCATTATCCAGCACTATCACTGAGATGCTTCTAGAATGCAAAATCCATAGCAGTAAGAGTGATGCCATACTGCACTTTCCTTAAGGAAATGTGTTTGAGCTATGAACACTCCTGCACATTTTTTGAAGATAACTTATTGCCACAGGAGATAATGGCCAGTACTGTATACCTTTCTCTTTTTTGAAATTATACTAAACAGTAAGTTACAGACTAAAACAATTATGAAATCGTTCACTTGCCTGAGATGATTGTTCCTTGTAGTTTGATTATCCTGTATTCCCTACAGTATATTTTTTAAAATGATAGTATTATATAATGGCATTTCTGTTGGACATGAGGAACAATATGTAATTACATGCTTTACTGCTGTAATTTGAACCCCTGGGCACTGTGCTAGCAATATTTTCTTTATGCATTGTTCTTTTATAGCTTTTTTCAGAAATAATTCTTTCCCCAAATTCTTTAGGGAATCTTGCAAGCATGGTCTCTACTAAATGCTGTTAATTTAAACAACCTTAATCATTAGAAAAGTTAAAGAGGGAGCACGAGTGCAGTAAGATTTATTATTTTTTTTCTCACACGATATTTGCCTGTGCTCTTGGACAAGTCTCTGAACTGCCTTTCTGGGGTATTGTTACATATGCTTAGCAGCAGAACAGAACACAGCACCAGCTGCTGGGAAGAAAACCCCAGCCAAAACAGGACAAACGCAATACGTGAATTAGTTGTTCTTGCAACAGTGAACAGTTAGAAACAGTTAGAACTCGAACTTAAAATATGATGAATTTTAGGTGCAAAATGACCACATTTTAAAGAAAAAAAACCTGCAAAGAATTGAACATGCTATGTCCTTCAGTACCCTGCATTGAAAACAAACATGTTCAAAACCCAAATAGTTAGAACCAGACTATTTTGTGTCATAATATATTTGCAATCTGAGATTCCTATACACTTTTGCTGGATAACCAGTATCAAAAGAGGCCTCTAAGTTTACAGTGCTTTTGGTACAGGCACATAGCAAATGGCAGGGCTGAGGAGTAATGTGCTCTGTTGACATGTGAATGGTGATACAGAGCCAGAAAAATAAATAGTTAAGAATAAAGACATAGAGTAACAAGATAAGAAATTCATAGTAAAACCAAGAATGAGATGCTTTTTTAGGACAAATGTCTTATTTCTGAGATGACAAGCTCTCATTTAGCACATAACAAGACAGTAATGTGAAAAACATCCCTGGATCAAATGTTCCTTGTACTGAAAGCGTATTTAGCACTTGTGCACTGACACCCATTTTCCTTTCTGAAATGTTCTGCTGTTCATGTTAGCTTCTTTTTCTAAAACTATGGTGACCTTGTTTCCTTAGTGTTGGATCCTTACCAATAGCAGCATACGATGGAATATTCTACTGTCCAGTCATTAATTTGAATGTCTTTGCACAGCAGTTGCAGGTATGGTCCCTGATGACTATCTTTTCTACTCCCATCTTCACAGAATCACAGAATCATCTATGTTGGAAAAGACCTTTGAGATCTTGAAGTCCAGCCTATGACCCAACACCACCTCGTCCACTAGACAACGGCACTGAGTGCCACATCCAGTCTTTCCTTAAACACCTCCAGGGACACTGACTCCACCACATCCCTGGGCAGCCCGTTCCAGTGCCCAATCACCTCTTCTGTGAAGAAATGCCTCCTAATGCCCAACCTGAACCTCCCCTGGGACAGTATAAGACTGAGTCCTCTTGTCCTGTCACTGATTGCCTGGGAAAAGAGCCCAACCCCCACCTGGCTACAGCCCCCCTCAGGTAGTCGTAGAGAGTGACAAGGTCCCCCCTGAGCCTCCTCTTCTCCAGGCTGAACAACTCCAGCCACCTCAGCTGCTCCTCACAGGACTGGTGCTCCAGACCCTTCACCAGACTTATTGCCCTTCTCTGGTCTCACTCCAACAGCTCCGTGTCCTTCCTAAACTGAGGGGCCCAGAACTGGACACAGCACTCAAGGTGTGGCCTCACCAGGGCCGNATCCAGCCTGTCCAGGTCCTTCTGCAGAGCCTTCCTACCCTCCAGCAAATTGACACTCCCCTCCAACTTGGTGTCATCTGAAAATTTGCTTAACAATTTAGCAGCTATAATATTGCAGCCTTGCTTATTACAGAGGAGATGTGATATCTTGTAATATTATCAAGAGGGGAATGTCTTTAAAAGAGAGTAGGTCTAGATTAGATGTTAGGAAGAAATTCTTTACTGTGAGGGTGGTGAGGCACTGGAACAGGTTGCCCAGAGAAGCTGGGGATGGCCCATCCCTGGAAGCATTCAAGGCCAGGATGGATGAGCCTTTGAGCAACCTGGTCTAGTGCAAGTGGGGGTGGACTAGATGGGTCCTTTCCAACCCAAACCATTTTATCATTCTACGAATGTGGCTAAAACTTCCAACATTTCACATTTCCTCCTATCTAAATAGTAATAAAAATTAAAATGTTTAAAAAAATCTTTGTACATTTCTAGCACAAGGGAATGACATTAAGGAAGCAGAATAAGTACTTGCAATCTCACAATTCAAGTAATTTAATCTCTCCTACTTTTACTAATCCTGTTTCCAGGATGAAAATCCTTCCATATGGCATCAAGGTAGAGCAGGATGTGGGCAATGGGGTTTAGGAGGTGCAGGGAAAGGAGCAGGCAGGGAATCAGGTGCTGCAGAGTGATTTCAGCCAATGATAGATTCTCTCTGAGGACAAAAACCAAAGTGAAGGCAAATGCCAGCTCTGGGAAACAGGCTACCATTACCCAGGAAATGGGTCCCTGTGGGGCAGCTGTTCAACCTGCCCCCAGAGTGTCTTGCACATCATTGACTCAGCAGCGATCTGAAGAAGTTGCAGGGAGAACAGGTATGTCAAGATGACTAAAGCAGTTGGCACTGGGAGGGCACTTGCTTGAGAGGGAAGGGGGAACTCTTGTGCTAAGGACCTGCACCCTTTCAGGGACAGGGTGACCACATCTATTGTGGGGACAGGGTTGGCTGGAGTTCGGGAGTCCCATGCCCCTAGGGGTCCCACCCAGCAGTGTTCCCCCAAAAGGGCGGGTTGTCATAGCCCTGGGGCTCTTGGAAAGCTAAGGAGCCCCCTCTCCCAAAGAGGGGTAACATGGTTGTGGGGTTCCCAGAGAGGTGTCACAGACCTGAGGGTCCTGATGATCCCAGCCATCCCCCTTGAAAGACGTGTCATTACCCTGGTTGTCCCATGGACAGAGGATGTCACCACACCAGGGGTCTCAGGTAATGGGGGTGTGTCATTGTCTGGGAGGTTCCACCAAACCCAGCATCCCCAGGAAGAGGGTTCTCATGGAGTGGGGTGTCCAGGGCCGTGCTGCTGTCATTCCACCACACAAGGGCACCAGTCAGTGGGCCAACACTTGTCCCTGCCCCAGCCACCATCCCCTGAAGGTCTGCACAGAAGTCATTGCTCCAGCCCTCTCCCAAGCCAACTGGTCTCCCTTTTCCCAAGCCTCCACACCCTTCCAGCCCAGATGAGGAATGCCTGCCTTACAGCCTCAGATGAGGAATCACCCACCCCCAGCAGCCAGCATTGTGTTGTAGAGCAGCACTGTGTTGTAGAGCAGCATTGTGTTGTAGTGCAGGTCAGGATCCAGGCTTGTTCTCTCTCCTGAAGGAATTATACTGACAGTGTAAAAAACCAATCACAATAAGACAAAACTAAGACACATTCCCACACTGAGGAAACACTTCCCACCCTCCAAGCTTCAGGCCAGGGTGAAGTGTCTCCCATCCCCTGAGGTCAGCCACAGGGGGAGGCAGAAGGGTTCCCCACAAAACTTCAGAAGTCCTGGAGGCGGCTGTAAAAATCCCACCTGCTGAGCTTGCCCACACAGGTGCAGCTCTTGAGGTGGAACTTGCACAGCTCCTTGAAGTTCATATGGACCATGGGGCCATAGTCTTGGATTCTGCAGCATCAAGACACCCATGGCCCTGCCAGCATCTGCAGGACAGCCCTCCACCCCCACCCATCTGGGGCACCTATGATATCTTATTCTGTCTTCTGTCTTTTGATTAAAAGGTATCAGCTCTCAGTATGTGTATTTGCCTTTCTGTCTGTTCATTCAGAGCCTTTGTGACCTTTATTCTGGGTTAGGACTCCACTAGTGTTACTGTACAACTAACAGCTTCAGTAATCAATGGAGTAAATTTACACTGTAGTTTGCATTATAGGACTTAATTTTTAGGTGCTTTAAAAATACTGAACTTTTTGTTCTGGAAATTTCTTTGTTGTGTGTTCTCAGGCTGTGTACACAGACTGGGGATTCCCAATGCTCTCTGTTCTTGTCAGAAATGTCTGTAAACCTTATAGATAAGATGTCCCTTCCCATTCAAATTCTGCTCTACTATGGTATGGCAATGACTGCTCTCCAATCTCTATCCAGTTTTGGCAATGGTGACCATGAGCAGTTTTCCTTACTGTGTTTTTTTTAAGCTAAGCAGTGAGAAGGGTTTTAATTCCAGTGTTTTTCTTGGACACAAAACTTTCAACGCACAAATTTCAACATGCCTTCAAATTCTCATAAGATGACTTTGCAATTTGTAATGACATTTAGTGTAGGGGCCGGATATAATAAAATGTTTACAGTAAAAGAGACAGAATGTCCAATGGAGCTTATGTTATGGCTTGCCTTGTATGTCACCCTTAAACTTTACTTGCTGAACTGTTTTATCCCCTTACAGAGCCATTAAGAAGTGTGGTTAGAAATGGTTTTCTGTTTCTACTCTGTTAGTTACAAACAAATATTAATCCATTATTTTTCTCATCGTAATGCAGATAAATAAATGGAATAACAGATTTACAAATAAGGACAGTTATTAAACAGTTAACTAAATTACAGTAAGGTATTTCAGAAAATTCACATAACTGAAGCAAAAGCACCAATGGAAATAAGATATAAGCAGTCCAATGGCTGATACTAATGAATGAAGAAGAAAATGCTACTATTTCAACAGAATTATTTGAAATATTGATCAAGATGCTAATTTGATGTTGATTTAAAGCTAATAAACATTTCGAATTCCAAACTGGAATTCCAAAAGTGTTCTTCAGAAACAAAACTGCTGTTGTGATTTTCACGTTTCAGGAAAAAAAAAAGAGGGCAGTTATGCTTTGTTTATTTTCAAATGGGACAATCAAATCTGGAGTCTATACTCCCTTTGTCAGCAGTAATACCATAACATAGTTATATTCCCTCCACCAGCTGGATTCCATTGCACTTTTATTAATGTCATGCACACGTGGCAGTGAAAACACTAAGCAGTCCAACAATTTAAAGAGTTGCATTTAATAAATGATTTATTAATGGTTTACAGGCTGAAGGTGAAAATTAACCATTTTGAGCCTTGTAGCACTTTGGCCACTGACCTCAAGTACAGCCAAAATGTCACTGAGACCATTCAAACACCGTTCTCTGCTGTAAGTCTACCCATGAACGGACCTGCAGCAGACAGGTCAGTGACAGACTGTTCAATAACTAGAGTATATGCCAACTTCTCTGGCACTTAAGGATGTTCCTTCATGTTGCAGGCATCCCTGCTGGCAATTTGTCTAAACTAAGAAGCCTTGCCTGTTACAGACATCCAGGTGTGAGTTTTGCTTCTGCTCCTTCATAGTGTGGTGTGCAGGTATGTCCCCGCTTCTTCCTCTGCAAGCCTGACAAGCTCCTCCTGACCTCCCTTGTACTTCTGTCTTGTTGCTCATCCAACTTAAAAGGTCTCTCTTTTCCAGGGGGAACACATGACCACACATCAGCTCAGCCACTGGAAATGTCCTGCATAGAGATTACCAAAGAGTCAAGTCCTTTATCTACATGCATTTGCTACCTACATTTTGATTCTTGCTCCTGGGAGGTAGAAAACCTGAAACAAGGTATACTGTACACTAGCTAGTTTGGGGGTTATAAATGTCTTTACAGGACTTCAGTGTGCTGGAATAATGCTGTTAGGGATAAAGAAAACATTATATTCACCCTCCTATACATCCATGTCCATCGATCCATCGATCCATCGATCCATCCATCCATCCATCCATCCCTTGGGTCATTCACCTACTTTTAGATTAGCCTATTTTTAGATGTCCAGTTTGAGGGTACAAGTTTGAGGGTACACTATTACTCAGAAATGGCTGACCTTTAAGAAGCTGAAAAAAAAGTAATTTAAATCAGCCAACAAAACTTGCACTTGGCACTGAATGAGCCGTTGTGCTTCTGCTTCTTGGTATCTTCACAGCAGTGGCAAACACAACTTGTTTGACACACAGATGTCATGCCTGTGACTTAGCAGCACTATAAACACGTCAGTATGCAGTGAGAGGTACTGTGTGGGGTCTCATTAGAAGGAACAAGAGGCAGGGACATTGCATCATCCCTAAGCAACCTGGTGCCCCAGGGAGTCACAGGACACAGTGAACTCTGCTCACTGCTGTTACAGGGACTTGGGTGAATGAAGGACAGGAATGTCATAGCATTGACAGTGACATCAGCTTCAGGAGGAGAGGCACACCATGCTTGGCAGGCAGTGAGGCAGAGCAGAACTTCTGCTGGGTGGCAGCAGTCCTAGACACAGTGTAGGGCCACCAGTGTCTCTAAATTTATTTCCAGTTCAGATAAGGATTATATTTTTGTAAGTGTCTGATTTGCCTCAATTTTCAGAAGATGCTTTCCTTCCCAGGCTTATGGTGTTTCTGGAGTTGTGCCGTGGTCTTTTCTCCTTTTCTACCACTGGCTGTTGGGGTTGCTGTCACATCCTAATGTTTCTGCACCCTGAGCAGCCAGCTAAGATGTTTCCTGTGGCTCTAAGTGGTCCCCTGCACAGGGGTTTCCAAGGTTTGTTGATGATATTACACTTAAAATCTTCTGGTAGACTCGTGGTTTTTTTAAACACACTTCAACTGTACTTGCCAGTTGCTGTTCCCACTTGCAGCACGAAGTAAGATATGTAGTTGGTGGGATGACAGTATGCAGCATTTGTCATTTTACATTTTTCTTGAGACATCTCTTCTGTATGCTTTTTAAAAGATTGAGAAACCTTCCAATTCCTTCCCTTCTTCTCTACCTTAGAAAATATATTTGCATTGAGTACAGTTAGGGTCTGAGTGACTCCCCCAAAAGAGGAATGTGTCCTCAAGAATGTAGTTAAAATGCCTCACTGTGTCAGAGGCACATTGACTGTGGTTCATGATAATTTCATTCATTCATCTTCCTCATGCAGGGGTTTGCCATGGTCTCTCCAGGTAAAATGCAGAAAGACAGTGATGGCCAGAAGTTTTTCATTTATGTCCACTATGAGGACATCAAGGGAAAAAAACCCTAAAATAAGTCAGCAACTTACAACTGATAAACTGTCTGTTGCAACAATTAGACTTCTAAATCTTTATTTAAAGAACCTCGTATGTGTGATTTTTGGCTCTAATTCAGGGAAGCTGAGGCCAGAAAGCAGCATTATGATCATCTAATCTGAACCCCAGAATCGTAAAAGCCATAGAGCATTCTCTAATAGTATCTGTCCTGAACACATTAAGTTTACATAAATTGCTTCAGCTTTTCTTTCCATGTATGGCACAGCAACTGTGAGATCTGAGGATCCATGGTATCCTTAGGTGGCACCAGAACTCAGTGATTTGCAATAGCAAACTCGTGGAAGAACACCTCATAGCTGTGAATTAGGTGCCTGTTTGGATACTGTACTTAAGCCTCTAAAAAAAAGGTTTTTTGCAGGTTTGAGTGTCTTACTTCACTTAAGTTTCAGTTGCTCCTCACTATTACGAAATGGTCTTAGAAGAGAGAGATGACAACACAAAACTGAAGATTTTGGGTAGGAATGGTCTGTAGGAGCAGAGAACAATGAGGCAGTGGTGGCCACAGCCAGTCTGTACATACTGCAGAGAAACAGCTTCCTTTGTGATGTGAATCAAAGCCTTTTGCACAAGCTTTACAAAAACTCTAGGATCTCTGAGATCATTCCCATTTCAAAATAGGAAAATCTGGATTATCTGATCTGTTTCCCCTTGTTGTGCTAATGTGGGGCACCAATGCCCCATCAGTCTCTGCTGGGCTGCACAATCAGCATCCTAACCATCCTCAGCCATCTCAGTGCTGGACCAGGTAATTCTATTACTGTTTATGATGTCCTGGGCTGGGGAACTTTTCTTTGGATGAAAGGTGAAAAAGGTCTTTCAGCTATCTAAGGCAGGCCTCATGTTGCCAAAGCAATATGGCCAAGAGCTATGTAATGTGAGTGATGTGAAATAAAATCAGAAGCTAATTTCAAACAAAATAAACAAAGAAGAGAGACAGAGCCTGATATTATTTGTAGGAAAAGGCAAGCTTTTGAAATTTACAAAATATCCATGGATATATTTCCAGTTCATGTAAATGAGTATTACTTAACAATTCATATTTTAGAAAACTGGAATGTGTTGAATAATAGCTCTTAGCATATTGCATTGAGCAACGTTTTATTGAGATAATAAATGACTTTTCTATGAACATTTTTCCTGAATTTGTTTTGAGTATGTTGAAAATCAGCATCTTCCTAAAGTAGATCTCAAAGTCTTCTTTTCTCCTTTCAGTTCTTCTCTATGTTGTATATAGTTTCCCACAGCTGAAAATACAAGATGCAAAAAGCAGAACTGTTCCAGAATTTTCTTTTGATTGGCCTCTTTTAATTTTCAAAGCACACTGAACTTGTGTTTTCGGTAACCTTTTTTTTTTTATTACGAAGATTTTAAACGTACCGAAGGATGCATGTTGGCACCTTTTATCTACAGACAACTTGGCATGTATATTAGTTTTAAGTCCTTGCTGGCAGCCTACAGGCACACTGAAACACATGCAAACCACGTAATTCATTGTAGATAATACAAACAGGACCTGTGAATTATATAGTTAGAGGTATATAGATATTCCAATACATAAATTGATATTTGTGTATTTATAAATAGGCAGCACAATCGTAGCAATCAGTAATTGCATTCCCTGTGTTTACTGGCAGATCTACCTTCCTTACACCGAGCAGCCACCAGCAAGAGCAGGCGACCTATTCCCCCAGGGCCATGCCACCCCCATCACCCGACCCGTCTCACCGGTCCTTACGGCCTCGTCGAGGGACGTGGGCGGCAGTAGCAAGACCCCGTCCAGTAATGTGGTGGATGTCGTCGGGCAGGCGGCTGGTTACCTCCAGGCCAGCGTCCAGCTTCTCCTTGTTGGCCTTGGTCAGTCTCTTGATCTTTACCAGCAGGTCGGGGCGGTCGAAGCGAAAGTGCGGGTTCCAGAAGTGGTGCAGGGGCCCATCGGGGTAGCTGGTATCGCTCCCCGCCGTGGCCGACCTCGGCCTGGACGCCACCGCGCTGCTGTCCGGACTCACTGTCAGCTTGTGGAACCCATACAAGTTCAGCTGGCGGACGATGCTACCGAAGTTCTTGGTTTTGAAGAACTCCTCCTCCCCGGCGGCAACGAGCCCCTCGCCCAGCAGCTCCTGCTCGAAGAGCCCCTGGTCGATGAACAGCCCTTCGCCGCGGGAGTCCCAGCGCACCGAGTGGACGCACGGGCTGTTGACCAGCANCAACTGTCGCGACACGCGGCGGCGAGCGCCCAACGCCCCGGTGCCTGCAACGGCCGCCGGCACCGCCACGCGCCCGACGCACGACGTGCGACTCGTGCCGGCGTCAGCCCGGCCCCGCGGGCCTCTCAGCGCCCCTCAGCGCCCCGAGCGCGCCGCGCTGCCCACAGCACCGTGCCCTCAGAGCCCCCGGTGCCCTCAGTGCCCCCAGCCCAGACCCCATTGCCCTCAGCCTCACTGAGAAGTCGGGAAAAATACAAG
>VZRF01000393.1:21395-61916 GCA_013396875.1 Vireo altiloquus | reverse complement strand
TCTCTAACACGGTAATTTCAGGACTAAAAAGCGGGCGTTACTTTATTTCAGTGCTGCATGCATAGGGGACCACTCCTCCTAATAAAAAAAGTTAACAGCAAAGTTCCAAAGCTGTCGTTCTTCTCTACAAGTTATACTTGCTAATCTAAATTCCCAGAATTCTTATCCCCCTTCTTAGAACTTATGTACATATACAAAGTTGTACACCTTATAGTTAGGCTTGTGTATACAGTTTGGGAAATGGTCTCAAGAGGGTGTCAGGTGGTCATTTGTGGGATGGTCCCCCACCTCACTTGATCCTTTCATGGCCACAAGTTCACCTGAGAACATGACTTCCAAGTTGGCTCATGGCCCGATGTCTTGATTGAGCAACTTCTCTCCTTGGTAAGAAAACTTTTTTATGGTTTATGAAACCTTAAACAGTGGGTCTCAGTTTTTCTTGTCACAACTGAGATACTGCAAACAATATGCTTTTTCAGTATTTACATCATCAGTTTCCCCATGTCCCCTCAGTGTCCCCAGCCCACACCCTAATGCCCTCAGTCCTCTGCCCCTGCTATCCCTTTGGCCCTCCAGCCTCTGCCATCCCCCTCAGCTACCTCAGCCCCCTCAGCCCCACCATCCCCTCAGCTGCCCCCAGCCCCCTCAGCCTCCTCTCCCTTCAGTGGATCCTCAGTTCCTTCGGCCCTGACAGCCCAGAACAGTGCCCCAGTACCACCAGCAGCTCCCATTGTTCCTTTGCGTGATCTGGCTGAGGAGGTAATGCAGGGTGGGTGGGAGGCCCTGGTGCAAAGGGGTCCAGAGCTGATGGGACATGGAAAACAATCCCAGTCCCAGTAAGAGGGAATCCCTGCCTGGCTGTGGGCGTGACAGACTGGCTGTGCTCACTCTGGAGAGGCACTGGGCACTGTCTGGATCAATGGTAGCACAGATCTTCAACCACTCCTCAGACCCAAAGGTCACCTGTGCCAAGTGCATCAGAGCATCACCTGTCTTGGGAGCCAGTAATGAGCAGTGCAGGTCAGTGACTTCAGATCTTCAGATCTTTCAGCAGCAGGGAAAAAAAAACCAATGAGGAATGTTCTGAGGCAGAACAAAGGGAATAGGAGTGATGTAATCACCCCAAAATGGAGTAAGGGACTTTCACAAAAGCCTCAAAGACACTAATGCTCTTCACTCAGAAGGTGAAAGGGAAGTGGTGAAACATAAATCAGAAGCTGGTTGCAATGTCCTGGGCAGTTATCTTAATAAAATGCAACACAGTTGCTGGAATGTGATATGGATGACTATTTGTCTGGGTTACCATGTGGTATCTAATTACTAGGTGCTGCACATAGACTCACATTTTAATGCAATTGCTGTGGGTTGATAATCAGAATCTGGTTTTATGCCTTGATTGTCCAGAAGGTCCTTAAATGGTTTTCTTTTGTAGTTGTTTTTTTTGAGTTTTTTGCACACATGCATGCTGATTAATTTGGGGATCGAAGGTAAATTCTTTCTATAATATGGGGTATGAAAGAGACTGGTATGTCAGGGAGAGACAGCTCAGCCATTATTAGTCAAAAGACAAAGAGTCTTCTAGTATATGGGCAATCTCTGGCTGAAATTCAATAAAACCAGATTAGCCAGCCAAGAAGAGTAAAGGGATTAATCCTCTGGTGCAGTATTGTATGGACTTTGGGATCACTGTCATTGCAAATTGGTTGCTTTTTCAGCAAACGAGGCCTATGTGCAAAATAGCATAATGGTGGAGACAGCACTCCCACTGTCACCTGAAAATATTGTGGTTGTCTGTTCCATTTAACCTTAGCTGTGGATACATGTGTTGGCTGTGTGATAAATGCTTACAAAAAAATACCTACCAAACAGTCTGCCTGGGCCAGCACTTTCGCTCTTACCCTGAAAAAACTAACTGTTCCCTGGATTCACAGCAGGAAAATCACACAAACCTGAAAAAACACTACTGACTGCTGACTTTGGTCAAGGTTGCAGCCAGAGAGAGGGTGAAGGCTGCATAAACTCACACACTGATGTTAGGCCAAGTGTGTATTATGATTTTGCCTGCACATGTGGAGCAGAAGGTACAGTGGCTCTGCAGCTGGCAGGAGTGAAGTGGAGCAGCAGCCAAGACCAGCTCCAGCAACTAAATTTTACTAGAAATAGTTGCTCTTAGTTTACAAAGCAGGTGGCCTGGCACTGGGCCAGCAGAGATAGGGCTTTGCTGTCCTCCCCCCTAAGCCACATCACACAGCTGCTTGCAATTCAGAGCCCAGCCAGCGATCGCTATGAAGTTAATCAGAGAAAAGAGTTCAACTTGCTTTGTAAGTAAGAGGCCCAACAAATTGTCAGAGGCTGCAAAACACTATTTTGTCATCCTGGAGTCCTCACATAGCAGGGGCTTTTTTTCTTTAACAAAATACTCCCTTAAATAAAATAAGTGAACCAAGCAAGCTCAGTCTGCTCAGGCACAAGCTCACATCTTCAAAGGCATTGAAGCATCCAGTGCAATAGTCTGGAAGCATTGTCTGAGACTTTTTCTAATTGTTAATCAAAAATCCCTGATTTGCAAACTGTCTCAAACAAATGCTGCTTACTCAGGCAAAAGCTTGAGAATTGATTGCACTTTTCTATGGTATAGCTATATTCAGATTTACCTGTGGGGGTCATTTATAACCTCAACTAAAGCTCCAGATGTCTGGAATGCTAAAGTCAGGTTAACTTTACTTACACCATATTTCACAGGCTTTCAACAGTTTTTTCTTCCCACATGCCCTGCTGCTCCTTCTTTGTCATTTCACAAGCAAAATCAGAGTAATTGGTCTAGTGGCAGAAGCATCCCAAAACCAACCTTCTTATAATGAGTAGTAATCCATAGCTCTGCCATCCCGCAGTTTCTTCTCTAAGACAGGGGTGGTGGCATTTTCTTATTTATTAAGGCAGTTGAGTACAGGAAGAGGTAGAAATACTCAGATGTTGTTACAAGATTGCACAAGACAAATATTTTCTTGCTGCTGTACTAGAAACTGTCTACATTTCAAGAGTCTGCAAACCTCTGAAAATCCCTTATCTCCATGAAGAACTTCCACGTTGAAGGTCTTTGTGGTTAGCCACATTTGCTCTAGAAGAGGTAAAATCTCATAAAGATATGCTATCAACAAACTTCAAGAGGTCATGTTAATGCCTAGAAGAATCTAGAGGATCTAGACAAGGCTTTGATCTATCTAACTTTCATCATGGATTGCAAGATGTGGTTACTCACAAGCCTTGCAATGAGGTAGTCCTTGATGCAGTTAGCCCAAGCCATGCTCAGAGCGCATTCAAGAGCTGCATGCCCATCCTGCTGCCCTGCCTGCACTGCTCCCACATCTCTTCTGACCCTTGCTCAGCCTTTCAGACCCAAATTTCCCCAGACCACTGCCTTCTGGAGAGAAATGGACAGGTTCTTCTGTACTGGAAATGTTGGTATAAAATTATGACAGAAGAGAAAGCAAGAGTCGAGTCCCTTATCTCTCCTATACCTTTGTCATTCTCTCTTTGTCTCATATCAGGTCAGTGCCTGTGGTAAGGACAGAAACAAAGCCAAAGGTGCTGCCTGAGGTGTCGTGCAGTGCAATGCTCCCAAAACACCTCTGCTGGACTTGCAGGCCTCTGCCAGGCAATGCAAGCTCTGGACAGCTAAAGACAAGTGACAGGGATTGCCAAAAGCAAAAGCACTCCCAAAGCTTTCAGTGTTCCTGAATTAAGTACTTGAGCTGAATATAGAGCAGGTATTTGTCAGTCTAGATTGCTGTTTGCTGTGAGAAATTAAATCCTGGGACATCAGCTCTGACCTTTTTTGCATCCTTTAGAGACTTCCTTGTTTTAAGTAATTAAACACCAGTACTTTCACACTGTTCTTACTACGCTTCTTTATGAGTAGCCTCAGTCCTCCTAAGTGCATGAGCTACTGACATAACACATTCACTAATAATTCAGCACTTACATGGTCCTGGTGCCATCTCGATTCCTCATAAATTCCCTCTCAAATTGCCTATCAGTGCATGCTCTATTCCTCATCAATACTGCTTTTCTTCAAAACCTGCCAGTGTCCAGAGTTTTCCACATGTAGTTAAAAAATCTCCCAATAACCAGATTCAAGTTTCATATTAAAGTGGTGTCATCTGGCCCACTTTGAGTCCAAAGCAAGCAAACCTTATGTATATTCCCTGGTAGGTCAAAAGGTAAATGCCAAAGTGTCTGTGGTAAGGGGTAGTAATTTATCTGAAATGCAATTCTGGAAGAGCCCAAAAGATGCTTGAATAGAAAAGAAGGAAGCAGAATTCCATCTAGCTGCTTTGGTGAGCAGCATCTGTTTTTAAAAGCCTTTTTTTCAGGCCATTGTGTGAGAGAGGAGATAATAATTAATAAGGACATAATTAACGAGGAGATTCCTGGTACTTTTTCTGTTGGGAGCATCTGATTCATTGTACAGCTAGCTGTGCATTGAGCACCAGAAAATGCATTTCTGAAGGCAGTGGAAGAGCAGTATTTACTGTCAAAGATGTAATTTCAAGTACCACCTGTTCCAACTACATGCATTAGAAATACTTCCCTGTGATACTGGAAGTGGGCCTTTATCTTTCACTGATCATTCTAATGTGATATAGAGTAGGATTTTTTTTTTCTTCTATTTTGAATAACTTGTTTGCCATGCAGCAGTATACTTACTTGCCTTGCTTTCTTCTTGGTAAAATTAGAAATGTGGCTCTTTCCATGATTTTTAATATTGAGAGACCCCCAAAGCACAACGTAACCTTAAACTGCTCTGACGCAACAACCAGAAGCTATGCTCCTCAGCCACTCCTGCAAAACCTCATACTGCTATTTGTAAATTGATTTTACACTGCTCCTGTCTACTCAACTTGACATTTAATGAGTCAGTGCACCTCCTTCTTTATACAAAAAAATCTCAGAGGGGAAGAGCCTGGTGTAGACTTAACAGACTTGCAGAAAGAGAAGACCACACTCCTTTTCTAATTACAGATATATTTCTTTTTACTTTACTTTTGCTGACTCTATGTCCACACTTTTCTGAGAATGTCATTACATTTCAACTATAGTTTTATGTGAATAAGACTTAGAGAATGAGCTACCATAAAACTACAAAGAAAAGATTTGTGATGATACATGACTTCTGATCCTTTGGATTTCAACCAGAACAACAACAATGAAATGATCAGATCATCATAACCTCAGCACAGATGGTTTGCTTTCCAGATATCTAAATTAAACAGCTGCAATTTGCTTTCAGCATAAGAGAACCTAATCCTATACATATGTGCAAGTGTAATGCCACCCATGATATTTCCAGGTAAATGCCAACTGAAGTCAATGGCAATAAGTCACAGCAGAAAAACTATTAGCATACATTTTTGTAGGATGAGGATTTCTGCCTGACTCATTCAAAATTATAAAGCTCAGACAGGCAATTCTCAAGGAAGATGTGAAAAACCTAAAGACCTTCCCTGCGGCTTTCACTAATTATACTTACAAAATTCATGGCCTTCCATAAATGAAGACGCTAACAATCTAAAAAAGATAGCGTTTACCTACTAATCTTTCCTGCATATGTAATACCCAAGTTTTACTCCGTCTTGACTTGATCTAACACATATAAGGACCAAACCACAAATTTATTACAGATATCCTAACCTTTTTATAACTGTAAACAGATAAGAGAGAAACTTATCTGCTGCCCTCTCCATTTTTAGGTCTGTCATTTACAACTAACAAGACTTCTGCAGATACTCGCACATGGAAGGTGAGGGGACAGAAAAAAAATCAGGATTTCAAAAAAGACTGTTTGCTTATTTTTTAAAATAAAAATAAGGACTACTCTTCCAGTTTCATCTAAACCATCCTGTCCATGTCCTTTGAATAAAAAGACAGTTTGCAAAAGCAGCTTACCTAGGCATTGATGAGTTTACTCCGTATTTAACTTGAGAGTAAAACTACATTATCTTTTAGGCTGCTGTTGAATTTTGTCAAAATATCCACTTTTTGATGGATAGTAAGAGTCAGAAAAATACTACTTACTCTCCCCCTCACTCACTTCAAACTACTAATAACAGCTAATAACCATTTCTTAGAAAGGTATTGGGGATTTTGTTTTTCCTAGTTACCTCAGGCAAAACAAGTAACGAGTGAAGAGCTGGTGTAATATGCTTTTGCACAGAACTTGCAATTTAATGCAGAGATACATGGGTTCTGCAGCTGTTAGCTATCAGGTCCTTCTTTTCAGCTTCAACAGCTCTAAACTTCATTTCATATGCAGAAGCACCATGACTGAGCACAATGTTATCTACTTCTGCTAGGTACAGTAAAGCTGGTTGTGTTTTTTTCTTTAGAAGTCTATATCCTGTCTGTGTTTATAGCCTTGATACTTGTAAGGGACAAAAAAAAATACAGTAATAAATCAACAGATGAGACAAAAATCATTACAAGATTCCAAGGATTCTACAGTATGTTTTTATAAGTATTCAATAAAGCTTTTTTTGTCAGATAAAGTGATAAAAAATACTTAAGACAAACTGTAGCTAATGGTCTTTCAGGGCAATTAAACAACAGTAGAGCTGCTGTGCCAAAGTTTGAATCTTTCAGTAACTTCAGTTTATTGAAGAGACCTGAGACACTGAGATCTGTTTACATTCCAATTTATAAAGGATAAGGAATCCAAGAAGCCGAGTAGCCCTGGAGAAACCACCACACTACTATATTTGTATCTTAGGACACTCTGCTATCTGCTCTTAAGCTTCCTTAGATCCAAGTAGGTTGCAGCTCTGGATTTTCTCTTGGCCTTGTGAGAACACTCCCTGGACAACAATTTTCTACGTTCTTCTGAGAAGTTCCCACTATTTCTACCAGAACGTTTACAATTCTGTTATGATCATTTCATAAACCAGCTATAAATTACATTTTTAATATCACATCCCAAAGCAATGCACTGTGTCAGACAGCAGGATTTCTTCTGTTCAGCACCAATAAAAATATTTTTCCTGAAGGTCAGAGTCCTCTCAGCAGCAGCACCCTACCTTTCAAGAGTCACTTTGCAGATTATATTTTCATTTCCAAATCAGCAGTGATGAACTGTCCCAGGTAATAATTCAGACCAAGTGATCATCTGTCTTATTGACAATGCCTCTGCTCCATGAGAGGCCTCAAGAGGCACAAGAGTCTGCTCTCCTTGGGTTCACAGCTCACCAGAAACCACCGTCTCCCTGATGGATGCTCCTCCCAAACTGCTGCAGCTTCCTAGCCCCTCTGCACCACACTCAGAAGTGTTCTCGCCTGCTGCCTGTGACACCTGTGCATGAGAAAGTCCAATGTTCCTTCTTTCACCACAGATATGAATTCTGCATTGCGGAGATTCTTGCTTTCCACTGTCCCACAGCTGAAACAGGTCCATTGTCTGATAAAACATAATGATACCTTCTTTCTTTTTTTAAAATTTTTTTAACAAACTGTATTTATTTGTCAGTTTTTGCAGGAGCCAGTTGTTCCACTTAAGGAGAAATTCCATTGCTTGAGGGTTCCTTTCAGGGTAACAGAGTGGATGTGTTTTATATCCCTTGACTTTAGACACTCCATTGCCCCAGCATGCATTCACAGGAAGGGTAAATGTTTAAGGCCTGAGCTGGTGGAATTCTTAGTGACAACTGAAAGTAAGGAGCATGAAGTCCAGGAGCCACCCACAGTATAAGCCACTCACTTGTTTGATTTTAAAATCACTCTGAGTACCAATAATAAACTATATACTTTATGCTATGCAATGTAGTCTACATTCTTAGTTAGCTTTATACCTTATTATTATTATTAAATTACAGACAATAACAGAAAAATTCAGACAAATGCAGCAGTTGTACTTGAAGTATAAAAACTGCAGATAAACTGACTGCTAACAACATCCAGTCCTGATGGATCTGAGCTTGGATTAATTTTTGACCAGACAGTTTGACCAGGAGTGTTTTATCACTTGAAAATACAAATAAAAAAATAAATGCTTCATTCTTTGTAAAAATATTTCCCAACAATTATTATTGTATTGGTAAAGAAAGTAGATTGTTTCAAAAGCTAGAATTTTTGTCATTTTGTTGTTTGTTTTTTGTTAACATGACAAAATCATTTAGGTTGGAAAAGAGCTCTAAGATCATTGAGTCCAACTATTAATTTTTTTCCAGACTTACCCAATACATATTTTGGGGACATATATTTAGGTAGGAAGTTTGAAAAGAGAGTAATTTTTATCACTTCAATGTGAAGCAGGGAGGGGGAAAGAAGTCAGGATGTCAAATTATGTCAATTTCTTTAATTGCTTAAATAGCATATAGCTTACCACCACCAACATAAGGCACTAGGGTATGATTGATTCTGTTCAACATTTGTAAGAGAAGTTTTTCTTCTCACAGCAGAATTGCCCATCTTAGGTGAGACATACCAATATTAGTAAGATCATTCTAATAAGCAGATAGTAGTGTTAGAAAAACACACTACAGTAGCAGTACTAATAATAAGCTGTACCATCTAGCTGTTTGCAGACCTCTTGCCTAACACACAAAGTATTCAAGCATCAAGTTGCTGAACTACCAGATACCAATAAGAAGTTTTATATTACCCATAGGGCATAGCTTGAACACCTTCACATGAAAGGAAAAGAAGAAAGAAGACAGCCTGCACCTCAAAACAGGTTTGCAATATTCCTCTCTTTTAGCAACAATGACACACCCATGCAGTCTCATCCAAAACTTTCAAATGTGGTTTTATTAAATTAAAGCCCAGTGTTGTTGGACACAAAAAACTCAATATGCCCACACTATAGCATCAAAGTTTTCAGTTGCATCCTATGTGAGCTGTTCCATTAATATAAAAAAAATCCCCACACCAACAAACTATTAACTTTGAATTTCCCTCTGCTTCCAGCACGTCTTTGTTTCACATGCAAGAATATGTCTGTATAAAAGGACAGACCAAGAGAACATTAACATTAAGAGATCAGTCTTCTAAGTAGTGCAATGTAAGACAGAAGCCCATATCAGCTGTGATTAGTGGTCAGCTTATGTCACTAATGTCTTCTTAAATGACATTAGATGACTGAAAACACAAGTTCATATGCCAGTAGTAATACTGATTCATTTACATTGCTGACCAAAAACCAACCGCAACTGTAAAACATCTATTCCATCAATCCTTTCAGAAGTTACTGAGATCCGTTTTGAAAAACCAAAGCCACAACAAGCACTGCGTGTGTAGAACAGCTCCAGATTGGTCTCATTCATCCATGTCACTGAACGGCATTTCTAATTACTTTCTATACATACTCCAATTTCAGGTGGGGTTTTTTCACCATCTTCCCAGATTCAAGCATTTGGTTTTATTTTAAAATGTCAGTTGTGCTATTACCCTGTAAAGACACGAATTTGAAAGAAATATTACTTTCAAGAAAGTCAGTAAAGGTGTGCATGCAGACATCACTCGTGCATTTTAGGCCAGTCTACCCACAAACAGCAGAGCCAGAGAGAATTACTTCAGGGCTAAGCACTCCCCTCCTGGACCAATTTGGACTCTTCCGGTAGCACAGTGCATCCCAAGGCACTGCTGTGCTCTACTACCCTCTCAGCACAGCAGTCCAACCAACAACAGCAGCAGAAAACCAAAAATACTTATGTTCATACAACTACAGATTGGCTTCTATTACTTCCTTCCCTTTCGAGCTGGTTATTTCGTCTCTCCAATTTGGCTTCATAGGAGGAAACGATCCTGTCCTTCAGGTAAGGAGGAAAAACCCCTTCTGACCATCCCTGAAGTTACAAACTCTAGAACAGGGAGGAGAAACGATCCTGACAAGCCAGTCCGTACCCTTCCCCGACGGAGCAGCTTCCGACAGCCGAGAAGCGCTTCCCCGCTGCTGGGCTCGCTGGCAGCAGGGACAGCTGTGCCGGGGCAGCACCCCGCGGGGTCGCGCTCGGCGGCTGCCTGCCCGACCTTCCTCCGAGTGCCAGCTGGATCTTCGTCACCAGCACCAGTGTCCGCCCCGGAGGAAAGCCCCTCGCACAGCCACAAGGGCTGCTCTAATGGCTGAACTGACCCTGGCCTGGCCAGGGCTGCCCCTGCTGACCCCGGCGTGCCCCGGCGCGGGCGCTGAGCCCCAAGCCACCGCACACCGGGAGAGGCGCGGCCGCCGGCGCCCCCCGGCCCCGCTCACGGCCGGCGCTTGGGGAAGGCGGAGGAAGCTGGCGGGAGCCTCCCGCACCGCACCGGGGCTGCGTGCGGTGCTGACAGCCCGTGACCCACAGCGCCTCTTCCCACCGAGCCGTCAGCAAGAAGTGCCCAGTGCCCTTAGGGGCAGCTGCTTCCCGACGGAGCGGGATGCGGAGCCCGCCCTGGGGGGCGATGCTCGGGAGAAAAAGACGAGGGGCTCCGGTACCTACCCGAGTGTCACAGTCATGTCCGCGCCCTCCTCTCTCCAGCTGCAGGACGTTCTGCCCGGGGATGGCGAACTGCAGCCCCGCCAGCAGCTCCTCCCTCGCGCGGAGCATCTCCACGCTTCAACGCTGCGGCTGCGGACAGAGCCGCGCCTCTGTCAGTGTCGCTGCGCCCAGGGGAGCCGGCGGAGCACGAGAGGCCAGGAGGCGGTGACACCGTGAGACACTTTCTCCCTCCGTCCTTCTCTCCTTGCCCACAGACCACGGCGTTTGGGGGCAGTCCTGTGCTGAGACCGGAACCTGAGGTTCTTGGCAGCGACGCAGGGAGGAGGATCGCGAACCCTTAAGAGTTTGGCTTCCCCGCTCCCTGCCGTTTTCCCCTTTGCTTCATTTTCGAGGAGCGTAACGGTGTTACGGTGATATCCAGCAGTGGGTGTCGCTGTTTTGCTATAAAAGATTTTCCTGGATTGTGTGGTTTTTGTTAGATAGTGGCACCCCCGCCCCGTCGTGGTAAAAGGAAAAAGAACCCCAAGCCCTGCTAATTACTTTAGTACGCACGCCTCTGTGTAAAAAACACACTAGGAAGGTTAATTAATATTCGAGAAGTGTTCTTGAGTTTAAAAGTACCGTGCGAAGTTTAAGTTGGCCTCAGCTCACTGTGTTTCCAGACCTTTTTGTAGTATGTATGTCAGTAATATCTGGGCCCAAATAATTATTTGGGCTATCCTGCCTGGAAGGGAACAAGATGTACCCACCCTGACTGCATTCAAAGTACTGTGTAGTGGTACAAAGGGATGATTTTCAGCTACAAAGAGAATTATTTGTCAGAGAATTGTTCCTCTGAGCTGCTTTCGCCACAAAATATACAGATGGTCACACGTTGCTGAACCTTTGTTTGCACTAATGATTGAGAGGGCTTATATGTAACAATAACCTCTTGATTCTTCTATGAGGGAATTTGATGTTACCCCTGTATGAAGGAGGAACAAGGCTGTCTGCATGTACTATCAGGTGCATAGCTTACTGTACACAGTAAGTGCTTCGGCACTCAGCAGGATTATACACCCAAAGCAAATTCCACAGCTTCTTAATTAACAGCTAGTCCAAAAACCAGAGATTTCCAGGCTGTCAAATTATTATTGCAGTGAAAGGTTGAATAAATACAGGTAAGGCAACACTGCATTTGTTTAGCACAGAAGAAGATATCTATAGATAGCTGAAATACAGGGCAAATGCCAGCTAAGAGCAGTAGAATAGATAGAATAGATAGATAATATATCTATCTAGATAATAGATAGAATAGAATAGATAATAGCAGTAGATAAGCAGAGAAGTGACATGCAGTTAGATTTTACCTCTCCTAGATGGGAGGACCTGATGACACACCAGTAATAAAATGGAGCAACAGGCAAGATGTTGCTGTTGCTTACAATGCTCTGAAAAAGATGATGCCAAGGGTAGTTTGGAGGGGTAAGGGTTTTTTTTTGCACATACAAGGAGACAGAAGAGTATCTTTTCTTTACCAGGATCTTTACTGGATGCCTGCCTCACCTCAGCAGAAGTGTGACACTGACCACCTAGTCCTCAGCAGCTTCTCACGCCCATGGAAGATAAACAGTGTTCCACAGAAGAGGCTGACTTCAGGCAATGGCTGTTGCTGCTTTTACCCCCTCAGCTTCGACTTGCAGCCTTGGTTCCAGCTTCAGGCACCACCACCAAACCACTGAACAGCTATGTGCCTGTGGGTCCAGTACAGTAGTTTTTAGATGCAACAATGTAACAAGCTTGCTTCCTGAACCAAATATATGTGCTTTTGAGGAGGGAAACAGGGAACAGGGACATGCAGGGAAGAGGTCTGAGATAATTTCTGCCTTGTAGCCCTTTATAAAACATATACTGGGCAAGTGTATTTTCTGAGGGCATAAATTAGTTTTGATTATCAAACCAAATAAGAGGAAAATGTGTCTGAAAAAAGCCACCTGTATTCTTAGAAGTTTGAACAACAACAGCTAATGTGCACTTGGATTACTGAAGACAGGAAATTTTGATCATTACTTTTAGCCTTTAATGAACATCTTGAATTGTTAGGTGAATCAGCAAAAATACCCCAAAAAACCAAGTGAGTATCAACTTATGTTTTGCCTTTGTAGTTGCTGATCATTTTCCTATCCAGGTTTCCATTAGTCTCATTAAACTATGGTATTATTCAAGAATCTGAGGAAATAGCTTCAAGGGTATTGCTCAAACAAGTCCCTACCATATCTCTCATATGGTGAATTCCATCAAAATTTGACACTAAACACTATACAAGATATTGCTCACCTGAAACTTCTAGCTTGCTGTGAATGCTTTATTGTGTGTGCACCATTTTTGTTTCAGAACTGATCTGTAGAAGTAATAGGAGAACAGTTTTTAATTCAGTTTTGTCTTTCATTGGCCATCAACAAAGGCAGCAGTATCAGTAGTATCAAGTTAATGCTACCAACTAGCTTGTCACTAATGCTATAAACACTAGATTTTCAGTATCTCTTGCTAAAGCAAATATTTTAGAAACAAATATAAGTCTAGAGGTGCAATAATATGTTCTATTAAACATTATTGTTGAGCTGCTGCTTTGACGTTGAAGGCTAGAACAGATCCAAACATACCATGTTCCACAAACATACCATGTGCTGTAACACAGAATTAGGTTTGAAGTTCAGCCTTTCCCAGCTGGACCGTTGTCCATGCAGAGCCTCATTGCTTTTAAAGTCAAGAGCAACTACACTCACAATCCTGCTTAGTGGCTTTAAAGGTATCAGATCTGGTGGTGTTAAATGAGACCAGTTCTTTCCCCTTCAGGCATCCCAACAGAATTTCTCTATAATGGATTACCTATCTGACCACTTTTTTATTTTTAACAAAAAGAAAAGTCCACCCACACTTTAAGGAAATTTAAATCAATTAAATTATCTTTAGTAGGAAAAAGACAAAAAAAGCTTGATTGGGGTACATTATTCAGCATAGATACTGTTAGTTATTCTGGCAAGCTTGTCAGCAGAAACATCCAAAACCAAGGCTTTTTTTGTCTACTTGTTGGTGTAGTAAAGCTTGGATTTGAATTTGGCATAATAAGTTGATGGAAGTAAAGTGTACAGGTAGAAGAATTATGCTTCCCAAAGACACACAAAATGGTCCATCAAGAAGTTCACAGGAAGGGAATGCTATAATTTATGTGGTGATTATTAGGACTGTCCCATTTTCTTGCAATGTCAATTATTGCACCTTTTGATTTTGCCTGTCTGACTTCTTGGGTGAAACTGGAGGAAGAAGGGAAGTCTAAATTTTTATTCAGCATTAGAAACCATTGAAGACCAGGGAAATAAATTGATGAAGTGATTGCTACTGTTCTGAGCAACAGTCACCTTGTCACTCACATGGACCAGTAAATTCAATGCTTGTGTTGCAAGGACACAATTTGTGATCCTAACTTCAGCATGTTGCTATAGCAGCTTCTTCAGCTGTTCCTGACACACTCTGCCGGGACACCATCTATTGTGGGGAAAGGTTACATCTCAAGCTGCAGAGCTTGAGACAGCAGTTTTTTAATACCTCTTCCATCTAGATCTCTGAAAATAGTCTGTTTTATTAAAAACTAGGTTACTAAATAAGTACTGACCTACATCTGCCATGAACTCTGATCATAAAAGCAGCAGCAGATCTGTGCACAGTGTGCCTGTGGCAAATGCCTATACACAGAGTTACTAATTTCTAGAACAGTTCTGCTTATAAAATGTTTAGAATAAAATGTCAGCAGCAGCACATTTTGGTCAAGAAGGAGTTGTTTGGTTTTTTGAACAGGAAAGTCCTGCATGTTAAGTTAGTTAATGCATCGGGGAAGTACATGTACAATGGGACTTAGCAAAATTTTGAATGAGACCAGCAGAACCAAGTCAGAATAAAAACTCTCTCTAGCATACGATTAACAGTGCCAAAAATAGATCAAGGTTTCTTCTTTGCCTTGGTCAGATGCTTTTGTGGAAAAATAACTGGCTTATATTTCATGTGGTTTTTGGCATAGACCTTGATACAGAATTAAACAACTGATGCACATTGGATTGCTGCAGGCTCTGTGGGATTTTACATAATTAAAGTAAATGCTTTAGGTAAGTCAAATTAAATACACTTAAATAACTCGAGGTAGAATGTATCTTACTTATTTGACATTAACATTGTGTAGAAAATTATCTTACAGAAGTAATAGAAATAATTTATTACCTTTCTTATACTCCTGTTTTCTTTCAATACCCAGTATTTTCAAGTTTCTCCTACATTTTAGCTGTATTTCATGCTTTGGGGTCTGGATCTGTGGATCTGTGTTACTGTGAGTGAAACTTCCGTAATTTAATCAGTTCAATTAATATGAACAGCAACAGAGGTTGAATTTTGCAGGGTCTTCCAGGTAACACTGACAGTGAAAAGGAGCTGAGCAATGTAGGCTGTTGGCTATATCAAGAGTTGGTTGGTGTGAGATCCCCCTAGGGTCAATGTCCCTCTACGGATTGTTTTCCCATGTACGTGTCAGAGAAAAACCTATTTCTCAGCAAGGCACCCACTAGAAAATGAAGCCTCATCTCAATTAGGAAACCAATTAGGAGTATTCTGTAAACACAGAATAGCATGGGGTGGCACTCTTAGGGAGTGATTGTATTGAAATTGATGATTATGATGAAGATGACAAGGCTAGTGCCTATGGTAAGGAGGGGAGGAAGATCAGCAGGGTGAATGTCATGGTGGGAGTCTGTTATAGACCACCCAACCAGGATGAACAGGCAGATGAGGCATTCTTCAAGTGGCTGGCAGAAGTCTCGTGGTTGCCGTTTTATTCGTGTATGACTTCCGCTTGCCGAATGTCTGCTGGAAATACAACACAGCAGAGAGAAAGCAGAACAGAGAGTTCTTAGAGTGTGTGGAAGGTAACTTCTTGACAGAGCTGGTGAAAGAGCCTACCAGAGGAGATGCCCTACTGGACCTGTTTTTTTGTGCACATGCTGTTTTTTTGCAGGAGTTAACTTTCTTAGTAGTGGCTGGCATTGGGCAGTGTTTTGGATTTGTGCTGAACAGAGTTGATAATACAGAGATCTTTTTGTTAGTGCTGAGCAGAGCTTGCACAGAGCCAAGGCCTTTTCTGCTTTTGGTACTGCCACATTTGGGAGGGAACTGGAGGTGCTTGGGAGACTGGGGAGGTTGGGAGGAGACACAGCTGGGACACATGACCCAAACTGACCAAAGGGATATTCCAGACCATATGGCATGATGCTTAGAATGTAAGTGGTTCTGCTTGGCTTGTGTGCATGGCTTTTGCTTTCCCTATTAAATTGCCTTTATCTCAGCCCACAGGTTTTCTGCANGCATTCATCCTTCCAATTCTCTCCCCAGTCACGCTAGTAGGGGAGTGGGCAAGTGGCTGTGTGGGGCTTGGCTGCTGGCTGGGCTTAAACCATGACAGTGAGTAAAGAAGGACTAGTAGATGATGCACTGGTTGGTGGCTGTCTTGGGCAGAGAGACCACAAAATATCAGTTTTCAGTACTGAGTGGAGTAAGAAGGGTCACCAGCAGAACTTCCTCTTTGGACTTCATCTAGCAGACTTTGGCCTGTTTAGGACATTGACAGAGCCCCTTTGGAGTCAGACCTGAAGGACAAAGGAGTCCAGGAAGGCTGGATGTGCTTTAAAAAGGAATTGTTAAATATTTGGGATCAGGCTGTCCCCTTGTGTAGAGAGACAAGTTGTCAGGGAAGAAGACCATCCTAGTTAAACAGAGAACTTAGGGGAAAAAAAAAAAATAGAATCTATCATCTTTGGAAGGAGGGTCAAATAACTTGGGAGGACTGTAAGGATGTTGCAAGATCATGTAGGGAGAAGATTAGAGGGGCACCCTACTAGAACTTGATTTGGCAGCAGCAGTTAAAGACAACAAAAAAAGTTTGTATAAATACAGTGACAGCAAAAGGACAGTCAAGGAGTATCTTCATCATTTGTTGAATGCAGAGGGTAGTGTAGTCACAGGGCATAAGGAAGAGGTACTTAATGCCTTCTTTGCCTTGGTCTTTAATATCATTCCCACTTGTCCTTCAGATACCCAGTTTGTGAAATCACCAGAGCTGGAAATCGGTGACGGGAAGATGAGTGAAGCCCCCATAATCCAGGAGGAAATGGCTAGTGACCTGTTGTGCCAATTAGACACTCACAAGTCTGTGGGCCCCAATGAGATCTACCCCAGAGTAATGAAAGAACTGGTAAAACAACTTGCCAAACCACTCACAAACATCTACCAGCTGTTCTGGTTGCTGTAAAAGTTCCACTGACTGGAAATTAGCAAATGTAATGCCCATCTGCAAGAAGGGTTGGAAGGATGATCCTGGGAACTACAGGGCTATCACTGTCAGTCTTACCTCAGTTCTGGGCAAGGCTATGGAAGATATACATGAACCCCATTACTTGGCACGTGCAGGGCAACCAGGGTATCAAGCCCAGAAAACATGGATTTACAAAAGGCAGGTCTTGCTTGACCAACCTGATCTCCTTCGATGACAAAGCGACCTGCTTAGCAGATGGGGGGAAGGCTGTGGGTGGTGTCTATCTAGACTTGCGTAAAAGCATTTGATGCCATCTCCCACGGAGTTTTTCCAGGATCCTCCTAGAGAAACTGCTTGTGGCTTGGATGAGTGGACTCTACAATGGGAAAAAACTGCCAGGATGGCTAGGCCCGGAGAATGGTGGTGAATGGAACTAAATCAAGTTGGTGCCCAGTCAGCAATGGTGTTCCCCAGGGTTCTTTTTAGGAATGGTCATGTTTAACACATTTTATCAATGATCTGGCTGTTGCAGTTGAGTGCCCCCTCAAGTCAGCTTGCAGATGACACCAAGCTGGGTGGGAGTGTTGATCTGCTGGAGGGTAGGAAGGCTCTGCAGAGGGCTCTGGACAGGCTGGATCATGGGCCAAGGCCAGTGGTGTGAGGTTCAACAAGGCTCAGAGCTGGGTCCTGCCCTTGGGTCACAACAACCCCAGGCAGTGCCACAGGCTGGGGCAGAGTGGCTGCAAAGCTGCCCACGGGAAAAGGACCTGGGGGTGCTGGTGACAGCAGCTGAACATGAGCCAGGGTGTGCCCAGGTGGCCAAGAAGGCCAATGGCATCCTGGCCTGCAGCAGCAACAGTGTGGCCAGCAGGACCAGGGCGGGGATTGTCCCCCTGTACTCAGCACTGGTGAGGCCACACCTCAGATCCTGTGTTCAGTTTTGGGCCCCTCACTTTAAAAAGGACATTAAGGTGCTGGAGTTTGCCCAGACAAGGGCAATACATCCTGTGAAAGCTTTAGAACATGTCATAGGAGGAACACTTGTGAGGGCTGGGTTTGTTAAGTCTTGAGGAGGTTCAGGGTGTGCCTCATTGCTCTCTGCAACTGCCTGAAAAGAGGCTGCAGTGGGGTGAGGGTTGATGTCTTCCACTATGCTTGCAGTAAGAGGACAAGAGGAAATGACCTTAACCTGAGTCAGGGGAGATTCAGATACTAGAAAAACTTTTTTCACTGTTAGGGTGGTCAGAGATTGGAACAGTTTGCCCACAGAGGTGGTGGAGTCACTGTCCCTGTTCAAGAGACATCTGGATCTGGTGATGTAGTTTGGTGGTTTAGGGGTGACAAGGGTAGTGCTGAGTGGACAGTTGGTCTGGGTGATCTTGAAGGTCTTTTCCAACCTTGACAATTCCATGACTCTTTAGTTGCAACTGGTCACTGGTGTAGTTATAGTCTTGTTTGGTAAGATGCAATGCAGGGACCGATATTGTACTATACTAAGCTTTTGGTTTTTATTTGAAATTAAACAATAGGCAACAAGTGGATCATAATTTATGGCTTAACATCCTGAGAAAAGTAAGCTTTAGGATGCAACTCTTCTACCTTTACCATAGTTTTGTGTGAAATACCTGTTTTAATCTTGGTATCTAATAGTTATTTTGGTATTCTAGTATCTATTACTTGGTGGGTCCTCCCCTGTTAAAATTCAGCATTTCTTTATTTGAAACATAATACGAAACACACGCTGTGCTTGCAACACATACTAGAGACCCATAGAATACATGAACCAGTAAGATTAGGCCTTCAACATGTTTTGTGCAACTGTCAAAACATCTAACACATCAGCATATTGCAGAATATTTGGAGCAAAAATTGCAGAAGTAGGTTCTGCTGGTGCCAAACTGACACCACTTATTCCTGGAGGCCAAAGTCAGGCCTGTCACTGTTAGCTGCTAACTACCTAAGTCTGTAATGGGAAATTACTGTTAACACTGAAATGAGTAAGTATATTACAGTCTCTGTTTACTGGGAATATGACAGCAAACCATTTGAACCGACACTTCTTAGGTGACCTTGCCTTGGCATGGTGGGCTGGACTAGATGATCTCCAGAGGTCCCTTCCAACCCTAGCAGTTCTGTGATTCAAAATTCTTGTGGTGTTTTGCCATCTGAGACATACTTGTTACTTAGTTCTGTTGTTGTCAAATAAAAAAATGTGGTCTTATTTCAAAGGCGTAAATGCAGTAATTTTTCTCTCAAAATCAACTGTACCACAGTCCAAAATATCTAGCTATATAAAAACTGAAGCAATTCAGATATGTTTGTAACAAGAAAACAAATTTATTGATTTTAAAAGACAAGACACAATTTTGTTTTGAAAAACACAAGAAAGCTAGCCTGAGTTCAAGTCTGAAATATTCAGAAAAATCCTACTGTCTTTAGTATGTTCCAGTCATTTTTTATACAACACACTAAAAGTTAATATATATTTTTATAATTATAAAAGGTCCCCAGTTATTGTACAGTACACAATACAAATTGCCAACAAACTATTATTTAGCTCCTGCCAGTTTTGAGAGGACATTATATACTAAAAGATTTAGCATTTGTCACAAAAATCACATCAGGAAATACGTATTTACAAAATCAAATACATTATACAAAAAAAACCATCACGTTATTCTGTAAAGATGTCTTCTTTAAATAATTAAAAAGTATATTCAACTGTAGCCCAAAAACTGGAAAAGAACATTACATTATCTCACACATACAATCTACAAAAAGTTGCTTACCTCATTTACATAATATATTCAGTCAACTGGAAAATAAGAGTTTGAATATGTCCTAGTGTTATGATGTTTCTGTGCTGTGGGACTGGATAATGTAATCTGCCACTTACTAAGTGAAATTTAAAGGATGGCACTTAAAAAAAATATAGTATAAAATAAATGCAACAAAGGAAGTTTCCTAGAAGGTAAGAAAGCCCTGAGTGATGATAAAATTACTGATTGGTAGCTCTAGAATTAACCTAATTAAAGTTTACCACCTCAGGCACAATTTTCCAAGTTTTTGAAAGGCACTCGAAGTTTCTTTAACAGCCTCATTGGTTATTAACTGTAAATCCAAATTTTCAGTGGGTATGAGTGGCGATGGGCAACTTGCTTTGGTACAAAGTGGTATTTTCCCAACATATTTTAAATTGCTTAACTGGGTTACTTTAAGATGGGTATTTAATGTTTAAATACAAGGCAGTCACTTCAATATTGTATGGAAGGAAACTTTACTTGGGAACCCATTAAGTATTCTTTGTGTAAAAAGCTTTTGCTGGTATCAGTGAGTCAAAAAGAATTGAACTAAGTTCCTGTTAAAAACCCATCTGTTCAAGGTTGTTCCTCTGAAGTCTAAATTCCTCCTAAAAAGACATTTATTATTTCAGAGTAAAATTAATCTAGAACAGAAAATTCCTGCAAGATGTTTGCACCATAATCAAGAAAGTGCTTAGGAACATACAAAGAACATCTTCCTGAATTAGTGTCAAGTGAGGCTCATTTGATGCCTACAGGCTTTTTCTGGGCCTTGTTTTCTACAGTGAATTTCAGCCTTAATGAGCAATCTCCAAGAACAATTCTTACCAAATATTTAACTACTCAGGGCTTCCAATCCCAGAATGCCAATTTATTTTTTTCAACAGGAGAAGGAGAAAAAAATTGGAATAAAACAAGAATTAAAATGATCGTTTTCAAATGAAGGCATATTTTACTTCAAACAAACACTAGGCAGTCACTTTGTAAGTGGCTCTTACTATTTCTTAGTTAAACTGGTAAATTAAACTCAGGTCTACTGGCACATAAAATCACTAGCAGCAATGATCAAGGCATGCAAACTCAGAAGCATTTACAGTAAATTATGAATAAAAAAAGTTGTTAAATTAAAACCCTTTGAGTATTGCATTTATGTTAATTAATTATGCATTAATTTGCATTAACTGACTAAAAATGTTTACAACTTACTTGCACTATACTACTGACGTAATTCCCTTAAATAACTTTTTCTTTGCCCTCAGCTAGACTTAAATAAGTACAGCTGCTTTAGTGTTTGCTGACTGATATTGCAAGAAATCAGTAGAAAATGTACTGTATTCTCACTTAGTAAGGTGGCATCAGTATCTTTAAGTTAAAAAAATCTTTACTTGCTGCTACACTTGTTCCCTTGTTCCTGTAAGCAGTAATTGTAAGAACAAAGGGGCTTCTAAAAATATTTGCTCGTGCAATTTCTAGGTTGCTTTTAAAATTATGACATTCAGTAAGGGTCATCCAAACTGTACCCTTGTATGTGAAATTTAATAAAATACCTTCATCTTCTAGCTAGTCATTATTGCAGTGACTGAGTTTTAAAAGGAATATCAACATAATTGTGCACTTTTTGTTCCTGTTTCTCACAAACGCTGCCAAAAATTTCAATGCAAACACATCAAATATTCTGCAAAATTTATTATTACTAAACCCTCTTTTAATCCTAAAGATTTCTCTTTTACAGTACCAGAGTATTCCAATACTAATCTATCTCAGGAGATTTTCAAAATAGCTGAATATATTTTCTAAACCTTTATCTTCTAAAGGCATCTTAAAGTAGACAACTTCCTATCTGTAGAATCATGTTTGATTTTCTTTGTATATATATGCAGTTATGAAAACCAGGGAGCTTTACTATAGTACTGTTTTGTATTACACAGTACATATCAATGGCAATGAATATTTTGCCTGCATCTACTGAGCCCCCTATTAATAAAAAAACATCCCCATATAGTATGCAAGTATTTACTTTAGACATAATTAAAAAAAAATTTACAACACTAAAAGCTATTTCAAAGTATATGCTCAGTGAACTAGTTAAATTATCTAAAAATCTTTGTTCCCATCATGTTACTTACAATGCTCAAAGGGTTAATGCAAGGCATTATATCAAATTAATTTCCTAATACTAGAACTAAGCACTGTGTGTTTATGCTTCTATTCCAGTTTTTATTGTCAGTGTTAAATCACCAAACAAATTAGCAAAGATACTAGAATTCCGTGTATCGATTTGCTTTAAACCATATACAAAGAGCATGTCCTGTTAGTGTGACAAGGGCCCAATTTTCAGAAATTCATCTCACTATCTCAAATTTGTATTTTAAACTCTGAAATTATTGTTGTATACTTATATTACTAATAAACCTGGGCTTTTTGTCAGCACGTTTATGGCTCTCAGTGGTTGGTTTTGTTTTGTAAAAGCATTCTGAATTAAATTGGATTGCAGTGCATCTCTAACATGAATTTTTTTCTAAACGGTGGAGATGTCTACTGGTGAGAATGACAAAGATATCAGATCATTTTTCCTAGGGAAAACAAGATAAAAAAAAGTGTTTCAGATATTTAAAATACCTCGCTTTAAATTAAATTTGTATATAGACCTATGCATTCCTGAATGACAGAACATAATTTTCTTATTTTTTTGAACTAAAGGCAGTAATGCTGTAAATCACCATTTTATAGGCAAATAATTTAACATCTATTTTCCAAATTTTTATGGAACATTTTAAAAATGAAGGTGCTTAGAGCATGCTACAGTACAAGAGAAAAAAAAGAAAAAAAGAAAAAAGATGTTTAAAACTGATTTACCACAAGAAAGACGAAAATGTAACAAAACATTTTAACAAATCTAAAACTTTTGAAAATTGGGCCCTGTGCTTTGAAAAAGTAGTTCAACAAGACCTCTTCCCCCACACTGTTCACTGTGCTATTTTGTGCTAATTGGGGAAATGCCTCTAAAATAACTATTCTGGATTCCATTTCAAGATTAGATAAAACACATAAATCATGTCAACTCTCATAATGTCTACCCTGTGGACACACGCTACACCTCTCCATAGCATTGACAACAGACTCCAGAGCTGGTGTGGCAATGCAGCTGCACGCTACACATTACAGAATACACACTGAGGTATTCGCATCTCTCCACTTCAATGGTTACTAAAACCCAACTATTAAACAGCAAGAGTGTGCAAAATGTTTTACCTAAGTTTTTGATTAAAATTTCAGTAAAAAGAAAACAAAAGGCCCCAGATCTGTAAGTTTACAACACAGTAAGATAGTTGCTCTAAAAATTCTGGTAAAATCTTTAGAATTTAGGCATAAGAATACAGACTCCAGTCAGTGTTGTGAACCTGTTGTTCACGAAAGTTCCAATTTGTCTTGATAATTCATTGTTTTTAGAAGCTATGAAATACATTCCATTTTTTGTATTCAGATTTTTGTTCAGTTTTGTTTTTCACTTTGTGACAGTTAACAACTGAGTGGAGAGCTAAATAATGAAAGATACTCAAGTCCCACCATATTTAGCAATCTAGATTTACCTTTTACAATTGTACTCTTTTCTCAGCAACAACAAATTCAATATTAAACCAAGAAAGGATAAGAATAAGAAACACAAACCAACACAAAAATTAAAACAAGTACTACAGTATTAAAAAAAAAAAAAAGCTGAAAATGAAAAAAAAAGTTGAATTATTTCACTTTATTTTACTTGTAAACATCTTATAATGCACAATGAAGGGGAGTAAATATTTATCACAGCTTAGTTTTAGCATTTTTGGTGAAGGGTACAGATGTGCTGATTTCTAAGGAAAAATCAGAACACACCGATCGATATATGTGACAACAAAATCTATAATGAGATTCAGTGCATTTATGAGTTTAGAAATAATGAATATAAACCTCACTTCTACTTTTTACTGAGGCAAAAGCCATCTACTGACATTAGTAGGAATTATGCCTACACAGAATGAGCTGGATGGGTTCACAATTCTGCAAAGGAATTAAAATTTATTTTTGTGCACCAATAATATTAGGACATTTTAGTTTATGTGCAGCTGTATTTGGAGCATATGTAAACTCTAGCAACAAACTTCTTTGCTATAAATACACTTCCATTTTATATGCTCTTCTCCCATTTGGTATATATGACTTTAAAGTCACTTTCAGACACACGAGATAAATCAGAATAAAAGAATCCTAACTTTTTTACACAGTCTCTTCTGCAAAGTTGATCTTTTTGTGTTGTCCTTCACTTTTTGGCTTTTTCTTATTTAACTCCACTACTTTAGTGTAGCGAATTCATGTGTCTGCACAATGAGATGTTTGTGAAGAAAAACTTGAGTTCTTTAATGTCAATTAATATGGTTTCTATAAACTGATATTATTTAACCATTAAAATGTAATATCTGGCTGATACACCACAAAATATAGAAATTGAAAACATGCACTGCATTATGTACCTGCTCATTTATTTATTTTTAGTTATTAAAATTAAAAGTAGGCAAGGGTTTAGAAAATATATAATCATGCTTGGGACTATGGTCAATCTATTTTGACATTTGAAGTTGGTACTAAAGCTAGTTTTGCCTTCCAAACTCCCAAGCAAATTTTATTTGTAATAAAGTGAAATCCAGCTAGAAACGAGAAAAAATAGGTCTATTGTAATTCTAAGAGGGATATTAAAATCATTTAAAAATAAAAAAATCCTTTTATTCTTTTGAAGGCTATGTAACCTGTCCTTACTTCTTAGGGAATTTGAAAATGACAGGCACACCTTGTTGAGTTAATTTAAGAGTTAAGAATAACAAAAAGTACTAAGTCTTAGCTTCAGTTCTGTTTAAGGCACCATGTAATAGCCGAGGTACAATGATCCCTGATGTACATTCTTAAATGGCAATGGTCCATCTAGCCACCTATTCAAATTCTACACAATTGGGAATAAGTACAAGTGAGGTGTGCCAGTTACACTGCCTTGTCTAATTTTTGTAAAAATTTAAATCCACTTTACCAACAAGGAAATGTTTTTGAAAGGAAAATGATGCAGGTTGCTACATTCCTTGCATTCTATAAATCATCTTTTCTAAGAGCAGCAGATTGAACCACTAGTAGGAAAAGACCTGGAATAGAAGAAAGTCATCCAAATGGAATGTTTTCCTGTATGTCCAGTTCAGCGTAAGTAGCACATACACTTAAAATTAACAATAATCAAGTCACTTTTTTAGCTTCAGTTTCTAACAACTACAGTGCCACTGAACAATCAAAAGCATCTGTTCAGTGGCCTCACATATAGAATCAGTAGTCTTCAAAACAGAGGAACTGGTATGCAAATAATATCTGAAACTGTTGATTTTAAACGAAGCTTGCATTGTTTACATCATGTTCAGATAGTTAGGTACATTTATGCCATACAGATTACCACATTCTGATACAATTCTGTCATTTAAACAGCTTCTTCCTCACAGAAAGAAACTAGATCTTCTCAACCCTCCAGCATTATTACAAAAAAATCCCCCTGAATACTCACAATTTTATCAAAATAGTGTCTTCTCGTAGTACGATGAAAAGCACCTTTTATAACAAATTTGATACATCTGCTGTCAAATAAGTATGCCTCCAGTGTAAATCAAAGAAAATAGTTCTTTTGATATTTCACAGAAGTGCATCTAATTAAAAACCTATCTATATGAAATCAGCATAATAACTAATAATTAACATTAAAATATTTTTAAACTACGAAAAAAATTAAATTATTATAAGAGGACAAAACATTAACATTAAACTTTGCAAAAATCTTCCTTGCATTTGATACAAAGAAACCTCTTCATATTGAGCGGCCAATGTAAAATGATTTTGTTTACAAAAATGTTTTTTGCTTTTAAACAGACCTGGCAAAATACGTACACCCATTCCATTGAACAACTTCAACAAAATAATGATCAGAACAGTTACATTTGACAACAGTCAACTTTTGGACTTATTATCTTTTTTTTTCTTTTTTTTCATATTAAACCTAAACGGCTAATGCAATGGGGCGTGTGTCGGAGGCCAGGGGAGGTTTCACATTAGACTGCAGTATATGTATTTCCAGTAGCACTGCATTGTCTGATAGTCTGAGTAGTTGCAACAATGTGCTCATTATGAATTGGGTTCAGGAGGTTCTGCTGTACTCCACTCTCAAGCACTGGCTGCATGCAGCCCACCTGGAATGCCTGGTTTAGCTCAGTTTTCTCCCTCTTGGCTTGTGGTTCTCCACTTTCATCCAGCTCTTCATCTATTTCACTTTCAACTTCGCTGCCCTCATCTGCACAAACAAACCAGCATGTAACTAACCACAAAGGGAAAAGTTTCTAATACAAGGCTCTTTGTTTTGCAAGTAATAGTTGAAATACAAGGGAGCAATCTGATAAAGCACAAACAGCAAAGAGTCAACTATTCAATGGCAAAGAGTCAAACACTCAGGTTTGATCACTCGAGCTATACACTGTTGATGTGGAAAAAACAACTGCAATCTCAAAAGGTCTAACAAACAATGTTAACTTCATATTGGAAAATGCCCCATTTCCTAAACATGAGAACAAGAGTTGCTACTTTTAGTTCCAGGTAGGGAAACTGAGGCAAGGAGAGTTGTGATGACTTGTCCCCATATTTTGACAGACATTCTTAAACTCACTAGTTTTCCGTGTTCTGAGGTCAAATCCCCCCCAATCACTCATGCAGTTGTATAAGAATGCATGTCAAAATATGGCCTGAAGAGATTATAAGGAACTAACTTCTCCCTGACTACTTGCCTACAATTCTGTTTCTTGATGCAGCAAAACATTCACTATAGTTAAACTTCCATAAGGGTACTCTTTATTCACACACCCTCCTCTGTCCTATTAGATAATACAAAATTTGCATAAAAATTGGACTATTTGTGACAATAATTAACATATTTGAAATATTTTAAAACAAACCTACAATATTCCAGTCATTATTACATGTGGGATATTACATACCTAGCTATTGTATTCCATACAACATATACATGCACTTTAAAGGATGACACAGCTCTAAATTCTGTTTGACTGTGTTTTTAAAGCATAAGGATTTATTTCACTCAGAGACACATTAGCTCTACACAGAATTATACCCTAAAATGCTTACCTTTATCCATATTTCCAGGGGACACAGCATTTAAATCACCAAACTGCAAAATAAACAATAAGAAAAATGGACACAGTCTTAAGCAAATGTGAACTTAGAATATCTATGATGTAGGAAATCTGTGCTCCACTGGTTTGATGGTTGCATTAATTCAAATGCATGATTTTAGCTGCAGCCACATTCATAGCAGAGCAATTTCCCATTCCATTTCAGTCTTGTGCTTATTAAGACAATTATCACTCAGTAAACCCTCAAAAATTAGAATGGAGAAGTATAACCTTTCTTAAATATGGCTTTATCAGGGCCTTTGTTGTTTGAAGTGAGCTATGTTTGAGTTTTGTAAAGCCATAAATTATAAGGGATATTCATTCTGAACTGCCAGTATTTTTACAAGAAGCTTTTTTTAAAATTTCCCAGGCACCATTTTAATCGTGCTGGAACAAAAATGAAGGTGTGCCCCAGTGTTGCTAATCTACCTGTAAGGTAAATGAAAGGCACTGCTGAGAAAGGGTTTATAACCTGGTAACTGATTTACATCAAAATCCAGACCTTTTAAAAGAAGCTGCATGTAAGTTAGAAACTTTCTTCCCTTTCCTCGTTCCATTCCTCTTGTGCGAACTATGGAAGAGTAAAATGCCACCAATGGATATCAAATGAAAGGAGCACATTGTTTAGATAGATACATATCTAACCATAAATGATAGTACCAGTCTTTTCCAGAAGAATTTTGCCAATACCTGGGTCCAAGGGTGGAAGAAGAGGAAGGGAGAAGTATGAGAATGCTTTTCTCAGCTCCAACCAGTTTATACTGTCTTACAGTGCTTGTTGCACTGTAATCTTCCTCATTTTACTTCAGTCACAGCCATTGAATACACAGAAACGTAAGAAGACATGCATTTAATGCATTTAACTTCTATTCTGCCCCTCACCTTCAAAAGTTTTGCAATACTTAACTTCCTCACAGTACTTCCATCTTCAGTCTCGCAAACTTTTTAGAAGACCCTATGCTACATTTATGTCTAACATACAAAGTCTGCAGAGACAACAAGAACGTAGTAACTACATTTGTGCAGTACTTTCTGCAAATGTAAGGCAAGAAATGTAAGAGCATGTATACTGATGGTGGGTCTTTCTACTAAGTAGAAACATTATTTTTCTGAAACATGTCATGACATATGATATAAAATAATTTGACAAAGAAAGGTGAGACATTTTCCAATTTCTCTTTAAAGTGTATCATCTCTTTATAATATTTAATAAGCCTATAAATATATCTTGTGGGAAGAATGACAACTGATGCCAAATCAGCTAGCAAAATTACCTGCAATTTATAGGTAACACAGAACATGATAGAGTGACTCGCAAGTATAAAAATGTAACAAATCCATCCTATTAAAAATTTAGCATATTTTGAAATATATCCATTTTCCAGCACCTTTGAAGCATAATTTTTTGGGAACGATTCATGCTTTTCTTACCGTCTCACTCAAAATAAAAGGTCAGATGAACTACTGAAGAGGGATAAGAGAGACTTTGCCTTGTAGAGGCCAAAGCTGAGTATAAAAAGATTGTTATGAATTGAGACTCTAGATCTGCTTTTTAAACCAATAGTCCTTGAAACAAGTATATGAAAACCAAATGTGTTGCAAACCTCTATGTATGTCTGCACTGGTATGTGAACAGTACAGTGCAAGCCAAAATTCTGCATGTAAACCAGCCTTCTAACGTCAAAGAGGGTATACATTTTGTGTGGGAATTATGTGTGCAAATGTATGTAAACAGATCCACAAAAGTAACATTTTTGCATTACTAGGCTCTTTTATTTTCACATAAAATATTCAGATCTCAAAGAGTGGAAAACAGTTGTAGGTTGATGAACATTTTTCAAGCTATGCACATGAATCTGTGTGGACATTTGTAAAAGAGTAAGTTAATTTAGAAATAACTGATTTTAAGAATTCGGTGTGATTTTAGTACTCTGACAATCAACCAGAGAAACAAGTTTGAAACTGCTGTATATATTTGTAACTCCATCTATTGTTATACTGCAGGACATCCTACCATTCTACATACATGCTTAAAAATTTGCAAAAACACTTTCTCCAAATCATCACTAAATCTATCAGTCTAGTCTCTTACATATTATCTTACCTCTCCCATAACTGCAATAGGTGTCTCTCCTGTTGCCTGAGCAACACGATGTTCTACTAAGTAAAACATGTATTCATCGTAAAGCAAGCGGATCAGATGAAAAGAGCCAAAGCTAGCAGCACTGCGCAAGGTTAAATCCCGAATCACCATTGAGCTATTCAAAAATAAAAAATATATATGTTTATGTATTGTATGTCACAGCCATTTTAACATTTATCCATGTAGACAGACACTTCACCTCAAAACCAATATTCTCAAAAGCAACATTGCCCACAAATGTCTGATTTATGGTATCCTCAGAAAGGGATGACCAGGAAAGGGCAATCATTTGCTTCTTTCCTTTCTATGAAGGTACTGTTGGACACCACATAAGAAATAACCAGACTGGTTTGGTTTTGGTTTTGACCTATGCATACCTACCAATAACTGAGCAAGCTTAAAATTTAACTTGAAACTTCGTTGAAAATATATAAACTAAAATGGTAAGAAAACTAGTTGATTATTTAAGAAACTATTCCTTAAATGGTGTCTGTTATGTTAATCCTTCCAGGACAAAGCTTTTGATTGCCAGAATTTAAACAGCTTTGAAACTTAAAATTCAAAAACAATAGACTTGTGCGTTCATATTATATCAACAAATTCTGATATCTTTGGCAAGCAGTTGCTACAGTCAGGCTCAAAGAACAAGGTTTACTCTGATAACTGTTTCAATAAGCAGCTAACATGGAATGCTTGTCTTAATGTTCTTTTCATATATTCTTTTGTCTTTCTTATTTCATAAATATTGATGCCACAATGTTTTAGTAAGTAATACTAAAAACAGTGGCTTAATAATTGCATAGTTTTTAAATCAAAAAAATCATAGTATGTTTCTAATTCTGGAAAAAATTACACCTGCATTCATTTTCAGATGGCCTTTAAAGCAATAAACAAGGGTCATTTAGGTCCTTGTTCATTAGCCAGTTAGCCCTGAGTTCAAGGTTAATAACAAGTACTCTGAAAAAAACCCCATGTTTTTCATGATGTACCAAGCCACTGCTTGATATTAGGTTTGTCAAATTTAGTACAATGCACAGTTCAGCAAATAATGAAATACTTAGAATGCTTTAAAGTCTATTAAATACTACCTGTAGAAAGACCATTTTAACAGAAATTGCCGTGCTGCTTTAGGAAAGCTGGGTCTTCCTTCATATGGTTTCAATGCTTGCACCATTACATTATCAAGCCAGGCAGCCCACTGCTCCAGAGTGCTCTGCTGCTGAAGTGTCATCTTGAAATCTGTTTCTAGTCTCTGAACCATGTTGTCATCACACTGGCACACCCAGGAAGCCTGCTCCTGTTATAGCACATGGCAGCTCTTGAATTAACAATACATAAGCCAAAGCACAGAATGTAGTTGTATGTCAAAGATTATGCTGTTTAATGGATGAGAGAGACCGGACCCACTTACTAGACAACTACAAGTAGTAGTTTTTATTTTAATTACTCTATTGTAATTTTGTTGAAAGCAAATAGGTGGGAAAAAACAGCATAAAAGAATACACATCAAATAAATTAGAACAAACAAAATGTAAGCAACAAAAGTTTGTTGTAGTTTTCCACGTTTATTTGTGAAAAAAGGCTTCTACTTCCATCATTTTTCTACTGAAATACTTATATCTTGTCATTTTTTCCTGGGATTTCAGGCAGGGCAAGTAGGAAGAGTCAAATGCAGGGGACTAAAGTAATAAAGCAAGTAGTGAGAAATCAAGTGCAACATTCCTTTTGTTCTGAAGAAATTAGGCTTAAAGACAAATCCTGTAATATCGTTCTATAAAAGAAACTTTGTATGCAAACAAGGATTGTTCTGTTTCCTGACTCTAGGCAGTTATAGATTACACATTACTTAAAGATAACATAAACTACACACAAGTGGAAAACACACTACACACACAATAATCAGCAATTTAATCAGTATAACCAAGTTTAAATAAAGCTAAATGTTCAATTCAAAAAATGAGAAAAAAATGAGAGCTCACTAATTGCAAGCCATTTCCATTTAAACTCTAGTTGTCATGTGCCAAGTTAATACCTCATTCACAGACTCTGTATCCATGTCAACATATTATTGTACTTAATATATTGTATCTTTGGTCAAGAACTCTTGACTATATTTCTGTTAAGAGTATTAACAAGTACATTAGAACACTGTTCAGAAAGAAGAGAAACAGAGAACAGGAATCTGAAACCTTCCACTTTGTTGGCCAAAAGGACAAAAGTATTTCTCTCAGACAAGCAGAAACATGTAGAGAAATTAAGCTTAATAAAAACATAATTGATGCTTTATAGATTCTAACAATACTAATCTAATCCATTATTCAGGAGAGCACAGGGACTTAGATAATACATAGTCATGTATGGGGTTTTAAATCATGGAGATAGTCTCTACTACAAATGCTGTGCATTTAATAACTTTAAGAGACATTCAGAAGATATGCTACTGAGATCTAAACCTAAAATATCATTTTTGCTATTAGTAAGACACAATTCATGGTACCCATTCAAAGAAAGTATTTGCTCTACATTTGCATAGAAGTTGGAAGAACATGTGCACTTCAAGAGAGTAAATGGAGTAAGGTAATGGTTCTGAGCTCTTACTTTCCTAAAGCATAACCTGTCACATTTGGGCTGAATCACTACATATATGAGTGAGTGAAATATTAGCACTTTAATTTCTTGATAGAATAACACTTGACAATAATGTTCAAAATCACAGAGGAAGTAACACTTTTAAAACCCTGCTATTCAAAACTAAATTTTACCTGAACATTGGCAAAATCAACACGGTTGAGATCATTGAGCATCTGGTTGATTTGAGAAGTATTTTGAAGCACAGCACGTGCTGCTTGAGCCAGGTGATTAAGAGATGTGTATCTTCGCAGAGTCTGGGCAAAGGCACTTACAGCGGCAACCTATGAAGAAATTTAATATTTTTAAATATTGTACTCCACAGATTCATTCCACAGGTTGAGTATTTACTTTCATTTTGATATTTATATTAATGAGTCCTCATATTTGAATTATATCATGTATCAGATCAAATAATGTTATTTCTTCTCCCATTATTTGAAGCTTGACGCTAAACATGAAATTTAAAATGAAAATTAAAATGCTTCTTCATTTAGATGATACTGCCCACTTGGTTTGCCACTGCAAGAATAATAATTCAACAGTTTCATCTACCTTGGTTTGTATCATCCTCTGTGGAATATTGTTCATGGCATTTGAAAGCCAACCTTCAAGGCTTTTTGCAAAATTGCGAATGGCTTGGGTCAAGGCACCTGTGCATTGGAGAATAAAAACAGAATGAAAAGAAAGCAGTGCATCTGTTTTGAAATGTTTTGCTTCCTCAGAACTCTTGTACTCAACTTTCAGTTCTGCTGCATTTACTTACTAGACAAATCTAGTCTAGGTTCAAAATGCCTCACTGAGATAAAGATTACACAACAATGAGTTTAGTTTTCATCTAATAAGCAGTTCTGACTTCTTCACCAGACAATTTTCCAAAGAAGTTTGTGACTAGCAGAGTTTTGGTCACTCCTACAGGAGAACAACACTAATTGCAGCAGTTGTGATGGAAATTTCCATCACAAACTTCCACTTTCCATTTTACCTACACACCTCTTTTAAAAAGCAAAAGTCTGGGGAAAAATCCACTTACAGGAATACTGCAGTTTCCTCAAGTAAGTCCAAAGTAATCTTAAACCATGTTATAGTGCTGCTAAATTCAGTTTTAAAGAACAAATTCCATTCACTTGCCGTGCTTAAGGATGTCCTCAATAAGCAAGATATCGGAGTGTGTTTCACTGACAGAATGTGAAATTATTCAAATGACTGTGAAATCTGTGCGCATTTTCTTTTCTATAGCACCCACAGAAATGCTGAATGGCTGACAGAGATTTAAAGAGACATTGAAGAAGCCCCTACAGTATTCCGCATTACTAAAACCAGAAGTTCTAATTTTTCAAAAGAGGAAGACAGGAATTACCAATTGTCCCAAGAGCTGTACCTAGAAAAAATAAAATTGTATCTTCTGAGTGATAGAAACCCAGCTTTCCCTCACCTAACCCTTGCACACTGACATAACAGCGCAACACTCAAACTGCTGTAAAAAGTAGGAGACAAAAAGAAAAAACTACAGGTTTCTGAAGACTACCAGAGGATGAATGCAACTGCAAAAGTGAAGAGGAAAAAAACTAAGGAAATAATACCTTTTCAAAAATAATACCTTTTTAAAATAAAGCTTTCTACCAGAAACGTAAATTTACTAAAAGATAAACTGTGTTCTTTGTGATACCTTTTTCACATATCTTCAAACTTGCTGTCATAAGCAGCAGAATCCATGTTGGTAATTTATATAACTCACCATGCCTTTGGACGCTTAGCAGACCACAATTTTATCTTACAAAGTACCTGTGATAGCTGAGCCCACTTATGGTATCTTTTTTTTTTTCTCCTTTAGAGTTTACACGTGAAGAACAAGTTTTTTCTTCAACCCTGTCAATCCCCTAGATCACTTGTGCTGCTTTGTAAATTGTTTCTGTGCACTTACTAATTGACTATGTATTCACTTATATTTTCTTACCGACAAGACAAGATGGAAGTAATAATGTAAATACTGTATGAATGGTACTTAACATTAAAGAAAAAATATTACTGCTTTTCCACTTCTATTTTTCTCATTACTCTTTTTTACCCGAGTATATATATTACAAAATTATTTGCATCACTGTAATGCTGATCTCCTTTAAAAATAAATATGGAAAAGCAGCTCAGGCCTTAAGAAAGGCCTTCAACTAGTAAGAAAAAGGAACAAATAAAAGAAATTCTAAGGTCTGGAGAAATAAAATAGCTAAAGTAGCTAATCTTAGGCTACTAAATAGGCATCAGTATTGTATAGAAGAACCATGAATTTCTGATGAGCTTTGGAGATTTATAAAATACAGAATTTTTCTCATATCCTTAAGGACACATCTAGCCATTACCTTAAGTACTTACATCCTTGAACTTTTAAGTTCATCTGAACCTTTTCAAAGAATCTTTGCATGATAAGCATGGTGCAAAGTAAGTGGCCTAAATCATTAATTGTTAGTAGTCAGACGCGAAATGATGTGTTAATAGGCAGTTACTCAGTTTGATTTGGATAAGCACCTAAAAGGCTTGACTTCTGAACCAAAATCCCTCTCGCTTGTACATAACTGAGCTTTACAGCCCTTCCAGTGCTTTAATTTTTTGTCTGTCTGGAGTTGTGTAATATGGTGTGGAAGTGTATTTTGCATAAATTCTCCACCTATCATGGAAACAAAACTCAACAGCAAATTCGTTACTGTCCATTCTGCCACTTGAGAAGGTGCAAGATGCCCTTTCTAAAACATAACAGCTCTGGTCTATGGCCGAAGATACTAGATAATGATGGTCTTGATTCTTGACTCCAATGGACAGCATTATTTTGCTTTTCTTAAAAAAAGGAATTTTGTTGTTTTATACAAAGCAATTCTTCACTCATTCTGTGGGTGCTAAACATTTCAGCTGACAAATTTAATACAGAGGTTAAAAATAAAACCACTCTTTTCCTCAACGGTCTTTTTTTTCTACTCCAGTAATATGTAACAATACAACTTATCTAAAAGAAAAAACGCTGAAGATCTAGAAAATAAAAACCTTGAAAAAATTATGCTTTCTTCAAGTCCCTTTCAAATTAATATTTTTCCCTATTTTGAGAAGCAGCTGCTGCTCTCTTCCCATTTATTCACGAAAAAGATCATAAACATGCCTTTAATGAAGCATTTACATTCCCAGCTCCTCTACAGAGTCCAAACTTTCCTACAAATTGCTATTTTCCCACAGAGGATGATGAATTTGTCTGCTTCACCCAGCTGCACTTTTGTTATATTCAACCTTAAGCCATTATCTCAGTCTCTTATAATGACTGGAGATGTTGTTATTCAAAAGCAGGAGTTAAAAAAAATCACAAGATTTTAATCATTTAACAGTGAAGAAGAAATGTGGATGGCCCATCATTAAAGGAAAGCTGCTAAAAAAAGCCATTTAGTTAGCTGGTTCTAAAGGATAAAGTAAGAAAATACGTTAGCTGTCTTCCAAAGGTAGCTCAGTGAATGCAGTTCTGAGCAGAAAACCACTGGACTGTTCACAAAAAAGGAGGCAGAAGTCTCCTGGGATGAATTTGTCCTGGGATCAGACGATGTGTTTGAATCCAACAGTCCAATAACCATCCCCAAAACAGGAATGTCAAACACAGTATGTACGAATTACTCAAATATGACTGGTAATTCTAGAAAGAAAGAAATAGCATGAAAAGGACATGATGTCTCTAGTTATTGATATTAATTGATTTTTCTCCATTTTCTTGAAATACTGTGCTGGCAATGCCCAATGCATCTTATGAAGCAAGGCAGGAAGACACCATGAGCTGTATAGTTGTCATTTGAACACTTTTCTAGAGACTGCCAGGCTTTGCAGGAAAAGCAACTGAAAAGGAAAGGAGCAGGTTTGATGAAAAACTTTGTCTGTAGTACCTTTTTATTCAGAAATTGACTTGCTTTTGCAAGTGAGAGTTTTCATTCAGCCTATTAAATGTTATACTTAAATTTGTGGGGGATTTCATGATTGCCTAATTGTTTGTGATACACTCTATTACTCTAAAATCCTACCTAATGGTATTGTCATGAGAAAAGTGAAACATTAAATATAAACCAATACAAAATAATTTAAAAAGTAATTGCTGTCAATAATCATGTATTTGAGAAAACATTTTTCCTTTATTCAGTTATATAGATGCACAAATTATGCCAATTGCTAACAAGCACTTACTTGTTCCTTAAAAAAAGGCAAAACACACTTTGTAAATGGCAAACTTTCAGATTTTACACATTTTCAGGTTTTTTTGTATTATACATAATTTGCTAAAACCCAATTTTATTCCACTGGCAAGCAAGAAGTCAACGCAACTTTTCTTGGAGGCACTAACACCAAATATTCTGATAGAGTGCTTATTACTGCTGGAGTCACCATAGCAGAAGAGATGTTCACAGCATGACAATATAGCTTTGTTACCTGCAAAACTACTTACAGCCCTAATTAAAAAAAAAAATACTAATCCAACTTTTTGAAGTGAATACTGTTTTTTTCATTGGAAGGAGATAATATGTAGGTGTTAAGAGGTTTTTAGTGGGTTGCTAACATGATTAGTTTATTATATTTAAGACAGTATATGTGAGACAATAAATACTTTGTGAAGGAATTCAACTTCCTTCACATAAATTTGTCTTCTACCAAAGATAGCCATAAAAATACACTGCTAGAGCAATAAGGAATTCTAGTAAAATTATATTTGAAAAGAAAGCTCTACTCCTGGTAATGGTGGCATGACTGGACAATTACTCTTTCATGCAGCATGTATGACAGAAAAAGCAGTAGATTGGAACAATAAATTGGAGTAGGAATTTTTCATTGCCTTAACAGTCATTAGAGTTGATTTCAGCAGTCAGGGACAAAGGACCAACTCTCCAAACATGGAATCACAAAGACTATTTCTCTTCCAGACTAATCAAAGATTAGTATGTGATGTTTAAACTGAAAACCACCGATTTAGTGGAAGGATTGAGTGACACTAGAGAATATTGCCACAGGGCCACAGAACTTCTTTCTACCAGTTATCCTAGAGCCAGGGTAAAAGCAAAACATTTTAACCTGAAGATATAATAGATATAGAGAAAGAACTACCTTTAAAATGACACTGTATCTTAAAAACTAGGTTCCAACTTTTAGAGTTCAAAGCATATGTCAATTCCCAGCACAACTCCTTACACAAATAATTAAGGATAAATTATACACTGTACTTTTGTAGCTTTCAAACTTTTTTTAACCTGCCCTGTGAGGCACAAGTACACCTCCACCATATACATGCTTGCAGAAAAATCCTTGCAAAATATTTCAAGTGTTCAACTTACTAGGAATAGGTCTAAGGACGTCAGGAATGAGAATCTCCACCAAAGCCTGGTACATCACATGGTCACAGTTACACATCCATTTCAGAATAGACTCATTCTTGCACAGAGTAATCAGCTTTGCTTTAGGAAGTCGACTTTCTATTTCACTCAGATTGCTGGTGTTAAAAAAAAATTTGCAAATTAATAAATGATAATGCATTTATGGCACCTTGGGGGCATGGTTTAGCAGTTGACATGGCAGTGCTAGGTTAACAGCTGAATTTGACTTTGCTGACCTATGTTTCTATGATTCCATGATTTACAGCAGGTTAAAACCTGCAATGTGTGTTTAAATGTATTTTTTTATACAGGCATCATAGATGTCTCAGCTACATCCAATATAACGTATTTACAAATTGTCTCACCTGGAAATGGATTTAAGAAATGTCTCCATAATTCTCCTACAGCTCTAAAGTAGTGCAGATGTATGAATAATCCTTTTGGCTTAAAAGAAGTGGATCGAGTATTGGGAAGACACATCTTTACTGTATTTGTTCATGCAAAATACCCCAATGCATGACACAACTGTTTCAAGACTGCCCTTTGGCACAAACCGAGGCTATATAAAACTGCCAGACAACATAAATTTAATTTGGAAAATAATCATAGGAGAAAAAATTATTACTATTAAGTTAAAACTAATAATTTTTTTTTTTAATTTCACACTTATATTATCATAAGACACATTAAGCAAAGAGAAGCATTTACTGACCTTGGTTCATTAACAGGAGTGCCGTCAGGTGGAGCAGAAGGAGAATAGCGCCAGAAAGTTTGCCATAATTTTTCTATCAGGCTGAATTGAAGATTAACAACCACATCCAGTATTGCCTGAAAATATAAAACATGCCATAATATTGTCTTTTACCCAGCTTCCCTCCACTCCCAACTCCAACTAGATCCATATAGCATTTTTCCTTCATCACATAGTAGAACCAAGGCAAACTGTAAATTCTGAAGTTATAAATTGTATCTGTTTTAATACTTCTGATATCCATAAATCATCCAGCACCACAAACTGCTGCGCACAGAGACTCGCATAAGGCTTGCACGGAAGCCTCCAGGAACTAGTATGGCCTATGTAAACATACCAGAAGAATTTAAGCATTGAAAATATTTACTGCTACTGCAAATAAAAGAGTAAACCTGACATTTTACTCATTTTCATAATTCCTTATAAGTTGGAAGCACCTTCAAAAATAGTTTTAGAAGACATATTGTTCAGTATCAAATGTGGTTTAAATGTCTCAATTTTTTTTATATGAGGAAAAAGTTACTGCTTTTAATGTAAAAGGAAATAAAATCATAATCTAACCTGATTTACATTACCTATTGACTAAACCAAATATCTGTACACACTATGTAAAGTCTAACATTCTGAAAAACATGCATGTAACAACATTTCATTCTCAGTATGTATTACATATTACTCTTTTCCCCTGTGAAGGGGATCCTCCAGAAGACCCTTTTTGCTATCCTTTTCAATGACATAAGTAAAATATGCTGGGGGAAAGTGACATACCACTATCATGGCTGCAATATATTTGTCCTTCGCTAAAAGTCACGAACTTTCAGAAGTAAATGGTTTTTAGGAAATACCTCACAGTGCTCTCGATAAAGACTCTGTAGTGACTTGATGTCCTCAAAGGTAGTACCATCTGGCAGAGAAGATATTTCAACTTCTCCAAACTCTGGCAGTACTCGAGATGCATCTGTTGTCACGACAACATAATGAAAGAGATGCCAGTTACAGTATGGTTAAGAAAAAAAATTAAGGATTATAAAGAAATAGAAATAAATTTTTATTTCATTTTAAATTTTTTTTTTTAGAAATAAATTCCAAAAGGTCATAATATTCAGAGAGGAAAGTATTTCATACCTGTTGTATGCCAAAATAATAAATAAATTAATATTTTTAATAAAAATAAATACAAAATTCTACTTGAATAAAATGCTATCATGTACATACTACACCTATATAGAGAAGCTAACACACACTTTTTCAGACTATTACAGGGTGCAAGAAAATATCTAAGTCAGTGCAAGAGAGACTGAGCCTTGAATAATTTTTTTTGTTGTTCAGCTGAAGAGTTTCTATGCAGCTAGGTGTGATGGGGCTTAATAAACTCAATATACATTTTTACTTGACATTTACTTGACTTTCCAGTAGAGCCAATGTGCGCTTTTACTATTTGTCACAAATGTTTCTGAGAGACAAGCTGGTTAAGATAAAAATGGTAGACAGAAAGGCACCTGGAAAAGAAGATTCAAAACATTTTAATGCTACCCTTATGTTCCAAATGGTTTTAGTAAAAGCAAAATTAGACCAAAAGATTTGGTCGTTGAAAATCCCAACCAAATAAGCCTACACTAATAGCACACTATCAGCATAGCCAAGTACTCTTTTTACATAAACAATTAACTAAATTATGATTTGTTTCCATTACTGGAATACATGCTTAACTTGACCAACAAATCCACAATTTGGATATTTTTAAACATGACCTTTGGGATTGCAGTTGAAACTATTTGTCTCTTTCCACTTACAACACTAGAACACCCCTCCCAAACAGCCCAGGGAGTGGCTAACCTGCATAGCAGTGCAATGCCATCCTCCTACCCTGGCTTTTCCGAAATAAAATGCACTGTAATGCACATGAAGGAAACAACTTTCATAGCAGGAATTTCAATATGCACATTTAATATAATTATGCAAAACAACTTCATTTATGTAATATGAAGTATAGCTCACCCCATTTTTCCTTTTATACTTACATGATGCATATTAACAATTACAGAAAGCTCATGTGTAATTCAAGTACCTTTCTGTTCTGTTGTGAGTAAGGATTTTAAAGAGGGCATGATAATTTCAGAACCAACTATTGTACTTTCATGGCTTGATATTCTCAGTGATAACGAAGTTCATCTTAGTTATTTATATAGCAGTACAAAAACTGCTTTCATACCTAGAAACTGTTGATGATGTTGACTTTGGGCAATTACAGTTTGTTCAACAGATGTGCCTGTCTGTTGACCACTTCCTGTGAAGCCATCTGCAACTCCANGCTGTAATCTGTTTTGTGTCAATAACCCTGTTGTACTGATTTTCACTAGAAGACGTGAATTTTCAAAGAATGATTTCTGTAAAAAGACATTTTTCTTACCTCACAGTGTTCTCGATAGAGACTTTGCAATGATTTTATGTCCTCAAGGGTAGTACCATCTGGCAGAGAAGATATTTCAACTTCTCCAAACTCTGGCAGTACTCGAGATGCATCTGTTGTCACGACAACATAATGAAAGAGATGCCAGTTACAGTATGGTTAAGAAAAAAAATTAAGGATTATAAAGAAATAGAAATAAATTTTTATTTCATTTTAAATTTTTTTTTTTAGAAATAAATTCCAAAAGGTCATAATATTCAGAGAGGAAAGTATTTCATACCTGTTGTATGCCAAAATAATAAATAAATTAATATTTTTAATAAAAATAAATACAAAATTCTACTTGAATAAAATGCTATCATGTACATA
>VZRF01000393.1:0-20831 GCA_013396875.1 Vireo altiloquus | reverse complement strand
GTTGTGAGTAAGGATTTTAAAGAGGGCATGATAATTTCAGAACCAACTATTGTACTTTCATGGCTTGATATTCTCAGTGATAACGAAGTTCATCTTAGTTATTTATATAGCAGTACAAAAACTGCTTTCATACCTAGAAACTGTTGATGATGTTGACTTTGGGCAATTACAGTTTGTTCAACAGATGTGCCTGTCTGTTGACCACTTCCTGTGAAGCCATCTGCAACTCCATCCACTTTCTGCATAGGCTTATACCTGCAAAAATATCAAGTACAAAATTATCCCTTCTGTTTACTTCTTCATAAATAGAACACACAGTTTGACTTTTCCACCTCAAAAAAAAATTTTCAGGACAAGTGACCAAAGAATTTAGAGATTCTAACTTATTTTGTAAATAAAAGAAAAAACAACCACTAAGGGAAGCTAGAGTATTAACAAGGCATTACTGAATTCACAAAGGTGGTATTCCAGCAGTACTCAAAATTTCAGAGAGTAGAGTAGAGTAGAGTAGGGTAGAGTTTAGCTTAGTAAAAGCATATCATAAGACCAGAAAATTTATACCAAAAAGAATCAAATCCTTCCCTTTTCAAATAGCTAGACATAATTTTGCAGTACAAAGATAATGTTTCATTACTTTAGGAAGAAACAAGATTAACTGTCTGAGGATAATGAAGACTTCAACACGAGCACTTTGGGATATTTATTTATGCAAATAAAAAAGGTGCATGATTCCCAAATTAAGAAAAGGAAAGAATAAAAATGATGTGTGACATGCATTCAGTCTACAGCCTTTGCTGAAGAGGACTAGAGGTGTTTATCCAGTTAGATGTGTCTTACATAGATGGTAGAATTGGCATAACTACTAAGAAAAACGTATATTGACTACCATTTATCACTAAGTTAAAAGACAAAAGAACCACCATTAATATTAACAAGCTGACAAAAGAGCAACATTACAATAATCATGAAAATTACAATATTCAGTCCTTTAGTTCTCTCTTAATAAATCCTGCTAGAATTTTCCAATACACTTGGATAACAATGATAAGAACACATACAGACATACATGAAACACTGAACTTAAATACTAAGCCTCCTATAGCCTCATCAACACCTTTACAGATTCTCACAGCAGAACTATGACTGGTGTGAATTGAGCCTGCATGTTGCTGCAGGTACTTGTGTGTGAGTGAAAAACATGGGGCACAGGAGAAGTGTGTACCTAACTGCACACAGTGCCGTATGTGTGATTTTATTCCGACATAATCAAGGAACATACTGACACAAAGTTAAGAAAATTACACCAAACATACTTAGGTAAGGAAAATAAGGGAACTATGTAAAACACATACGATGGGTTAAATAAAATAATAAATCAAATAATACAAAAAGAAATATCCACTCCTAAGAGTTATATAACGAAATTCCAAAATTTGTTTGTCATTGTGAATCAAGAAGAAGACAACAGATGTGACAATGTCTAGCTGACTGGCATAATTTTTCCAGAAATAATTCTAGTTAGACCATTGTGGCATATGTTTTGGTTCACATATGTAATTTTGAATGCAATTGAATGAAACCAGTAAGTGAGTGAGAATAAGTCAGTAAAATAAATTTGCTGGAAGATTTTGTAAATATTTATCATCACTCTTTATTACATAATCCTGCCGTGTTTTTTGTAACAAGAATTTTCTACATGATGTATTATGAGACTCTCATGCTCCATATTATGCTTAGCAAAAGATAGTTAGGACCATGTATCTTACTACGAACTTCCGTTTAGTGTTGTGACTAATCTGTACTGTCTGGAAATGACAGTAGAATAATTTCAGATCACAGTGATCTTTGAGTTCGAAGTAAAGTTTGAAGTTATGTTTTCCATATCTCAGTTGTGTCCAAGGACAAAATATCCTTGGTACACTGTACCAAACTGTTCATTCGACTGAATTTTTTTGGAGGGGAGTAATTGCTCTAAAGGTGACTTGCTTGATATGCTGCGCTTCTAATCTATCAGTGTCATGAAATTATGCATCTAATGTATTTTACTTTAAGGTAATATGGGAGACTAGTGACATCACACAAATAAGAATTAATTTCAAAGACATTTACTCATTTCCATCTTTTTCACCTAAAATCTTCTGTTTAACATAGTTTTTAATATGCATATTCAAACATTCTTTCACTACCAGTACAGGCCTGTGCCACTGCTTTCAACTACTTCTGAGCCTTCACAGGTTCCTCAGGAACAACACATAGTAAGGGAACATACATACATGCACTTAGAGGCAAACCATTGTGTTCACATTAATCTTCACAGGGAGATGAATAAGTACCAAGCAACTTAATAGTATGTTCTGTGATAAGTGTACATAAAACAATTCAGCAATGAAAAGAAACATGAATATTTGAAATTAAAGCTCTTGCTGCTTTTCTTCAGCTTGTGGGACAAGAATTCAATAGAGTTAGGAAGAGCCTGTTCATATTATAGGTTGCCCTGGGTTGTAAAGTAAGACGTGACCAAAAGCATGTATTCTATCACCATCTTCATGAACTGTTGAAACCAGGTGGGGCAGTGCTCCCTGCCTCCCCCACTCTGGATTATCTTCTGTTAATGAGCCCATCAGTGCCTTGCCCATGACTCACAGATAACTCCCTCCTGGACTATCTCCTGTTAATGAGCCCATCAGGCCTTATCACATGACTCACCATCCCATTGTGAGATGCTTCACCCAGAGGGAGGAACCAAGCATTCCAGCCTGGATATAAGCCGAGACTCTGAACATCACTGCAGCGCTTACCAACTGGACTCCCAGAGGACAAGAACTACTGCTGGATCTTCAGACCCATTTTGCTACAGGATCACTGCTTCAACAGAACCACTCTGCTTAGACTGCTACCACCACAAGGTGCCAGGTTGTATTCTGACTTTGTCAGTGTTCTCGTATGACTGCATTTATTTCTTTCTTTTAATTTTCTTTTCCCATTAAATTATAATTCTGACTTGCGACCTCCCACTGCTTTGATTTCAAACTAGTACGTAGGTAAATTTATTATTTATTTTTTGCAAATTTATGACAATTTCTCGGTAAATATTCTTCCACATTGTACCCAACATCGACATCAACTGGATATCCAGCACACTTTTATTTTCACAGCAGAAAAGCTGAACTAGAATTTCACGTCCACGTAAGGAAAAGTAAAACTGGATGAACTAGAACTATTAGTACACAGTGATGTTTCACAGTTTACCTCTGTTTCTGCTGCATGGGCTGTTGTCTCATGGCCATATATTGCATGTCCTCTTGTAGTCGATTAAGAGGAGAGTCTGGCTTGACACGAATCCCATAGTAATGATATTTGGAGTTCCCCCTTTATGAAAAAGCAAGAATTAAAAGAGCAGTAACACTAGTTTTATATATTTACATTACATTTTCTTTGTATTTGTTTGGAAGATAATACACACAAATCAGGTCTGGCTCTCCTGCCATATCTGTTTTACATGAGTGTCATTTCACTACCTTTGGGAAATTAATTCACTCTCTTAAACTAATACTATCAGCATATTAACTTGCACTCCACTTGAGTAAGAAAAATAAAATGCAAATAAATACAATTTATCTGGTTATGGGCAAACAGCATTCTTAATGATTTTCAAATGGCAAGCTATATTTTATTTGTAATGATAAAAATCTGAAGTGCAGTTACCAAATTATAAACATATAAACTATCAAAAGCAGAAGAAATAAAACTACAATATCATCTTGAAAAAACAAAAAACTTCAACATGAAGAAATAGAACTGACAGAAAAACACTGTAATATTTAAATGCAGGTCTTATATATTCTTTTGCCTAGCAGACAAGTTTCTTATTCATAATTATTACCTTTATTTTTTATTATAATTCAGGATTTCAATTGCACAAACCTAGTTCCAAGTCTTCTAGTCCGTAGTCCCATGAAGATTGACCGTATGAGTTTTCCAAAGGAGGCAGCATTAACTGGATCCAACTTGTGCTCCTGACAATGCCGTAAGTAATGGTTGTAAAGGGTGCTTCTTGGAAGGCTCACTCCTTCTGCAGTTTCATAGTTGTCTAAAAGCCATTGAAGCTATATCACATACAAAACAGAAAAAAGCCCCTATTATATACTTTATTAAAAATATTGTAGCCATACAGCATTAACATCTGACAGTTGGAACCACTCTTCAGGTCTATTTAAAAATTACATCCTTCCTCAGAGAATCTCTAAATATTAGTTATACATTAATGCTTTAATATCTTCAGAATTACCAGGAAATAGCAGAACTCATTGCACTTGTGACCTCAGGAAAGTCCTTTTCATAAAATATTTTTGATTCAGTACCACACATCAGTGCATGATAAAGGTATGCTTTGGAGACAAATTGTTAGTACCACAAAGAAATAAAGTAATCATGAATGTAATACACATAAATTGCAGAACACAAACTCCTTAGACACAACAGTTAATGTATTTGTAAACCTGGAATATTATACTGTTCCTCTTTGCCTGTTATTAAAAAACATTAAGATACACATAAGAAAAAAGCTATTGCATAAAAGTCAAAGAGCTACCTAGGTAATGTTGGAAAATAGTTAGTACATCTATAAATCATTAGGGATACAAACCCTTTCAGCTGCCACCTGCTTGCTTTTGAGTTCCAGAAGGAACAGAATGAGTTTCTTGAAAAAATAGTAATCTTTTCATGTAACGTGGTAGATAATTAGAAACATGCAAGAAGAGGCTTTATGTAACATCATTGGATGTTCTAAGTAAAGCACACTCATGAAACACCTCTAGCTGTTGCAAATATCCAAAAAAAAAGTAAAAAGGACAATTTAATAGTCCTAGACTTGATATAACAGGAAAATGATAAAATAGGTCAAATCTAATATAGTCTGACAATATATTAAAATTCCATTGTTTTAGTTTTTTGAAAGTCAACATTTTCATTATTTTTCCCAGTACGTGTCATGGATCCCTAGAATTTTCTAAGCTCTAGAAAAATACGGAGGAAAGATGCAAATGTTTCCAAGACATAAAATTTTTAGCTTGTTTTGCAGGTAATTTTGCATTTCAAATAAACAAAATGAAAAAGTACAGTTAATCATCACTTATCATACTGTTATTTTATATGTACTAACATTCACAAGTGCTTCCGAACTGAGCATCTGTTGTTTTGAAATAAAGGTGAAGAAAAGGTATAATCGTAAACATTTGATTTTTGTGTGAACGTATTAAATTCATTTCACTAGTAACCTGACATAAGCCTGTCTTGGCTTACAAACAAAGGTAATTATAACTTTCAATGGTTGCAATCTATCCGTATTGAAAATCTGTTACTACATCTGTATTTTTATTAATACATTTATATTACATTTGTCATATATTACTACATCTAGAATTGAATCAGAACTATACAGAACGTGAAGTACATCTGCTTCCCCCAAAAGGAAGAACTCTGTCATTCCCAAAACACTGACAAACAAAAAATAATTATTTTGTAATTAAGTTCTGTATGCAGCATTAAAGATATTTTCCTCCAGATGGTTTCTAATCTATTATTAATCACTTTGAGTACACTTCATTAATTATATGAATTTCTAACAGATGTTATTTCAAACATAACTTGCATTATTTAACACAAAAAAAAAACCAAATCAAAAGTTAAGTGCAATATAAGAATTTTTGCTCTTGGAAGGAGTAGCAAGGGCTTGAAATCCTTACTTGATAGATTATAGCCTGGAAGAAAATTGCAGTTAATTCATTATTTTAAGAGAAAATTGAATCCAAACATTATTGTAAATAACTTTTTAAGAAACCCAAACATTTTTCTACCAAGCTGAAATACAATAATAAAACTGTTCAGGTTTGAGTACTGGCTTATAAACTTGGAGTACTGACAATAATGTATTGGTAAGATGGGGAAAGGTATGAAATATTTACAGAGCCAGACCTGTTAAATTCAGCGTGACTTTAATTATGCTGCAATGTTTATGGAACACTCAACTATCAATTAATTGAGTAAGTTGATCTCATGTAGAAATACATCAAGAAACAAAACAGAGGAGAAATTACAAATTCCTTAAAATGAGAACTCATGTATTTAGGGAAAAAAAAATATCCTATAAAACCTCATTGAGGTATCAAAGGGTGAAAATTTAAATCCCAAACTAAAATTTTCCTACAAATTAATTTATAATCTGCAAAGTGTAAGTTAATTAAAACCACAATGTAGAATTCTATTTTTAAATCCGTTAAGCCAATTATCTTAATAAAGGCCAAACCAAACCATTAGAAGGCAAAGTCAAGAAAAGTAAAGAGACAAAGACTACACTAAGCACTGCTTTAAAAACAGCCTAAACATCCAGTAGGCTTGATCTAGATTTTAAATTTCTTTCAAAATGACCAAAACTAGAAAAGATTTATTGCCAAAAAAATTTGTACAAGAGTTGTTTTAAACTTTTCTTTCCCCACAGAGTCAAAGATATATCTCTATCACAGTATTTTTCACAAAGCATTCATAGTCAAGAAAGAAATACCATGGTAAGTCTTCACAGCTGGAAAGACTGTGATCTTCTGTGCAAATCTCACTATTACTGGACACTGTGAATAGTGCCTAGAACTAGGAATGAGTGAAACACAGTTAACTGAGGCATGGCAGCTTAATTTGTAATCTTTCTTGGTTTTATACAAAGATTATGTACTTCCTAAAAGGTTCAAGCAGAAACTTACAGGTTTCCACAGATTTCTAAAACATTGCCAAAAAAAGTTATGGCCTGTTAAAAATGACATTTAAACAATGATTTTGATATTATCAGTCTAATACTATCTAGTATTATTTAAATAATAATTTTTATACTATCTTATCTTCAAAATAATTATTTTGTAAACACACAAGGTGGAATCTAAATGTCCTTCTGTATATAATTTTCTGTAACTTTTTATATTATAGCTTTCTTCTTCCAATTTTAGATTTTTTAAAGAAAAAAAAAAGTTTGCCTAAATTCTCCACAAAACATTTTTNTCATATTCTACATTCAGACTGCAAACTAAATTTCAGTTTCTTCTGTAAAGCAGTAAGGGAATTTGAAATGTATCATAAGTAAAGCTGAGAAGGAAAAAAAAAAGTAAGATGAATACAAACCAATCAACATGGCAAAAATACAAAATGCAAAACCAGAAATATCAACAGAAAAAAAAACATTTCAGGAAAGAATAACAACTTACAAAGTAATAATATAATTTTATCATAAGTTTAAAATTAACTTGGGTTTTTCCCTTTATTTTAAAGCTACATATAATGAACTTATCACTATATATGGAGATCATGTTTTTTCCCAAATATTTTTTAGCTTTCTTTATTAAAAGTTCTTAACTGGAAGACTTGCAGGGTAAGAACAAAGTAAAAGGCAGATGAATAAGACATTTCTGAGTACTTCAAATTAAGACAATGCTTTCAATTTTTACCAGGTCATTGTAAGGATCCTTAGGATTCTTAAATAAGTAATTTCAATAAACTCTCTAGTCAGAAAAAATGAAGAAACACCTAGGAATAACCTAAGTATATTATTTAGGTGTGCTGTTTCTTCTCTTCCTCTTCACATGCCTCAAAATTAGTATATGGTACACAATTCTTATGATGTAGACAACTTTATTTCAAATGCCAAAAGCCAGCTAATTTAGAATTAATCGAACCTTAGCTTGACATTTACACTGTAACCCGCAAAACAGTCAAATGTGTTAACTCGTCCTAACACAGGTGTAGAGCATAGGAAACAGGTAACACTCTGCAATATACCATAAAGACATTTAATCTGACAAAATAAAGCCATGGGAGGTGTAGTAGAAGATTACAAGCAACTAAGATGGGAAGATTAAGAGCAAAAAGTAATAATAAAATAAAACAAACATTTAGAGGCAGGCTAAGCATGCAGAACAAGCAAGAGAGAGTGTATGTGAAGAAGAGACAACTTACATGGCTGTTGAGAAGAGAGCTTCTGTGAGTAGAAAGACCATCAGACTTTTGAAGTGTCTCAATCGCCATTTCAATCTGATAATAGATGTCATTAAAAAAAGGACTCAAGATGGGATAGTAAAAAAGCCTGATCAGAGAAGTTTTGACAGATTCCTTACAGATCAACAGAAATGCCTGCTTTATTCCTGGCTAGGGCATATATTTTATTAAAAAACCTCGTTCTAGAGTCCCAGTGAACACAAGCCTCTTCAATGAGGTCAGAAAGTCATTTTGCTTGTATGTATAATGCAGGATCAAGGCCTCAAAGTTCATTTTACCTTCCAAGCTGCTCAGAATGAGCTCAAAGGAGAAGAATTACTTGTGAGCTGCACTGAAATAAAAATAACCCAGATTGAACAAAAATATAATCACTAAAGTAAAAAAAAGTTAAATTAAAAATCCCTAAATGGTTTTGAGACAGGCCTCCATATGTTTTCCCCTCAACTAGATCAGGAAGAGACATGCAGAGCTTGCAATAAGAATTGAATTAGAAACAAAACCTAACTATCTGAAATCACAGAATCAAATCCCAAACCAAAGTAATTCAATAGGTTTTTACACCATTAGTTTCACTGGCAATAGGTTTTACACCATTATTAGCTTCACTGGGACAGGACATCAACCCTTACTGCTGTCAGCACCCTTTGAAGATCCCCAGCTGTCAAAGTAAATGCAAAGTCAGGAGTTACACAGACTGCAGGATCCAGCCTTTAGAAAAGCAGATTTGTTTACAATAATTTTGCTTTTAAAAACGAAAAGAAAACACAGTATAACTAAAATACATAGAAAATTTTTTCAAATGCAAATGTATGATTACTCTCACATCCATTTTCTTTCTTTTCTTTTTAAATAACAATGGATATTTTGATTTTGATCAGTTTGGTGACAACAACATTAAAGAAAAAACCTAAGTGTAATTTATCTGGGGGGCCAGAAGAGCAAAAACCAACAATGAAAATGACAGAGACAATGGAATGCACAGTAAGAAAAGGCACACAATTATTAGCTACAATAAATGGCCAAAATGAAAGCAATGGAAACCACCACTTACACTTTTTAAGAACACTTATAATTATCTCTGTAAACATTTTTAATGAACCCTCTATATCCTACTTCAAATATCACAGTACTAATCGTAATTTTAGTGACATAATTTATCAATTTTGGCTGAATTCACTCTCTGTGTAGAAGAAACTGAAAACCACTACATGATATTTGAATTTACCTGTAAAATTAGTTTCTCCTTTTTTTTCCAGGGCAATTGACAAGTATTTTAATGTATTTGCTGTGAGAAGTCATTTCTTTTAACTGTCTAATATTAGCTTTTAAAGTCTTTTAAAAAAACTACATTATTAAATATACATGATTATTATGTAAGAAAACATTCTTGCTTGGCAATAATATTTTTTCTTTTAACAGTTTGACTTCTTCCCTGACTTGCTTCAGTGGAAAATACTATAAGGTAGAAGTATTCAATCATGCAGGAAAGACCAAATTTTAAAAGCGTGCCACAAGATAAAAACTATGAGCTGAAAATAACATCATATGGTCGGTATAGTATATATTGTTGCCAGAGAGTTTCCCTTCCTAACAAAATGCTACAAACAGTGAAGACTGTACAGACACTTAAATCCTAAATCTGACTGTTAGGTCACATGTACCACAGTGCTTAATCCACAGCTGTACTGTACACCAGGATTACACCACCTGCTGCTCATTCCCACTACTTTCCTACTCTCATTTTGTCGCTGCAATTTGTGGCCTTCTTTGTTAAGAGAACCAATCCGTTAAAGAGAACTCATTTCACTTAAAAAGAAAAGTGGCATTACAGATGACACTCATTCCTCACTGCCATATTGATTCCATGTCTTTTGGTGCTAACTGTTGGGCTTTTTGTCACCTGGGGGATTTTTGTTGCTGGCGTTTCTTTTAGTAGATTTTATCAGTATGGCCACTGAAGGGAAAGAATCTGTGTTCGCTTTTACTGCATAACATGAGCCAAGCAACATTGGTTACCACTAAAATGTGTTATTTACTTTATCACACTCAGAAATGGGATCTATATTTAAAACTAGTCTCCACTACATTCTACTAGGACAAGCTTAAAGAGAAATTGTTTTCACTACTCATTATTTTCTTCACCATTTTTAGACTAAATTTTGAAAAAATTAACTTTCACCTTTATCTGACAGATGTCTCTACAATGCCAAACAACCATCTTTGCATGAAGGCTATAAAATTACTTTTTAACTATTTTTGAGCATAAAATATGATTGATTTGAAGATAGGTTTTCTAGACACGAAATTATTCACTTGCCCTTTCTGAAAACGTACAGCTACTTCTTGTTTTACTCTATTGGTGCCCTGTAGGGCTCAATTCTAGGGCCAGTTGTGTTCATATTTTTACCAATGATGTGGATACAGGAGTTGAATGCACCATTAGTAAGTTTGCTGATAATATCAAACTGGGAGATGCTGTTGACTCTCTTGAGGGACAAGAGTCCTTTCAGAGAGAGGGATCTGGATACATAGAAGCACTGGGCAATCACCAGTGACATGAAAATGACAAGTAAAAATGCCACATTCCGCACCCGGGAGAGAGAAACACCAGACACCAGCCTAAAGTGGGAGCGGGGCAGCTCTGGGGCTGCAGAGGGGGCTCTGGTGCTCTGGTTGGCAGCAGGTTCTGTGGCAGCCAGGAGGGCAGCAAACCCATCCTGGGTGCACCAAACTCGGCATCAGAAGCCATCCAAAGAGGTGACTGTCCCTCCGTGTCCAGCACTGGGACAGGGCCTCCCCCTGAGTCCTGCGTGCAGGTCGGGCCTCCACCATTTCAGCATGATGGGAAGGTCCTCCAAGGTGTCTGGAGAAGGGCAAGACAGCTGGTGGAAGGACTGGACACCATGGCATGTGAGGAGCTGCTAAGGGCTTTGGGCTTGTCTAGGTTGGAGAAAAAGGGACTGAGGGGCAACCTCCTTGCTCTCTGCAGCTTCCTGAGGAGGGAAAGTGGAGAGGGAGGTGCTGATCTCTTCTCCCTGGGATCCAGTGATAGACGTGTGGGAATGGTTGGAAGCTGCACCAGGGGAAGTTCAGACTCACCATTAGGAAGCATTTCTGTACAGAGAGGCCGGTCAAGCCTGATGATGCCCTGAGCCTGTCAGTGTGTAAGGGGCATTTGAACCGTGCCCTCAACAACCTGCTTTACCTTTTGGTTAGTCCTGAATTGCTTAGGCAGCTGGGCTAAATGATTCTCGTAGATCCCTCACAGCTGAAATATTTTATTTTCTTCCACTCTCTTATTCCACACTTTTGGGTTTTCAAGAGGTCTATGACACAGAGTACCATGTGTACAGAATGTAGAAGCTATCCAAGTAAAAAGCTCCTCATGTGAAGGATCTGTTCTTTCAGGCTTTTAAGTTCTAAGTTCTGGCCAGGGACTTTTATTTAGGCTCTAGAAAAACTGAACATTACGTCTCCATTGAGAACAGCACTTAAGCACAAACACAGAATAACTACACAGGTAATAGAGTGCATGTTATTATGATATTTTCTGGAAAGATTAAATTAATTTTAGCATTTAAAATTATATTCTGCATAAATACAAAAGGAAGACTGATACCCTAGCATTTTTAACAATAAGCAGTGAGAGATTCCAGGCACAACTTACTACATACATTTCTGATATGTTAAATAACAAGAATTTCACTTATTTAATATGTTATCAGTCATACTTTCCCCTATTCTTCTCTTAATAAGACTAAAATAATTTATATAAAAGTTCTGATAACTGAAATGTACACTATCACTCCCACTGCAATTCCGACTAAACCACGTTAAACGTCACACTACATGTAGCAATACTAATCAGTTTATACAGTTACAAACATAGGCAGTCTCTAAATTAAGAGCATTACAGATGAGAAAACTATTATTGTGATTTTTTTCAATTAATTTGTTTGCCAGCTAAAATACTGCTTATACTCTGAAATAATCATTAAGGAACATGGATATTCTCCTGGGGTTAAAAAATTCAGGTGTTTGATCCCAATATATGCATCTATAATGTAATCCTCACACGATCTACTGATTTGGAAGTTACTGACTGTTTTTGCTAGGTTATGTCTTAGTACTCATTAACATGTTACTAGATAAACAAATTACACATAATAGCCTAAGATGCATATAGCACAGACATAGCAAACACTTACTCCAAATTCACTTTGAAAAAAACTCCCTCTTAGGAAGAAGAAAGAAATAGTGCTTTTCCATATGATTCAACTAACAATTCCCATTATTAACTAACAATTTAACAATTAGTACAAAATATTTATAGTAAGTTGCTCTGAGGAGGTCAGGACAAAAAAAAAAGAAAACAATCTGCAGAAATTGAAGTCCTGAGATTTAGTGATTAATCCAGGTATCCTACAATTTATTTTCTTTATCTGTTTGCATTTGCAAACCACCCTCCACCAGCAGCAGGGCAGGCAGGTGGTATCTTAGAATTCAATATATCGTTGCAACATGTTGAAAAAAGATAGCTCCTGTCTATTTTTCCACAGGCACCTCTCATTCACAATGCCCTTCATCCACTTCCAAAGGTTCACCCTTTTAGGCTTTAAAGGAAGTTAAATTCTAAAGCAGCTATCACCACAATGCTCCATTATCAAAGAATTACTAATTCATCATATGTATGCAAGAAAGACTGATTTGGTGCAGCTAGCTAAGTCCTGGATACTTGTGGCAATTGTGCCTACCCAAATAAGGCAGAACTAATCTGAAAATACAGGATAAATGGACAAAGGGCTTTTGAAAATGCGGCAGTTTGACCCTTTTAGGATGCCACAAACATACATGATTTATGGCGTCTTTCAGTTCTATTTCAGAACAGAGTATTCATGAGTGTCATACTGTTTTCTGAAACCTGTACCAGAGGGTTGTGTTAGGCAGACAAGCTTCCCCAAGAGAAAGAATCTTGAAAATTAAATTGTATTGACCACACGAGGAGAACTTCAATCTAGCCCATACGGCTGGGAGACTTGAATCTAAAAGATTTGCACTCCTGTCAATAGAGAAAGTTGTAGCAACACCCGCAAACAGGTTCTATGAAATTTTGCTCAAAATATTGAAACAATACTAAGAAGACAGACAGACTTCTTCAAGTCTGTGGAATGAGAGAAATGTAAATATGCAGAAAGAGAAGAACAAAAAAAAGATGTAAAATAAGTGCAGTATTTTATACAAAACTGATGTTAAAAGAATGCTGATAAACTTTAGAAACTTAGAAAAAGAAGTGTCTTTTTTTATTCCTAAAAAACCCCATAATTAATTGTAAATATGGAAGTTTAATGTACATAACAGATACTGGTCAAAACACCTGCTGCAAATTCACACCACCAGTAGTCTGTAGGTACATAAGGCATGCACACTGACTAATGAATACAGCATGCTCTCTATTACAAAACAATATATAGGGTCATTTGGGAGAAAAAACACATCTAGCAGTCACAGACTGAAAAAATAAAAAAATGCTTGGATTTAAGTCAGATTACCTTCTCCTTCCCAAATTTTCAATTGAAACATTGCTGCCCAGGTCCCAAGGGACCTTGACACATTTGAGGTGGGCTGATGCAAACCTTATGAAATTCAATAAAGAGAAGTGCAAGATCCTACATTTGGGTCATGGCAGTCCCAGGCTACAGGTTCGGTGAAGAAGTCTGACAGCAGGCCTGCAGAGAAAGATTTGGGGATGATGGCTGATGAAAAACTCAACATGAGCTGGCACTCCCAGCCCAGAGAGCCAAACGTGTCCTGGGCTGCATCCAAAGCAGTGTGGGCAGCAGGGCCAGGGAGGGGATTCTGCCCCTCTGCTCTGCTCTGGTGAGACCCCACCTGCAGGGCTGCTTCCAGCTCTGGGGTCCCAGCACAGGAGGAATGTGGAAGTGTTGGAGCAAGTCCAGAGGAGGGTATGAGGTTGATAAAAGGACTGGAGCTCCTCCCCTACAAAAACAGGCTCAGAAAGTTAGGTCTGTTCAGCCTGGAGAAGAGAAGGTTGCATGGAGACCTCAGAGCAACCTTCCAGTATCTGAAGGGGGCCTGCAGGGAAGGTGGAGAGGGACTCTGCATCAGGAACTGCAGTGATAGGACAAGGAGTAATGGGTACAAACTGAAAGGGGAGAAATATAGGTTGGATATCAGGAAGAAATCCTTTACTGTGAGGGTAGTGAGACACTGGAACAGGTTGGCCAGAGAAGCTGTGGCTGCCCCATCCTCGGAAGTGTTCAAGGCCAGGCTGGACAGGGCTCTGAGTAACCTGGTCTAGTGGGAGGTGTCCCACTAGATGTGGGATGCTGTACTTAAGAAGGGGGGATTGGGACTAGGTGATCTTTAAACCTTTCCAATCCATAACATTCTATGCTTCTGTGATTAATTAATTTTAAAAGGACAAAACTCACAGGTGATTCTAAAGAGCTCTCTGAAATACTGAAACAACTTAATGCTTTGAAAAATGCCAAACAGATATTATCATGTTCATGTATAAAAAATGGTTAGCAGGCCTAATCAGTAACTACATAGCAGAAAAATTATTACAATTAAAGCCAGCAAAAATGGCTTAGATAAATCTTGCTGTCCAAAAAACCCAAATAACCCAAAATAACTCAAAAAGCAGATTAAAACCTCACTCAGACTGCCAGACATCAAAAATAAATGAGGATGTGTCAGTAATGGAAATAAATTTCGAAGCACAACATAAAGAAATTATTTTTCCTCCAATGCTACAAAATTTCTTTAATGATCCTTGACATGAAAGCGTGAAACACCCATTGGTTGAATGTGCAAATGGCCAAGTTGTGAAAATAATGTATAATTATAAAGACTATGGCAGTTGAACAGACCACTTCGGTTAATTTTAGCAAATTACCTTTTCTTGATACATACCAATAGGATAACCAACCTAATAACTAACCTGGTGAATGCACATGTAGAATTGATTCATTCAAGGAATAGTCCACCTGAGCCCATAACTTACTCTATCACTTTTCATTTCATAATCCTTCTGAAGAACTCTAATTGTTTGCAACATTTATGTTCTTATGCTGGAAGAGCTGTCTCGAGTTCTTCGTCGATACCTGATAGCTCATATGGAATTACTAAGAGGTCCACGGAGGCCAGGGCACTGAGGTATCCTCCAAGTGCATTTTTTGCCTATCATCACTCTTCAGCTCTCAAAACCACATTTGCCAGGACTGAGACTCTGGCCAAGGGTGAGGTCAGCTCCAGTAAATACAGAAGACTCAACTCTCCTCTGTTATGCCCATGGAGAAATGATAGGTGTTAAGCAAGAGTAACACTGCTAGGTGTAACCTTATTTTCAAGTGGAGAACTGCTAACAGTATTTTTCTTCACCCCCTGTAAATTTGTCTTCAAAGATACCTGTCAACAGTCTACAGAAATCACTTCGTTTCTTTCTTTAACTTCACTAGCTTACTAACTTGGGTTCTGCTAACATAAAAGACATTTAAGTTACTTTATTAAAGTCAATTTATATGTATTTGTTTGGCTCAACCTTAAGTTTGGAGCAGCATTAAAAAAAAACGTCAGGCAATGAAATGGCTGCATCTGGGATAACTCCATGAAGGACAGGAAAGAACAACCTATAACAGGAGATTTTATTATTTTTTTCAAGTAGAAGTTACAGGATGTATAAGGTATGCATAGACTATGAAGTAATTTTCAGATCTTCCTTCCTTCTTATGGCTTGATACCAGTACCTTTTAGTTACTGCTTCAGACTGGATGTTGTCTTATAAACACTAAGGTATCTCCAGAAAAGGATCAGTAAATATCAACCTATTGAGGTACACGACAATCTACATATTTTAGAAAATTTAAATAAACAAACAAAGTCTCTGTCATAAACTGTATACTTACAGCTGGCGGGCTTTTACTTTTGTCAATATAGGTGAAGAGTTCATACAAGACCACACCAAAGCTCCACACATCTGAGGCCACAGAAAATTTGCTTTCTGTCAGAGATTCTGGAGCGTACCTGCAACACACAGTACAAGGAAAATTGCTCTCGGTAACATGTATAAATTTGACTTTGAATATATTTGTTTTAGTAAGACAGATTTCTCTTTCATGAGTATTTTTTAGTCATAGATATTAGCACGTTCTCATTTCTTTTCAATATCTTCAATTAGTAACTAGTTGTTTAATAACAGTTAATTGGTTTTGAAAACCAAATCCACCTTAAACAAACACAGTTAGTGATAACTATAACGAAGTTTGGTTTTTTCCCAACAAGGTTGTAGATATATTTTTTATCTGTACTGCAAGTAAAAAGAATTTGATGTGGTAAGACCTGCAAAGAAAGACAATTATAGCCTACCATCACTTTCAGTGAATGGAAAAAAACCTGTACATCTCCAGTAACATGGACAAAGATGCCATTTTATATCATTTATTCTTAAGTGCCTGAGTCAGAATTAAAATACAGTCTAAAATAGCATGTATGGAATGGCATTTTCTTTTGGGGTCTACCCAACAGATCTCAGCTGGAAGACATGAATGTCCAGTGTTTAGGGAACTAGAAGGCCTAAAAATTTGAAAGCAGTCAGGGGAGCAGGCCATTTTAGATTTCATTTATCTCTGAATATGTTTACTGTTGGATACTATTTCCTTTAAATTAGTACTTTTTAGGGTTTTGTTTTGGGTGTTTTTCTGGTTTTTTTTTTAAATATGTTGGAAAGTCCTAGATGCTACTCTGTGAAGTGAAATATCATGCATGTGACTTTCACAGTACTGGAAAACTAATGAGGAGCTTGCAACTAAGAATTCCACAACATGCAAAATGAATTGGCTGAAATGGCAAAAACTGAAAACATGCCATGATTTCACATACCAAAAGAAGACTTACCAAAATATAGGACTTTCACCAGGTTCTTTCACTTTGTAGTATTCTTTGTCTTGTGGCAAGACTTTTGTCAATCCAAAATCTCCAATTTTAACTCTGTTCTCGTTTTCCACCAAGATATTTCTTGTTGCTAAATCTCGGTGAACATATCTTTTTGTACCCAGATACTCCATGCCCTAGGCGTAGAGGTTAGAAATGGAACAGGAAATGAGTTATTTTTACCATGACGTGGCTGCACTTTACCTAAGAGGATGAATTACCCTCAAAACCAAAACCAGGTTTGTCTTCTCTGAGGAGTTAATTTTTCCAAGCTCAGGGACTTCCCTTAACTGGAGGGAGATAGTCTGAGCCAAACATTTTTTGATTATGTAGCTGGATAAACATTACAGCTCCTTTCTGTGCCCAAATGCAGTTTGCTGGTGATATGCAGAATGAAAAAAAATTTGGGCTGAGCTACACAAACTGGAGCACATGAGAAGACTGTCCAACCTATCCATTTAATTTACACTTTTTTCTTCATTTTCTGCATCTGCTTTCCTGATTGCTTCCATGAAACCTTGTATTATGATTCCTTAAATTTGAAAACTATTCTGACTGTATTCCCAACTGTGTGCCTTGTTTTTCTTTCGTATGGATCATTATTCACCAACACAGTTCTGCTTATTGTTATACTTTCACAGACTGCTGTAACACTGGTTTGAAGCCATGTTGTCTTTTGTGGCTGATGATCCCTTTCTACCAATGCACCTAATCATTTTCATTAACAATGAAATTTGGAAGAAGCCAGTGTGCGAAGTGGCATTACTATAGTAAGAAATCTTGCTTAGACAGCAATAAATGGAGGACTGAAAGCAATGCTGCACAATGTCAAGAGACCTCCAACTTATACGTGAAAGGAGTTACAAAGCATGTTGTCAGTTTCATAGTCTTCTAAGAAAGCATATCACCCTTTCAACACAACAGAAGAGTTAAATTAAACAAATAGCATCGGTGATCTCAAAAGTTCTGAAAATCAACGTTATACTATTCATGCCAAAAGGCTTACTTCTCTTTTTTCTTTTTAATGTGAGAAATCTCAGAGTTTGGCCACAGTGCAATCTTTCTCTCAGATTCTAGTACCTCCCAGCACCGCTGGGTGGCATCGCTGTTTGCTCACAGCCCATTTCAAAATTGTTCAAAAATGCCCCATTCCTTACTGCCAGATTATCCACTGCCATAAATATCAAACCTAACATCTTCAAAAGTGAGGCTTCCGTGCTTCTGGTACAACTAGACTCAGAAAATGCTACAACTCTTTCTTACTACGATGTACTATTCTGAAAACAGTCCTAAAGTTTGATGACAGTAACTTTTCTGTTAGCCTGGAAAACACTTCTTCTAAGACAGATCCTTAATTGAAATAATGCAAATTCTAAGTGGATATCATAATCCTGTGGCACTAGTCAAATAAAAGAGTTTAAATGAGATTTCAAATGTTTCTGTCTTTAAAACTGGGTTCTCCAGCATGACACCTGAAACACAACATAAAGAGAAGGAAAACCCTTTCCCAGTATAGTAGCAAGGAACCAAAACACAGCAAACAACCAAACACATTCATCTTAACCCTCAGGTATGGGCATGCCTTCATTTCTCTCCTAAGCTTCAGAGGAGAGCAGCAAGGCAGAGGTAGAAAGGTTTTGGATCGAAACCTCCAAGATTACAGACTGACAGAAAGGCACAGCAGAAAGAAGAGATGTGAGATGATGAGAGCTAACATTGTAAGAAAAGCAAAACCAGCTAAAAAGCGAAACATGATCAGCTAAATGAAGAAAAAGCATTCAGATTCCATTTTCACAATATCAGGTACTTACTATGTTCATAATTAAGTTGTTTTAGAGTAACAGAATGCCACAGATCAGAGTGAAATCTTAAAGCAATCAATATAACCTCTACTTTGCAGGTCATACAGCAACAACACTCCAAAGCAAGGCACATACACTCTAACTCTGTTTTTGCTTTCCTTAGAAGGGAAGACATTTCTTTAAGAGCAAGTTCTACACAGATTACCCACATTTTCATACTGTTTGTCCCCATGGTTTGTCATTATCAATGCAGGATGCCTTTTCACTTAAGTATCTGCAGAATGCCTATTTTAGCTCCCTTTCCCTTGGCTGGTGCTTGGTACTTAGGAAGGAATCATCTCATCTGCTATTCTAATTTCTCACCATCATGAAGACCTGTAATATTTTGGAAGTTCTTTTATGTATGTGTATGTACACATACACTAAGATCCCTTTTTCTTTGTAGTTTCTGAATACAGTTCCTTTCTCAAAGATTTCTTCCATATTAGCACAGTCAGCAAAGGCCAAAATCCACTTTCCAGTCCTCCCAATGGGTATCTCAGACCAGGGCCCTGAGACATGTCGCCACTATTGTTTCACCAAGCTTTGAATGAAAGCCTGAGGACTTCGAAGTGCTTTGTAGCTTCTTATGAGAGTGCACAAGGTCAGCACCTTGAAGTCACAGGTTGAGATGGACACAGAATAAAACAGTTAAGTGGCTGTAGCGTTCAAAAATCCATGCTGCATCTTTCTTCTATGAAAGATTCAGTCACTGCCCTCAGAGATAGTGCTGAGTGTTAAGACTCTTCCAGGTCTCTGCTTGAACAAAGATTGTTTATAGTGACTTACCAGCATAATAACAGTAATTTTGGTGCAGAAGTAAGTATGAGATAATTTCTTAGGCCTGTTACTGGAGAATGACTTGTTTTGTAGACAGATCAGAGACCTCTTCAGCCCTCTGAAGTTGTTGGTCATATGTTCAACCCTTTCTCTCTGAGAAAAGACTGACACTTGCCATAGATGTGCTAACATTTTTTGTTTTCCCACACTGCTTGCCCATCAAGGAGCTTCTCGTGGATACTACCCACATTGCTATGCTTCAGTGAAGCACATGCATAGGTGAGATAAGCTGTTAAGGGTGCAGCATTCCTCTATATATGCAACAGGTTCACCAGCTAAAAGGTTAGTCCAGTTTCAAGCAGGGAACCAGCAAGCTCTCTTCACAATATGAAAGTTTAAATATCAGGAGAAGATCTTGGCTCTGGCAGAGACTCTCCCTTGATTCTTGTCAGACCTTTTGTGTGGATATTGCAGAAGCTAATCTAGGATCTTAATGTGGCAGAGCACAATTACCAGACATAAGAATATCTGTGGGCAACATAACCTAAAAAATACCTTCATCCATCCTACGGTGATGAGGAAACTGACAGAAGAGCTTGCCAAGCCACATCATTTACCAACAGACCCAGCTCACTGGGGACATTCCAGATGCCTGGAAGCTGGCCAGCACAACACCCATCCACAGAAAGAGCCAGAAGGAGGATCTGGGAAACTACAGGCCTGTCAGACTCAGCTTGGTGCCTGGCAAGGTTATGGAACAGACCGTCTTGAGTGCCATCACACGGCACCTCCAGGATAGCCAGGAGATCAGACCCAGCCAGCACGGGTTTAGGAAGGGCAGGTCCTGCCTGACCAACCTGATTTCTTCAAGGGTCCTGCCTGGTGGATGTGGGGAAGGCTGTGGATGTTGTCTACCTGGACTTCAGCAAAGCCTTTGACACCGTCTCCCATACTCCTGGAAAAGCTGGCAGCCCATGGCTTGGACAGGAGCACCCCTCACTGGGTTAAAAACTGGCTGGATGGCCAGGCCCAGAGAGGGATGGTGAACAGTGCCACACCCAGTAGGTGGTTGGTCACTACAGGTGTCCCCCAGGGATCTGTGTTGGGCCCAGTTGTTTAATGTCTTCACTGACGATCTGGATGAGGGGATCGAATGTACCCTCAGTAAAATAACAGGCAATCCCAAGTTGGAGGTGAGTGGTGGTCTGCTGGAGGGTAGGAAGG
>VZRF01000391.1:634296-679867 GCA_013396875.1 Vireo altiloquus | reverse complement strand
GTGGGAGGGGGGGGGCCGCAGGGTGGCGCCCACCCGCAGGCGGGACCCCCGGCAGCGCCGCCACCTCGCGCGCCACCTGCTGGCGGCCGGCGGCACTGCAGCGCTGCTCCCGGCAGGGCAGGGCCGCTCCCGATCCCGCCCCGGACCCCCCGGCCCCGGGTCTCCGTCTCTCTCGAGGAAAAGTCGCTTCCCGAGGCATTTGCGACCTCTGTTTTGGGTTCCCCCCGCGCCCGTTTCCTGTTACCACAGCAGGGCTTTGCAGCCCCGTGCGCAGGGCGGGGCGCGGGAGGTTCCGGCCGGATCCTGTCACACGTGTCCGTAATCCCGAATTCTGCACTTGGGGCTGCTGCTGGAAAGTGCCTGTAAGAGGGTGGCTTTTCCTAAAGGAAGACAGTATGTCTCCTCCCGTTTTTTGTGTAACCCGTGATCTGTGCATCTCACTGAGGAAGGAGAGCATCAGGTAAGGACAGCAGGCTGCCTCTGTCGCCGTACACACTCTGTGGAATCAGCAATGCTGAATTTTGTCCGGGAGATCTGCCTAGCTTTAAGTGAAGGCAAGCTGCTCCTTCCAGGAGGATGTAGAAACAACAGGGAATCCAGCCTGAACTTCACATCCCAAGCCATCAGCAAAAGCCATCAGTTTTCCTTCGCAGGCATTTCCTCTGGAGTCTCAGAGAAACCCTGAACAATGAGCACCAAGATGCTGGGAAACACCCCTGTTCTTTGCAAATAAAGGCATCTCAAAAAGAGCCTGAGCTCACGTTCTCGGTTCCAGATATTCAGCTCTTGCTTTGCAACTTGCAAAGCATCATCAGTGTCTGAAAGTAAGAGCTGCATTGCCTTCCTACTGGGAAGGGCCCTTGGACTGAGCACGACATCCTGGTGCCACTTCGGCAGGAGACCTAGGAAGGTCTGGAGCAACTCTTCCCAGCTGAGCAAACACAGGAACCTCTTGATATGGGAAAATGAAAAAATCAGGACAGCTTTTCCCATGCCCCTCCCTCACTTTACGCCTTTCTCAGGCCATGGTGAAGATAATTTACAGACATACATGCAGCTGTAAGCAGGAGCAGGGAAGAAATTTTCTGTGCACCAGTGTATGACAAGGACACAAGTGAAACAGCTCCTTAGGTTACACAGACAATATTGCTCAGCTCTGCAGTGCTGTGGAGCAAAAGCCATAATCTAGCAGTCTCTGTTTAAGCAGTATCCTCCTCTGTTTCATCCCAGTCCAGTTCCCACTTACATAAAGAGCAGCAACGCCCTAGAGCTATTTACTCACGTGTTTCTGGAGAGGAGGTGATTATTATTGCTGGTGGCTCTCAGAAGAAATGCATGCAAGATAAGATCTAAGGAGAAAATTGAAAGGAACAATGGTCATTTTGAAACAGGCTGTTCTCTGAGGGTGATATTTTCAGGCAAGTGTTGACTTGTGGGGTCAATGAGAAGCTGAGTGGGAAGAAGGTTGATACAAGTAAAGTACACACAATGAGAGGCTTGACCGAAGTTGAAAAGTTTATGTGCTTCCTCATAAAATTTCTGCTGCTCCCTTGTTACAGGCCACATTGGAAAGATCATGTGAGCTCATCATGAAACAGTTCATGTCACTGTTTTTTATCTTGGTCCATTATTATTTTAAGCAAAGTTTTGAACCCAAAGGCAAAGGGAAGTCTTAAAAGTAACGTCTTTGAAGAGAATGAAAGAGAAAACATCATTGCAGAGTCGCATTACGAATGCAGAAAACAGTATTTGAAATATGAAAAATTCACAGCTGTTAAACCAGGCATTCAGTGTGGATTCTTCATTTTCCCATTTTCCTTTTTGCATTAATCTCATCTGTGTGGCTACAGCTCACAGGGTGCCTCACACACCTGTGATGACACATTGCATCCATCCTCCTCTGTTCCTCGAAGGCACAGCTCCGAAGGAGAGACTGCTGCCAGGGCAGAAATGAAGGGGGATGCCTGCACAGATGGGCTCCAGTCTCAGCCAGGATGGGCACAGATGAGGGGCAGCTAGAAACTGTTTCTTAAACCCCATCTCGCTTGGGATTTACCTTTTGACCCCCAGGCAGGTAGCTAACTGCCCTCTGAGCTCCAGGGGCTCTGGGAGGGCTCCAGAAGCAAGCAAAGGGATGCCATGGACCTTTGGGGTTTGCATAAGGGCACAAGTAGGGATTTAATGTTCACATAACCTATATCCCCTTTCAACACTGCAGAAGGACCTGCCCAAAAACCTTTGAATAAATTGAACAGTAAATTCACAGAGCAAGATAGTTGTGTTTCATTATTGGGTTTGTTGTATTGCTGTCTGACTTATTTCAGCCTCTGTTCTTCAGTTTTCCCCAGAAAACTACAGAACAATATTTCTGTTCATCCTTTTTTGCATATTATTTTTAAAATGCAGTTTTCAAGGATCGAAGCTGTTTTCAGGATTCCCAGTATGGCAGTGTTCTTTTTTTGTTAAGTACCTGACATCACACCTAGTTGCATTTTGGCTAAGTTGACATGCATTTTCTTCTCTTTTCTGGTAGAATATTAGTTTCATCCATGTGAAGCTTCAGGATATGTTTGCTCTAAATGTATGTTTTTATAGAGCATGTGCACTACTGCAATATCCAGATGTTATGGGCAGTAATTAGGAATTAATTTGAACTAGTTATCCTAGAGTTTATTAAAGAAATTATTGAAGTGGTTTGTAATTAAAATAATATACTAATACAAATTTTAAAGATGCTTTTATTTTAAAGAAACAAGTAATAGCAAACACTAAAATAATCAGCTTTGTTAGACCATCTTCGTTGTACTAAAACCATAATTAAAAGCCCTACTGTGTTCTTTATATCACTAATGGGAATCTTCAAATTTATCAGCTGCTTTTTTTTTGTCTGTTTTGCAATGCAAGCCACATAATCAGATTTTTGAAAACTGAAACTTAATTCTCTCTTTCAGTGGCAAAGATGGATGAAATAAAGACAGATGGGTCTTCTTGAACTGAAAAGTTTATTGAACACCAAACACTTTTTCAGCAGATACACATTCATATTTTCTGGTTGAGAGGTAGAAGAAACCAAAATATGTAATAAACCAGGCACTGCTGTTTAGTGAAGCTTCTGTTCATTTGAGTAGGTTCTGTATGATACTGTTTGTCTATTAATATGTGAATATTACAAAACCTGAGCCACTGCTTAAAGATGTATCATATTTCCAAAAGGTTGGTTTAAACATAAGCAAAAGCAAGGAAGTACAACAGGGATATTTGGAATCTATCTTTATTTTGGGGGGATTTTTGAACCTTAGTTCTGTGACCAGGAGTATGGACACGGTCAGGTCCAAGCTGCTTGTGAACAGCTTCATCCAGGATATCATCAGATGGCCAGGGAGGCAGATAGGAGAAGGAGATTGCCAGCTAATAAACAGTCAAACTTGTTCTTTTCTTTTATTTAGAAGTGTTAACACATCTTAAGACAGCAGACAATGTCTGTGCAACACACTGCAAATGCATACAAAATGCCTCTTCTGAATGGATTTCTCCTTCCAGGGAAGCACACATGGAAAGTGGGGGTCAGCACAAGCTCAGCTGGACTATCCATGACCAATGGATGACTGTAGCATCTTATACTCAAGGACCACAGTAATGACCATGGTAATGACCACATTGATTTTTTTGATAAAAGAAAACCTTTTGTATTAAATTATATGCCTAATTCACTGGGGCATGTTTAATGTGATGGAATTTGCACCCAGTTGCAGCATCTGGGAGTTAACATTACAGAATGAATGAGTTACAGCATGAGCTGAGACCTGCAGAGCTGTGGAGGAGCCTGGGTGACTCTGCTGCGAGTGAGAGCACTGTGGGCAATGTGACTGGTGCTGGCAGCTGCTCAGCACACACAGCTCAGAACTACATCTCCAGGCATCCATTAAGATGCTTAGAAACATTCTTGCTCCTCTAATGATGGATGATTTCTTCTTCATTCTGCTAGAATAAAGTATTTATTGACCAACCTAATCTAGCAGATGTCCCTGCTCATTGTGAGGGTGTTAGACTAAATGACCTCTAAAGGTCCCTTTGAACCCAAACTATTCTGTATTTCTAAGATTTACCTTCTTGCACCACCTTCAGATTTGTGGGATTGTAAAACCTGTATTAGAACTGCTGTAATTTGCAATACATCAGTAGTGTGCAACTCAATTTTTTCTGTTTAGCATAGAGTGTGGACTGGAAGCCAAGGAGTCAGTAAAAGTACATTTCAAAACAAATAAATCCATAAATGTAAGTCAAGACAATTAATGCTAAGGCATAATCAATCCTATCTGACCAATGAATAAACTCACTAAGCAGCTAGCAGAGAAGAAACTGAAATTCCTTTAGGCACACAAGAAGAAATCTATTGCATAGAGATTATGGAGGTTTTCTCCCATTAGGTTTGCCTCACAGTAGCTTCACATATGCTACTAAAGATTATCTATTTCATTTACACATTTATATTCTATTTTTATATGAGGCAGTTACTCTAGGAAAGTAACCCAAGTGATAAATCTGGACAGAGAAATCTTTACCTACACCTCAGTTTTCCTCCATAGGAATCATAGTTTACTGCTCTGCTAATGCAGGAGCTGAGCTGGAAAAGGAGCTTTGAACATGTGTATGAGATGATAGCTATCTTTTACCCTTGCCTTGGTCAGTCTACTCTTATCCTTTTATTTTAATAACTAGTATCTGTATTTTAACTTTCTAGAATTGATTCCATGCTCACCTACATTGCACTTCTTCCACTTTTACCACAGAGCAATGTAAAATTGAGAATCCGTATTATACAGAAAACATTTGCTTTCCTGTCAGCAATGCTGTTCTGGTACTCACTGCAACACTCATTAGAGCTAGCTGGGAATTTTATGAAAAACATATTTTGTTAGAAAGTACCAATTCCTTTGGAAGGTTGCTTAAACAGAGGACAGAATTAAGGATTTCCAGTGGGGCAGGATCTTTGCCAAGATAGAAGATCTTGTCCTTATACTGATACTTTTGTTTTCCACATAGATACTCTCTTTTCTTGGGCATTTCTTCTTAAGATGGCTTCAGATTTCAATCACTACAATATGAGAGTGTTTCAGACTTAGATGAATTTTTTTTTTTGGCCTCTATATGAAAAAGGAAAAGCTTTGTGGCTTGGGTTTTTTGTTTGTTTGTTTTGCTTTCAAATCCCAGTTGCTCGGGAGAGACCAGAAGCACAGAGATTTTACAGCTCTAATTCTCAAACACAGTGAGCTGACCAACTCCTACATGGCAGAAATTCTTGTGTGTGTTGGAGGGTCTGAGCGTGACTTGGTTGGAATCACTCAGAAAGCACGTGGCTGACTGGGGAATCTGGACAATGAATTGGCCTCCTGTGTCTCCTGGGTTAACAGGCTTGGTGCTCATGCCGTGAACAGCCCTCCAGCAGCAAGAGGCAAAGATAAGCGAGCAGAGGGCTTTGGAGAGGGTGCTACATCTCTGCCTAGGGCCTTTAATGAGCCTAACCTGATCCTCTCTTTCAGTATGGCAGTACCTTATGGCATGAATTATTAGATTGTACTGAGAGGAGGCAGTTCATTGGTAGAAGTTAAAATCCAAAACACAATTGCATTTTCAAGATTTGTGAGGCATACAGAAAAGAAAATGTGTTCATACTAAACATTTTTTAAGACTAATATATTGGTGTCATTACTCCCTGTTTCTGACTCAGTTCCCAGAGTGTATGAGTATGAAGCGATTACTTTTTCCTGACTGCACTTGCTGAAAGAATTTTTTTAATCTTCACTTTAAGCACAAGAGCACATCTGCTACAGTCTTTACACGTCTTGCTTTTCCTTTCAACCCACAAAACATTCCCTTTAAATTTTAATTCTAAAGACTACAATATAAAAAAATGTTTTTAAATGGGACATACCTTTTGGACAATCTGACATTTTAATGGAACAAAATCTTTGCTAAAAATCTACTGTAAAGCTGGTCCTGTTTTATTTAGCAAAATAGACACAGCACTGAGTACCCATTTTTGGTTTTTTCTTTGTAGCACAAATAGCTCAGAATGAAAGTCTTTGAGCATTAGTATGACAAGGGGGCAAAAATGCACTGTCAGTCAACTGCTACCCATAGAAAACCTACAAAGAGGTTTATTTAAAAAGCAAACACCTTGCCCTTTCAGAGGCAAAGCCTGAAAGAACAATTGCAGTCTCAAAAATGCCTTAAAATTAGGGGTTTTGCATTTCTTAGGACCACTAAAAAAGTGAATTCCCCAAAAAAAACCTGATGCACTGAGACCATTCTGCTGTTAGGTGCCCAAGACAAAATCAGGGCTGTTACCTCTGGGTCACCAGCCTACACAGACATCCATCCTGGTTAGACCGTGTGCCATGCACTTAATAAAGGTCTTCTTTCATCCCCTGCAATCTTGTGTAAACTGTCACTTCTCCAGGGCTTTGCAAAGTGTGAATTCAAGCATGCAAGCTCCTAACGATACAACAGGAACTTGTACCAACACAATCCAGCTACCACGTTAAGGTCAGGCCCGGAGTTCACTGTCATACTGTTGGAGACACCAGTCATCAGTAAACTCCCAAATAATGTGTTCATTCAGGGATACAATGAAAGAAAGCTCACTTGAGTGACAGGAGATGCCAATATTTACATATATTCCAGTACTACCGAGTACTGAAACACAGTAAAAGCTTTTGGAAGTGAGGTATGTGGGGGTCTTTTCTCCACCAGCTGCATTTGTGCTGAGGTCAACAGCTCACAAAGAAGTCTGTAGCAGAAAGAAGAATTGAAGCCCTTACTTGCTGTGCCTTCCTGACATGTATCCTTCCTGCATTTCCTCTGTCCCTAGACATGAACAGCCCACATCTGCCCACACTTATCCCACACTCTGTGTGAGGAAACATAGTTGTGCCACTTGTGCTAGTTAATTTTGCTATAGCTTGGTATCAGATACATTTAAGATGGTAACAATACCTTAACACCGTTTTCTGTTACCCCTCCCCAAATCCTCATTTATGACGAGGATTTATTTATTCTCTGGTTGGACATGTTTACTCAACAAGTAGTAATGGTTCTGCACTGCCAACTGTCCATGATATTTGTGACACTTTAATGGCAACTGTAATTTCCTTTCATGCAAAGGAAGGGTGCTGGCAGCACAGCTCAGCAAGGGGGATCATCTTTTCTGCAAAAGAAACTGCCTCAGGAAGAAAATCCCCATTATTTGGATTTATTTGGATTATTTTTCTCTACAAGAAATTCTCAAAGTTTTCAATTAAATAAAATTAAGGCAATCAGTGATAAATTTCGGAATAGTCACAAGCTTTGTGCTTGTGGTATACAGCAAAGGTATGAAAAGTCAGTGATTAGTCCTGAGAAAGAGATGTTGGATGCTCTCTTTCCTCAATTCCTCCAAAAGTCTTTGCAGCCCCGTGTTTAGGAGAGTCATGTTCAACTCTTTACTCTGATGTATATTTAAATTATTTAAAGAGCTCCAACAGGGGCACTAAAAGGAATCTACTCCCTAACTTTTGTCATCCCCCCCACCTTCTCCCCCCTCCTCTTCCCCCCAAGTCGTTGTGGTCAAAGTAATTTTTAATGCCTTTTGCAAACAGCATCAGAGCAAGTGTTGGAAGTGGAACTCACACCATGCAAATGTGCTGTTCACCACCTCATGTGGCTGTAAAAGTCATGCTCCTACCTGGATATTCCAGCATGGAACAAAGAAACCCTTCCTGTCTAAACTGACCAAAAATATTTATATGTTCCCATGAAACTTTGAGTGAACCATTTTCAGTTTTCACAGGAGAAGCCCTGGGTCAGCTTTATCACCACCCCTTTGCACACTTGCTGTTGCTCATAGCACATCTAAAGGGAACCCATCTTCTCAAGAATTCTTTTGGTTTCTGCCTTTTTGGTTTTTTTTTTCTGTTTCCACTGTAATTTTCCCCTTATCCCAGATGGGGGCAGCTTCTCGTTTCTCCCACCATCCACTAGAAGGGCTTATCTCCTGGGACCCTTCAGCTTTTCACTATTGCCCCTGCAGGCGCAGCAGGCACTCTGCTCTCTCTGTTACAATGTCATAAACTTTCCTACACCTGCATGGTGTTCATCCAGCATGGGTGTCCGAGCAGTTCAAGATGCAGCATGAGAAGCAAGGGCCTATGATCAGGGGACTTCTTCCAGTTCTTTAATAAAAGTTTTGTTTACCCTCTCTTCTTGACTTGGCTGTCCATAGAAGACTCTACCACTCTGTCTCCTTCGTGACTTCCCTCCTGATCCCATAAACTGTTGACAGACTTATCATCTTTTCCATACCAAAGCTCCATGCAGCTGAGCTGCCTTGCTGTGTGCAGCACAACCCATCAGAGCCCTGGAGCCACCAGGGCTATCCCACAGCATCCTGGCAGGAGCACTGCCTGAAGAAGCAGCTTTGATGCAGGGTTGCAACTGGGCAAATGATTGACTGCCCAAAGGGTTTTCTTAGAGGCCTCCTTGTTCTTAGCTCTGACCCAGAGATGATCAGTCTGGTAACTGGTTTGATAAAGCCATGCAGAGATGGGACTTTTATGCTTCCCTCCACTTGCAGAGCAGCAATCAGCTGCTCTTAGGTAGGTTACTTTTTAGACAAGCAGCTCCTACAGCAGTTCAATAAATGGGACGTGTTCCGATGAAGAGCAGACTAAATTTGCTCAGTTTGTAGCTTGTGAAAATGTAACTTTTCTCAGTTGCTTTCAGGTTGTGAAGTAGCTTTTTAAAAGAGCATCTTAATCCACTGTTTGACATTGCAAGTTTCACACATGGACCATCTGCCTCTTGTTTACCCTCTTCTCTCTGGTCCTTTTCTTTCATTCTCACCTCATATTAAATTTCTGGCTGAAGATATGCTGAACAGTTGGTCTGAACAGCAGAGCCACCTGACATCTGTTTTCTGAAAACAAAGCTAATCAATTGACAACTCAAGGACCAGACCTTTTGGGTTTTTTACACACACTTCTGAGCAGTTACTGACAGCAGTGTTGCCAAAAAATCTGGACATAATGCTCTGTAAGAGTAATGTCTCATAATATGAGAAAACTGTCCATGACTGTACTAAGCACTCTTGAGCATTACAGCTATTATACTCTTACCAGCATTAAGGACTGTATACAAATCCTTCCTTCTTCCTTCTGTAGAAAATAGCATTCTGCATCACCCATGGAAAACAAAGGTCATTTTATATCATAGATGATACTGTATCTGTAATCCCAGTGTGCACACATATGCATATCTACAGCTTTCTGGTGTCTCTCAAAACAGGTACAAAGGCATGCATATATGCTCTAGGAGGCCTTGTGGGAAGTATTTCTTCATGTAGTATGAATGTATTCTTGAATACATTGTATTGAATGAAGTAATGAAGTATTTCTTCCTCCTTTCCTCCAATTCTTCATGGCAGCTCCAGAATACATCACAAATTTCTATGTAATGTAAGTAAAAATGTTCAGAATTTCCTAATGAGGCAAGGAATACATAGAAGAATAGGAGAATAGAACTTAGATTTAGTCCCAGGTCTGACTGCTCTGACAAATGACTGCCTGTCTGTACAGCAGGTACTTCAACTACAAAGCTGACAAAACACTTGGCAAGGCTCTTGGGGACTGAGTTATTTTGTAAGGTTCAAAGCCAACACGAGTGCCACAACTAGAGCTGGAGAGTTGCCTTCCTTTACTAAATTAAATATGTATTGCCACCTACTGGCTGTATTGCTATGTTAATGTAACAAACCAATGATTTTAAGTGGACAAAATCAAACACCTGTGTTCTCTCCATATGAAAATTATATACACTAACATGAGAATAATTAATTTTTTTTTCCATCTTTTTTAATGAGGAAATGATAGTTAATAGTTTTTTCTCCTTTTACAAAATATATCAGTAAAAACAGTTATGTACATTTAGAGGTTCCATCATGTGGCCATATCTGGCTGTGCTAGAGGGTATAATGTGATTATTAATAAATGTAATTAGTGTCCTGGCCTGCCTGTACCTGCCTCTTTTCTTAGACACACAATATGTCTCAGGGAAGAGGACATATTTCTAGTCTGTTTGATAGAAGCAGATGGGATCCCAGCTGCTGGTTGGGTGTAGGTACTAGAAATATAATCAGATTTAAACAAGGCCATAGTCACAGTCTGGCTGAAGAATGTTCATGCATCAATAAATCTACTGTATAATTTCTGCTGTTGGCAATCAGTGAATTAAACTGAACTAAAATCAGTGAATTAAACTGCTAATTATCCTAATCTATGAAGCAGCAAAGCAGACTGGCATCGCATTCCGAAGAAAAAAATTATATGAGCACAGTTAGTCTACAAAATAATGTAGTAGAGCAATAGTGCCTTTTTTTCCAAGAAAATCCAAACAAGATCTAATTCAGGGATTTTGGTTAATGATAAAGAGAAATTGCATTTGATTCTGATCCAACCTGAGCTTTGCCTGTAAAACCCCAAGAATTAGCACAGGATGAAGAAAATCACCTTCATTTACATTGGCTCTAAATTTATTCTGCCATCTTCCTCCAGCCGATTGATGCTGTATCATACGAATGTTATTCTACCAATTCAGCCAGTAAAGAGCTTTTTCAAAGCTTTGATGCAAATTACATGACTTAACTAAAAAAAAAAATTAAATAAAAGGGTCAAATGTGATTTGCCTAAATTTATATTGAAACAGGTCAGAGAGTGCTCACTGAACCTGCACTGAGTGGATAAAGTCAGTAACCTTTGGCTGCTGAATGGAGGTGAATAGTTGCAGAAAGGAGTTTTTCAGTTAAAGGTGTGGAAAGGAGTTTCTTAGTTAAGTGTAACCAGAATCACAAGAGGATGTTCACACTCCCTAAATTATAGTTTACTACATAGTGTTGTAAGGTAATTTTACTGTTTAGCTTAGTCTGCAGTAAACTGAAATATCTCTGCTCAAAGATGAGATTATCTTTAGAGAAGTTTCAGACACGATAATTTAGGTGTGTTGACTTTATATGTTTAGCTGATTTCTTTACATTTATAAATTGTTCCTGTGTGGGAATTGTTCCTCCTACATTTCACATATGGCTATGTTTTCAGGTTTCATTAGTGTCAAGCGCAGTGCAATGAAGGAAAATCACATATTCAGCAGAAAGCTGTGTTAGATAACTGCATAAATGCTCTCTTCAAAAATTGGCAGCAGCAGTAACCATTTCTAGTGGGACACGTACCAACAAGCAGTCTCAAACAAACAGCTACTTGACTTTCATAAACAGAAAACTGCTCAGTCCTTTCCTCCAATTGTTAGGATTTACTTTGAGGATTTCTATTGAAAAGAGAAACTGTACTCTTAAGTTAAGAGTGCTCTGAAGCCATTCTTCAGAAGACGCTTGGATAATGAGTAGTTGATGTCACCTTATCTTAGAAAGCATTTGTGAAAACATCTATGAAGGATAAGCTATCATGGGTCCCTAAACAATATTAGGTATTAGTCTATCTCCTTTGAGAAGCTACAGTATACTGAAGTGCTATGAAAATATGGAATTAGTGTAGCCTCACAGTTTGCCTCTTAACCAAGCAAGGTTAAGGCTCTGGAAAGAAAGTAGGGTTCGATAAGACTTTAGAAAAATATTCTTTACTGTGCAGGTGATGAGACACTGGAACAGGTTGCTCAGAGAAGCTATGGATGCCTCATCCTTGGAAGTGTTCTAGGCCAAGCTGGATGGTGTCCTGAGCAAAGGGAGCTAGTGGAAGGTGTCCCTGCCCATGGCAGAGGGGTTGGAACTAGGTGGTCTATAAGGTCTCTTCCAACTCATACCATTCTATGGTTCTGTGATAGCTCTGCAGCACCTTGACGAGCAGGAGCATCCAAAATACTTCTTTCTGGATGACAAAATATCTATAATTTTTTCCCCTGGCAGTCTATAATACAAGTTCCTTTTAATCTCTCTGTGCCATACTTCTGATTTAATCTTTTCCGTGTGCTCTCTTACCCTTTGGTAACTTTTCACAGGTGTGAAAATTACCTGTTGTAGGTAACTAAATTTGCAGATTTTTGGCTNTTACCCTTTGGTAACTTTTCACAGTTGTAGGCAACTAAATTTGCAGATTTTTGGCAGCTGGGAAGTTCAACGCAGTGGAAGTTCACAGCATGGCAAAACATGATATGGAAAATATGAGGACAAAGTGCTTTGTTTCAGCACCAACACCCTTCAAAGAGAGACAGTGAGGGGAACAGCCACTGTGTGTTGCAATTCCCGTGAAAAACTAACCTGTGAGCAGCCATGGGATGGCGATCTCGATCCACACAAGTACAGCTTGAACACTAATGCTGAAAGACTCGCGCAAAATAAGTACACCGAGTTCCTTATTCTTCATCCAAATGTTAATCAAGTTAACAAGTTAATCAATTTATTAAGTTAAGGCAAGTTAATCAATTCCTTCTCTCTCAGCTAGGCTTGGTGTTAGTAATGCCACTAAGACCTACAGGCTGAGAAGTCTAATATTTATCAACCATGAAACAGGGAGGCTTTTTCAGAAACATTTTATTTGACACTTCAAAAGTATTCAAAGAGAATTTAATAAACTGAAATAGTTAAGGTACATCCAGTGGCATAATGAATAATGGCACTTATAAAAAAGGGATCAATTTTATCTTCAGATTCTCTGTACTCTTTAAACTCAAATTTGTACACTATTTTCTATTTCAGGTTCTTTTTTGTTCAGGCATCAGATTAAACTTCAGGGTAGCTACTGTAGAACAGGTACAATCATAGGTATTTTATCAGGTAGAGAAACTGAGTTGTAGTATTAGAAGTGACAATAAAATAAAGGAAGGCAATTTTTTTAAAAAGTCAAAATTTGTCACACAACCATGGTGGTAACCTTGTACTCTCTGAATCTGATTTGGATGAGTTTAATAAAGCAGGAGCTGAATTTTCTTCAGACACATCATAATCTGAGGTCTCTGTGCATAAGCAGGAGGTTAGGCAAATATGAGTCGTGTCAGCAAAACCACAAATAAAAACTACACATCGTCTTAAAAAATGTTTCAAACTACATCTCTGTATTCTGAAGCCACACTGAGTTTTTTAAATGCTTTCCAACTTCAAACCCATTTGAATTCGAAATCACTTTGTGAAGGAATAGAAGATATCAGAACAAGAAATGACAACCTACAATTGTGTGGGGACAGGCCAGGTCTCATTAACTGCAGTATAGCACTACAGAATATTATACAAACAGTAAGGAATGCTTTAAGATCCACATCAAACTCATTGACTTGCAGGAACATATTTCAGACTTGCTTGAATCCTTACTGGTCCCTGTCTGCCAGGGACATGAAAGTGCATACATGAAGGAACACAAAATTAGTTACAGCTCTAACAGATTTCAGTTCCAAAAGTTTTACTTATTCTGTGTCTTCAATCACTTGGAATTTCCATCACCCTTCTATGAAGATTAAGCAAGTTAACTACTTTTATTAAATTTGGAGACTATATCCAGTCTCTAAATTTCTTCTAGTGGATCTTCCAACTGATATCTCAAGCATAAAAGCCCAAAGAATAGCCAAAGGTGTCTCTCTCAGAGCTGTTGGACACTGATTCCTGATGGTGCTGCATTCAGATTTTCAGAAGATCTGCACCTTTGAGAAATGCTCCCACAATGTGCATCCAGCAAATTCCACCTGTGAGCTGTTTTTCACCTGTAGCATCCTACAGTTAGAGATCATGTTGAAAATAACAGAGAGGTTGAATTTCCCAGTCATGACCTGGATGTTTAATTTTTAAGGTCACAAATTCTCAGAGAAGCATTATGTTTTGGCTTATCCACACAATAAATTATAGTAGAGATGAAGTGTGTGGATTTACAGCCTGTTATCCATTGGAGTCTTGAAGCAGCTCTCTGTATGTTCTAAAGTAAGTTGCTTGATATGGTGCTCTCTCTATAGGTATTCAAGCAGAGAAATAGCATAAGATGTCTGGACAGTTATTAATTTCACTACTTCATTTACTGTGCACTCACTTCTCTACACAAACAAGCTTGGCTTGAGCAAGATCAGGAAAAGAGTGTGTCTAATTGATAAGTTACCAAGGAACTGGAAAAGAATGGAACAGAGCAAAAGAGTAAGTTGCAAGGGAATGGTGTTCATCCTTTTTGAAATTTATTTTTCATGTGGCAAGTGGCTGGCTACTGCCCAGACTTTCAGATTTCTGTGCCATAAACAAATGCAAGAAGATTCCCTGATCTAATTCCTTGAAACTCTCTAAAATGCAAATGATCCCTGACAGGCAAATCAAAGGCTCCTTCCTTTCCAAGAAATTGTAAGAGAATGGAAGGAGGAAAAAGGGAAAGTTACAGCTAATGTGAGACAGAGAAAGTCGCCCTGGTGCTCAGCCCTAAGCAGCATTGGCACCAGGCACAGAAATGCACATGCTGTTATGTCCTATGACATCTGTGTTTGTGGGGAAAGAGGAATAGATCTGGAAATATTCGGAAAGGTTCAGTACAGCTTAGGCAAGTTAGTCTCCCTTTGTTAAGTTATGGCAGAAGTTTTTAATGTATGGGCTGTGAAATCAGGAAATAGATCTATAAATGTATCTGAGAAGAGCGAACCTCTTCTGAGGGAGCTGCAGCTTATCTTCAGGTCTGAACTTCCACCGGGGAAGATAGTGAGTCTGCAAAGCAGCACTCCGTGGCTGGGAAGAGGCACTTACAGGGCACCTGGACACTCTTAAGCAGTCTGCAACTGCTTAAAAGTAACCTATGAAATACCATAAACAGGATCTGCATAAATATGGTTAGTAAAAACAAGCAACTCTGGTTGCTGTGTGGGGTCAAGAACACAGACAGGAGCCAGTGTTTTACAGATAACTTCTGTGTTATCCATTCACACCTTAACTTGCTCTCAGCTTACATCTGCTCCTTGTAGCTTCGCCTACCTGTATAGTTGCACCACTACAATAAAAAAGGTACAGTTTTACAACTGCTGACTTTGCAATCTGTGCAAAATGCCTCCGACTAGGCAGCTCTGTGTCAGTGGATAAATGGACTCACAGCACACATGCAGACTTCAAATAAAGCTTCAAAAAGTTTCTGGGTAAGGAAAAAAAAACAAACTAGGAAAACCTGAATATATGATAACTCTATTCATACCTCAATTTCAATTTACTATATCAGATTATGTTGCACCTGGATGTTTGATGTTATCAAGGATGATTTAAATTAAAGTGCAGCTTATCTGTTAACACAAACCCTCACATTCCCTCAGACTCTCCAGTGCAAAGATCCTATCTTTGACTTTCATGAAGTGCCTGAAAAAAGAGCCCTAAAAAGCCATGAAAAATATTAATATTATCTTTGGAAACAATGCTGTGCTATGTGAAGTGAAATTACATGGGATTTTTAGGGAAAAATCTCTATATTTGAGGACATGATAATAAAAGCAAATACAAGTATGATAATTCAATTTTTTACCATTATTTCAACCCACACACTGAAGCTATATTTCATCTAAGTTGTGTCATGTTCAAAACATAGACAAAAATTTTCAGTGTCAGAAAGTGAAAACTGCAACTTTTAGTCATTAGATTAAAAAACTGATTCTGTAGCCAATTCATCTATGATGAATGTTTTTGCTTACTGTAAAAATAAAATCTCTGTTTTAATCTGATTATTCTACTTAGTAAACACTGCTTTAAATCATGTTGTCTGTGGAGACTAGGAGAAAAATCACACTAAATGTGAATTAGTCTTTACAATTGTCATGTTTTAGAGTCCTGAAAGCTTAATCCTCACATTAAAAGACCAAGTCTATCCCAACATTCTCATTCTCAAGGGCAAAACCCAGAAATAATATAAGAACTCATGGAACATGATATGGACATTAGATTATTTAAAATGTAAAAGCTTTATCAGATGGCCATAGCAGATGCCATCAAAAGCAGAGCAGAACAAGCTATGTGTAATAGTATTTTAACAAACATTCTCCTATATGGAACCAGTTGAGATTTGTAGAAAATCCATAACAGCCTGCTTCAAAATAGTTTAATCCTACTGGTAGTCCAGATCCCATTCCTACTGTATTCCTACACTGTTATTTTGCAGTATTTAAAACGACAAATTCTCAGCAGCACCTTCAGAACTTGCAATGCTGGACCTTTACAAGGAAACACAAGGAATGTCAATGGTGCTTCTCAAAGAAAGAATTCAACCACAAGAGTCCCAGACCCCTCTTGACACTCAAAAATGCTGCTGACATCCTGAAAGGCAGCTTCTTACACAAATGAGGAAAAGACAGTCATGAAGTCGGATAGTAGTGTATCAGGAGGAATGTTTTTCAGCTTTTCATGTTTAATAGGAAACTTAATTGTATAAATATGCTATGCCATGCATCAAAAATTGAATCATAGAATATTTCATTATGGGAAAGCTTTTAAGTTAAGGATGTTCTCCTTAACAATATGACCAATATCATATTCCAAAGTATATTCAGGTAGTCTGTAGGGTGAAAGAACATAAAGTGGGAGGAAAGGAATTTGCTACATGAGTAGAAAAGTAATTTTGCTACATAAGTAATGAATTTAAAATGTCTCATGGTATTGAACTGACTCATACAGCTTTTGGTGAAAACAGAAGCAGAAAGGAAGCAGAGGCCACTCAATCACTCCTACAAGATTCGCCATTTTCCTGATTTTTGGTCTTTTTTTCATTTTTGAGTGGCATTTATGTCTTTAGGAGAGGCCATGGAAATAGCATGAAAGCATCAAGTGTCCTGATGATTCACACTAATCAGGGACCCTGTCTTGTGGCCACCTCACAAGATGAGGGCTGAGGGCATCAGCCAAGTCACATGAGACATCATCGTGCGCTCCCATGATATCCTCCAAAATCTTCACTTAAGAGAAATTCTTCTCTTCCCACAGCTCTGGAAGTACTGCAGCCCCAGGCTTGACTTGAAAAAATTTAGGTTGAACTCTAGAGGATTTAGATCGTTTTTTTCTCTCCACCTGTATTCCTGGGATAATTTCTCATGAGGCATTGATGAATTCTAGAATCTCAGGCAATAGTAGTCTTCTAGTCAGGAGTGTAATTATCTGGGAGAAATATGAAAGGTGTTTTTCACTTCCTACAGTTAACCTACGAAGCAAATGACTGCTTCCACTAAAAGCTTGTCATAACACAAGAGCCCTGGTCAGCCCCTCAGTAGAGGGACTGACACACATGGAGGGCAGAGGCAAAGCACAAATCCTGTGTGCTGCTCCTGCCTCTGAGCAGGAATCCTGAGGGGCACAGACTGAGCACAGGACCCCTGGCAGGGGGAATATGGTGGATTCAGGAGTGAAGGAAGAAAATCGAGCTTCTCACAAAACTGTATGCTCTTAGCAAAAAGAGAATAGGGAAGAGCAGGCAATGAGGAAGATCAGAGACACAGGACAGGGTGTCTGGCACTCAGAGCACCACCCTTTGCACAGAGACAGTGGGATGTGGCTGCCAGGGAGCTCATGCAGCGGGATGCTGAAGGTATGCACAGAGTAGGCTCTTAGCGAGCCAACAAGCATGAATGCATTTTGCTTTATGTCAGTGTGAGAGGAAAGCTGTAGCTGAGGTTATGTTGCCACTGAAGCACAGAAAAAAACAGAGCAAAGCAGCTCTCCTATGAGATTGGCTGTTCTTTAATTCAAGGTATTGGTCAGCAGACACTGCTCTGTTGTACTTACACAGCAGTGCAGCAGCACTGCATTTCAGGAATATTCAGAACTCAATAAGGCCCCCCTGGGTCTTTCCCACTCTGGTTTACACTACTTCTAGGTGTGGGCGATGTTGTGTTTTCTGATCTTATTTTTTGACTACCATCTGGAAATTTATTTATCAACTTACTGTGCTTTTTCAAAGCAATTGTGGGCAATTGAATGCGCTTTGAGAACTCCTGAGAGTTCTCACTTTTGAAAAGCCACATACAGAGCTCCTCACTGGAAAAGGGTAACATTTGGCAGAGATATCAATTGGTTAATGGCTTTGTTTCATCATAGAAAATGGGGCTACAGAGAGCTGAGATATAAAGGAAGTCTTTTCATAGCAAAGCAGAATGAAAGATGGGAATTGCTTCAAACCACTAATGTGAGGACTGCAATATTTTTTACAGTGAAATCAAATATAGCGAGTTTATTCTATGCTTCTATTCCTTACTGTTTTCTTCTTTAGCCACTGTATTTTCAGTTATTTCAAGGCACATTCATTTATTTTCCTCTCACATGAATTTGTTTCAACTCTATGTCCTTCTTATTAAGATATCGAGTATTTTTAAACATCACTTCTCAGGACTTCTAATCTTTGCATTACTGTGGATGAACCCGTCTAAAGACTGACAAACAAACCACAACCACTAGATGAATCCTCTAAACACATTTCCATTTCTGGTATTTCTTTCACTTTCATACATATCTGTGGCCCATTACTACTCCTGACAAGGGAAATGCCTCCACTACCATACCAAAAATTTATAATATGAATATCTGTAGATTATGGCTTTCTTTTTTTATATAAAAGAGGAGGTTACTGGAGTAGCTGGTTATACTGGAGTTAGCTGTATGTTCCTTTATTCATAATTCTAATATGCATGATAAAACTGCAGCTATCATGAGGTGTGTGTCTGATTGCCAAATTACCATGTCTCTGAATGCAATAATGCACACATTTCCTAGACAAGGCAGGGCTAGAGACAAGCATTTTACTGTTGAGTACAGAGTGACCAGAATGAAGAGACTGAGCAGCTTGACTTCATTTACTTGCCTTTCATGAACCTTTTGAACCATTATTATGCTTTTATCAGTATCAATTTTCAGCAAATCACCATCATTTAAACTGGGAGGAGCTGCAAGATATAAATACAAGAAAGAAAATTGACTTTTCTGAAAGCTGAATTGCACATCCTTGTAGATGACAAGTGCTAACAGTCATGAGCTTCCTTTTCTCTTGCTTCCCATTCTTTTTGATTCTTGAACAATTTTCCTCTTAGAATTACCTCTGACATTAAGCTTTGCTCACTGTAATAGTTGTTGGGGTTTATGCTTTGACAAGATTCAGTCCTGAGCTACAGAACAGCAGCACGAGGGACTCTGTGTGAACTGTGACCAAACAGCGACAGAGGAGAACCTTTCTTCACGTTAGGCTTCATCCTGTTTGCTCCTGGTACCACTCCCACAGCATTGCTCTCCATCCACAACGTGTTCATCAACGTTAGAGGTTCATGTTACATGACAAGAATGTGTGGGAAATCTAAAATGTTACTGTCTCAGGGTGCTTAGTGGGATCCCCAACTACCTCCTCATGATAAATGAATATAACTGTCACTGGTATCAGTGTGAGCAGACCCACAATTCCCATTTGAATAGCAGAGTTCAAAACTAAACTTTAATGTATTATTTTGAATGTAAGGAAATTTTATATCATTTTAGCACTTCGGTGTTTTAGAGATAACATGATAACGTCATGTATGCACAAAATATATGTTTATAAATATAAAATAAATATAAATACCTATATGTATTTATAGATAAATAAGTAAAAATATGAATAAATATAAATAAAATAATATAAATATGTTTATATGTCCTTTGCACGTACTTTTATTTTCCTTTGTTTCACAACCCAGTTCTTTCACATACTTCTGGTTTCTCTTGCAGGTTTTCTTAGCAATATATTGTCCTGTTAAAATAGATTGAACAAATTACTAGAGAGTAAATGGGAGGAGACTTTATGTTCAGTTTCATATTAATTTCAATTTCATATAACTAACACTGCAATAGGTTATAATTGCCCCATATAGGCCCCCTACCTGGTAAGTCATGAATTCAAGAAAGAGGGAAATATGAAGAAAATTAAGGTCTTTACATCTTGTTTTCTAATTCTTCACAGATTGCTCGTCTTAAGATAAATGCTGAAGTCTGTGAAGAACAACAAAAATTTAGAAAACAAGCACTAGAATAGGAGTATTCTTTCACATATCACTAACACAAACGGATACAGCAGAAATCAAACTGACAAAAGGTAAGAGGCTTTTTTTTCAGGGCCCTAAGGGAATCCAATTAACTTATTTCCAAATGGGATATAAGCATCATACTGATTTTACTGTCAGATATTTGGCTAGAAATCAAGAGCTTCAAAAGACATTAATGGGCAAAAAGGTAACATATGACGTTATAGCAGACAGTCTCTTATAAACTGTGGGCTCCTTAATTTAAGAGTTCCTGAGGACATTCTGAGAGCAGACAAATTATGGGCTGCAAAAAGGAATCTGAAGTACCAAAGATTAATCATACTAAAAATAAATTATCAGCAATTTCTTTTCCACGTAGTAAGAGCTACTAGCACTCTGAAAAATGAGCAATAAGGCTCAGAAATAGGTTGCAAGGTTTGCTCTGACCTGCTGTGGCTGTTAGGGGATTCAAGCCGTCAGCATATCAGCATTGCATGTAAGTACACGAAATCATTACTGGATATAGGCGTGCAAACTCCTCATTTCCATTTATTACTTTTTCTGCCAAGGTCATGAAAAAGTATCTGATGAATGTGCAACATTCCAGGTGATGTTACCACTGACAGAGCAGGCCACATGCAAGCCTTCATTTATTTAATATTGCTAACTGACTGATGCTCTTTTAAAATGTGAATTTAGGTTGATGTTAATTTCTATGATATTCTACTTTTGATTAGCAGTGTTGCACCTGCCATCTTCTACTGCAAAAAATGGTCCATCATCTTCAGGAATTTACCATATGTAAGCCAGAAAACTTAATCCATGTTCCTTTTTTTTTTTTTTTTTTTTCACAAAAATGTATCAGAAGGGGAGAAGGTTGTTAAAGGCAGCATATGCAGTTCTCCTGGGACAAAAATCTTTCTAAGGAATGATATTTATAAATAAAATCTACTGTACTACGCTAATTAGATCTGTTAAAGACCCTTTCCAAACATATATTGTAAATGTAAGCATCTAAATTCTCTAGGGAGAGTGAGTTTGGAGGTAGAAATTCCAAACCCAAGATATTTCAGAACTATGATGGAGATCCTGTGGGTTTCAGCCATCCTCTACAAAGAAGCATGGAAACTTTTTTTCCCTCTTATAAAACGTTGTTTCAATTAGAACTTTAAGCAAGAAATTGTTCTCTTAGCTGCAATTTTCATGGATGGTCACCAGTTAGCCTTAGACAATCAATTTCAGCCATTCCCATGCTTTCCTGTGTGTTTGTGCCACCAGTTAGCCTTAGACAATCAATTTCAGCCATTCCCATGTTTTCCTGTGTGTTTGTGCTCCCTCAGGGCACCAACTGGTTTGGACACATAGGACAACTGCAGAAACAGAAAACTCCAAATAATTTTCTGAAATAATTCAGATTTAATTGCTTAGTCTAAGATCCACCTCAGGTAACTGCCTGATGCCTTGACTCTCACCTGTTTTTTGTTTTTCCCATGCAGATGTCTTCATACCTGTAAATGTGCCAAACCCCAACTCTACTCTTTCTATATCCAGGCTACAACTGAAGTGGTAAAAGCGTCTGACAATGAGACATTAGTAAAACCTGAGGTTAATCTTATCCAAGCCTCATACCCCACCCAAATAAATGATAGGCAATGTTTACAAGGACCACTGAATATTTCTAGTTTCAACAGATATAACTCCAGTTTTATCATATATAATTTCTGCATAGTCCTGTGGTTTCAACTATAGTTGCTACAATTCCAGCTCTCTCTCTCTCTGTTTAATTTTTTTAGTCCTTAGAGCAATACATTACAGAAATTATGTAAAAGAGGATCCCTTGAGACCTACAGAGTCACCATGATTGCAAAGCAAAATTCAGAATGATACTCAAGGAGAGCACTTAATGAAAATGGTCATTGTAAATGTCAGAACATTTTAGGAAGTTGTTATCTCTCCATAGCAATGTAATGGCTCTAAGAGAAGAATAGAAAACACCCTCAGACAAAATCACTGGGAAAGTAGTTTCTGTTTCAGGAAAACAAGATTAAAAAAATACAAATAAGTATCACCACTAGCCTCATTAAAGGACGAAAAAAAGGAATAAATACCCAATGACTCTTACTTCATCTATTACACAGCATTGCTTCTAGGATAAGATGATATACAAGTTAATCGAAAGGAAACTGGCTGACTACTGAGCAAAAATAAACTAGTGTAGCTCCTCTAACATCATCTGAATGTTGTGAATGTGGAATTCTGATTCTTCAACACACCTACAGCATTTTTGGCAGACTCCGTAACTACAGACCAGCTGAGGAAACAGCCTTGAGCAGTGCCAATCAAAACATTTTTTTAAATTGTGGAAAATTTAAATTATTCAGGTCTAGTACTGAGTGAAGCCATACAAATCCACTGTATGACTGTCCTTCTCTTTCTCATATTGTACACAGGACACAGGTTCCCAGTGACATATCCAGAGTTATAGCACGTCTTTCAGCAGAGTAAGAAACAAAGGCAACTTTTAGTCAACTTCCTTAAACGATGGTCACTTATTTTTTTCCAAGGCAACAAAACTGCAGTCTGAAAAGCACTTAGCCTTGAGCGTTTCTGGACACACTCCTCTGCACCTGGAGCTGGAAGGTATTTGCTGTTCCAAAATGCATTCTTTCCAGGCTTTAAATTTCAAGATGATGTGAACAGTGATAAAAGATAAGAATGTGTCTGTGAGTAACTGACAACTACTAACCTTACACCTGCAAAAGATATATGAACATACATACATGAACACAGAGTTGAAATATATGCCATATATTCCCCCATGTGAAATATTTCCCAGTCCATTCTCACCCCTCTCCAGAATCCAGACATGATCAGCCAACAGTATAAAGGAAAGATGAGACATTCACAGATTGCTGTGGGGAAATTAAACTACATGACATTTTTCTAGTTAAACTATCAATGATCTTTCTACTTACACGCACAATTCCAGGACTATTTTTAGATTTAGCTTCTCCACTTTATGCCAGCAATTCTTCTCTGGCTGCCAGTGATAATGTCATAGCATCTCACGGGGTTATTGTTATCCATGTCTCTGTGCATGACTCTGAATGAGCAGACTGCCAAGGTATCTGACAAGAATAACTAAGCAGGAGGTGGTTTGAGTGTCACAAAGGTCAGTATTTGGTAGCCTGTAAATTGCCACATCTTTGTCTTCCAGTCCTATGACCTGTGAGCTGCTTTCTGCAGTGCTGAAAGCCAAAGAAGAGCAGCATGGAGGTGACTGGGAGAACACATTCACTGGAGAAGACATTCACATTCTTCACACGTGCAGCTCTCTACTCAGAGCACAAACAGCAAAGCTAGAGTTTCATTGTCAACTTGAATCAAAATCAAGAAAATTTACAAATGAGTCAATTCTCTGGCTTTAAGGATCATTGGGTTAGGAACAATCATTCAAAAAGTACAAAATTCATCTCTCCAGGTTTGATGACAGTCACTGGGTCAATATACAAGAAATGCAAAGTATTTCGTTTTGTGTTTGCACAGTATTCAGTCCCCATCTTGATGGGCACCACCATAGATTAATAATAAAATTTCACTCATTCCAGTTATTTCACAATATGTCTGTTTCCTTATACAGTTACACAGTAAGAGGATACATGTTTTAAAGTGCAGTTATCTCCAATAGTTGGTCGGGTGCCTATAGCTGTAAAACAGAAAAGCTATTCGGTCTTAGGTCATTTGAGTGACCTATCTGAAATAAGACTGCTGCACTTAGACTGGAAACAGGCCCTAAAATGCATAATTCTTGATAATATCCGTACACACACTAACTCAGCAAACTAGTGGGAAGGGCAAATGGGAAAGAGAAAGTATTTAATTTCAGAAGAGATATACAGATGTTTACATATATTTCACACCAGTGAGGAAGCCTCAAATCTTATTTTTCAGGCCAGTAATTCTAAAATATTACTAGTGGTTTTATAAGCTGGGCAAAAATATTTTATCAATGTTTCCTTTGCTAAAAATGCTAAGCTGGATCAAAGACACATTTCAGAGACTGATATGGGTCACAGCTGAAGCGGGAAATACATTCTCTGTGCTGTACAGTCACCTTTTGTGATAATAGCCAGATTATTTTTTCTACAATGCAAAGCATTATATTTTCTTTGTTAAAAATGCTCAGCACTACTGACATCTTCTCAAAGCATTTGATATGAAATGTAGTAACATGTTTCTTTGGACATAATTCAGTAAAAGTCTGTCTTTTAACTGTTTTAGTTTGAATTATTTTTCTCTGGTAAATTCAGCTGACAATTTCCCACAAACCAAAGCTGCTTCTAGGCAAGGACAACTAGCCAAAAAAGAGTATTCAATGTCATTTAGGTAGAATGTACATGTACAAATGTTAGTGCCACGTAATTCTGTAAAAGTATTTGCAAATAATTTCAAAAGTTCTGGTTTCCCAAGCTCAGGAAAAATCAAGGTTTGTTGATTGTTTCAAGCACCTTTTCCTGATAGTACTCAGTTCAAATATTCTTTCTATTATTTATCCTGCTCCTAAACAAAGTGCTTTTGCAGAGTGTTTTGGACTTTTTGTGCACCTTCTTTTACTTTTTTGATTTTCCTGCTCCCCTTTCACAAGCTTTTATTTACAAGCTAACCTGGACTCACTCACTGTCCATTAGTGTGTTGTGTACTCGTGTCTATGTTTGCTCTTGGGGACCATATTATTTCAGCTATCCTATAAATGAGCTTGAATTTTCCTGCATTTACCTGGAGACAGGCTGTGTTCACATCCAATCTTCAACAAAATATCACTACTGGAGAGGTAAGCTGAAGGCATACAACTGAAGGTCATTTTGAGGTTCTGGATACCTGTCAATTCCTAAAAAGTCTATTTGTTGTTAAAATTTCATTATGCTTCCCCTGTCAAGCAGCTGGCAGTAAAGAATAATTGTCTCTGTACAGACAGGAGAGCTTCTTATTGGAAAAACACTTCACTAATATCCTCAGATATCATGTTGCATGATCGTATATGTTTTGCTCATAAAGTTACAGTCTCAAAGTACTTTTCAGCAGCATATGAATCACATGTGAAAGCTTTGGTAGAAATAGTAACATTCCTTAGCTAATCAATGAGAAGTGAGGAAGTGTTAAAACCAAGTCTTCTTGCAGCCACCAAAGAGCATTGCACTCACAAGACTTTAATTTCTTCAGTTATGTTACCAGTTCAGATTGCTGGTTTTACACTTCCACAGCCCTGCTCAAATCCAGCAGTTCCCTCTCAGTTTTCCTTCACCATCTCCTTTCACTGCAAAGGCTGCTGCAGCTATTTGGTGTTTCCTTAATCAATGTGCAAGCACATTTATCTCATGTGTGTCCCCCTATCCTAGGGTATCTCCTTTAGGCCCACTACAGTGTAAAAAAAAAGGCCTCCACAGCAGTTCATGTGGGTGACCTGAAAACTAAATGAAAAATACAGAATATTTGAGTATTTTACTAAAATCAAAACACACAGTCTACACCTACAGCCATTTATTCATGACTGAAAATAGTGACACTAGTGAAGACATTTCTTTCAAAGAAATAAGATAATACCGTTTCTGACATAATCCTTAAGGACTATTTTGTGTATAGTCACTTCATTTGCCACTTGGTTTAAGATCAGATAAGTTAAAAGCTGCATTTTGAGCAGCTACTGAAAATCCTAAATAACTCTATCACAAATTATGTGCAAGTGTCTGGTGCCTGGAAAACTACTGTCCTGTGGAGAGACAGTAGTTCTTCATCAGCATAAGTTTGCTGTATTTTACCAGGGAAGTTATATCTGGAAATATGTTAGAAGTCTGCTTTCTTCTGTGGATTTTGGACAGACATTGCCCAAAGGGCCAGATGAGACTATTTTATTTACTAATTATCTGGATTATGATGATTTGATTCTACCAGAAAGTTAGGGGTAACTGGTATGCATAAGGAGGTGATTTGAACATTTTCTGTACTACAGTGAAGGAGAGTAGCAGCTGAGAGTTGTTTGCCCAAGCTGGGGTGTCTGAAAACCTGTGCACAAGGAAATCATCCTTCATTCACTTTCCAGCAAGGATGTAGTCACCTTCAGAGAACCACATCCCAGACTAAGATTGGTCAGATAGGGTGAGGGAAGGTGAATCTCAATTTTCCCGCAATTATATGTTTCCATATAACTTCATAACAATCAAACTACCACCCATCATGCAGAAGTGTGGAGTTATTTAACAGAACACGTGTAGGAGCTCAACAACTATTGCCAGATGATTATCTGAGTGATTATCTGATCATTCAGTTGTTACCCAGTCAGAAACTTCTAAATACTTGGAAAATGTAGGTCCTCAGGAGGACCCTTTCTGACAGGCTCCTTCTTGTTGCAGTACAAGCAAATTCGAAGTTCTTCAAACTGTGCATCTCTGCTTTCAACCTTTATTGTACAGTGGACCGATGCCGTGATTTCCTTCGGCTATCCCATCGCTGAATTAATAATCTTGTCTTTGAGGGCATGACTTGTTAAGTGCTTGACTCTGCATAACTAATTTGCTTAATTTAACCTCAAAGCCAAAATGACATCACTGAAAACCTCAATATGTGTTCCTTAATTTACATTCCAGCAGAAGAAAGTAATTCCTGTACCGCTCCAGCGTTTTACATAAGTGGAACTTTTCAACAACAGAATTTCAAGAGGCTTTTATCCCAAAACCAAAGGTAGAACCTACATTGCCCGCAGTAACTAACAATCTTCAACTCTCTTTCTTTGGCAGTAGATTTTTTATAGTACTCACAGGCTTATTACACTTACAAGCAATTACCTTTCCTCTTTGCTCAAAGTACTAAGGTTCAAGACAGATTCTGACAAAGTATTGCAGGATTTCAGATCGAGAAAGTACTTCGATGCTGCAAATATTAACTTCCAATTATTTTCAATAAAAGGCTTGATGAATTTAGAGCCATGATTTTGGCATAAGGTACCCTGTAGCAATCACCTTGACTGATTCACTTACTCCAGCTTCTTTTCTAGCCACAGCAAAATGCTACACAAAGTTAACAGAGCCAAACCCACATCCCAAAGCATGTGGAGCCACCACAGGATAAAACCAAGTATCAGGTAGCAACTTTCACTTGCCTCTTTTCAGAAAAACTCCTAAATATTAAAGAATGGTCTCCTCATACCATGGCTTTGCAATGGTAATGAGCTCCCTGCCTACAAGTTCTTTCAATCATGGTAACTGGTGTGCATAATATATCTAAACACAATACTTTTAAGGAAAGAAGAATGGTCTGTTACGTTTCTTTTAACAGCCTTTTGAGTCTGCAAGTCCCGCTAACATTTCTGAGGTACCAAAACAGTCGTGGCAATATATAGAAGGAAAATATTCAGAAAACTTCAAGAGCTAAAAAGCTACAGTTTTATGTTCCAGAATAACACAGCAGAATCTAACCACTATGGAGACAAAAAAGCACTAGAAACAGAAAAGACAAAGTGTCTCAAATCCCTTTTTACTAATTTGGAGGACAGATGATTTCACAGATGAGAAAAGGGGTAAGACACATTTTTTGGGTTTTTTCCCAAGAAGTGTAGTCTCACAGCAAACACAATATAGTTTATGTTTTTGTCTCAGGAGGTTAGTCACTCAGCCAGGTCTGAAAAACTGTGCTGTAAGGCCAAGTTCCTCCCTTAGATGCACATACTTAATTCCCATTGAGAAGACAAGCCATAATACATTCCAGAGTAGAATCTGATCCTTTTCTTTTCTCTGGTTTCCTGGTTGCTATTAATGGGTGGACTAGAACCAGAACACCATTTACTACTTGTCAAAGTTCCCTGCTTACGTGCCAAACTTGTGTGGGATTAATATATTTCAGTGATAATGCTTAATTTCTCATTAAAAGTTTGCTACAAATTAACTCCTAATTTGGTGAAGCAAGTGCACAAAAAATACAAATACACAGACATCCTAAACCAGCATCAGAACATAATATCTCAAGAAATGAGCATTTCACAAAAGCTTGAATGTATTTGAACTGGTTTCCATTAATTTTTATATCCCCAGCTCACTAATGCTATGAACAGACTCTTTCCTGTTCTGGTGCTTAAGAGAGGGTAAATGGTACCTTGAGACCTATATTATACTACAGAGACAGAGAAACAGAGACATTTGTGATATTAAACACGTGCTCATGTGCTCAGGATTACCATTAAACTTATCCTGTAGCTGAGGGAAGCAGCGTCCCCCTCTGCAAAGGCTGCATTCACAAGACCCATTCAGAGCTCTGGCAGACCCTGACTGTGACAAGCTTGGTGTGGCCCAACACAGCAGGGAGAAGCAAGGATTAGCACAGCCATATATCCAATTTTATATATATCACTGCACAGTTTCACAGTAGCATTCTCCTCAGAAAGCTCAGTGTGGGTGAAGCAATTCTGTCTACAACTCATGGGACTTGGGTCAGATTCAGCCTGAAATGTGTCACTAGGCTGATAATACACAGGCACTGTGGCCAAATATCCACCATTCAGCCTGGCAGAGCACAGGTCCTTGTTCAGCTCATCATCTGCAGTACTTCCCACTGTGCTCTGCACACACTGCCGCCCTGGGCCCTGAAGGAAAGGTAACAAGGGTATGTGCTTGCTCCTATTGAGGAACAAGAACACTAATAGCTTGGTAGACTTTAGAACAATCATACTTCAACACTTCATTTTATTGGCAAATCTTTAAAAGCAAAGTAGATCTGCTCTGCTGTCATTGTTCAGAAAGGAAAAGAAATCTAAAACTCAATTATAATCTCAGTTTTTGACATTTTGGTGAAATGATTCACCATTTGCTAACTGTAGCATTTTCTTACTATAAAATAATTTGGATGCTAAGAATTATAATCTAAAAAAGAAAACTTGTCTTCAATTTTAAAAATACAAAGATAACTGTATTTTTAGCAGTTAGAGGAATAAAATTATGTAAATATCAGTCTGTACATAATTTAGACATAATGGAACAGCATTTAGGCAACCATGCCATTATCAACTCTTAGACCAAAGTATAGATTTTTGTGACCACACAACATGGTAATTTGCTCATGTGGTTCCACCCACCATCATATAAGAAACAAATGCTACAGAGAGGTTCTAAACCCACAGAATTTCAAAGTTTCAGTCCAAGAGCTTGAGCAAAATTGTCTACCTCTTTTTACTAAACTAGATATGGGCCTGAACATCCCTTCACTCTGAATTCAGACCAGATTGAATGCCAATTTTCATAAGCTGCCTAGTCATAATTTCAAATTTTGATTTCTGTTCATAATATGATAGCATAGGCTCAGTTCTGCTGTGGGAGGCAATTCTTATATGAAGAAAAAGTTATTTTTAAGATTTGTCCAGAAATGTGGAAGCTAGCTTGCTGAGCTGTAAAATCTGTTTCCACCCTTTGCTTCCTTTTTCCAGCCCTTCAAGTCTTTCTAGAAATACTCCACACAGAGATAAGCAAAAGTGTATGAGCAGGTTTATAAACACACTTTCAAAATGTGAAGCACATATTCAACATAGATAATCCAAATTTAATAGAAAGATTATCTCAATTTGACAATTGTAATGTTATCACTTTGATGTTATAAAATGCCTCCAATTTTACAAAGGCACCATTTACTATACGAACTCATTTTGCAAGGAATAAGTCTGTAGTTGTAATAATCCTCTTGACAGATTTAATGGTCATTTTCAAAGCTGAAGAAACATCACTGTTTATTCCTTTTACTGTTAATTTGAACAGAAGATTAAAAAAAGGGGGAAAAATATATTTACCTTAGTATCTCTCAAATTTCAAGAGTATTTTGTTACAGCTGGCACCTTTGTAAAAACCCTAAATACACATTTTTTAGATTGATGTGGAAAAAAATAGATAATAATAATAATTCCCCCTTTAGCAATAAAGGAAAAAAGTGTTTTCCACCTTTTCTCAGTATCTGTTACACTTAAGCTCCTCCAGTGCCTCTCCAAAGTGAAGTTAATGAGAAAGTTGTATCTATTTAAAGTCTGTAAACCCACAAAGTGAAGCTAGTATATCTACAAAAATACATATATATCCACCTTTTTGCTCACTAAGTGGGCCACAGGAACAAAAAAAAAAGTTAGATAAACAAATAAATAAATACATTTAAAACTGTAGTCATAGTTAATTAAGTCTTTCTATTTTTCTGAAAAAATAGAGAAAAACAGTGAGATTTTGTTTCTCCTGTTTTGGTACTATGGAAGCAATGAAAATGTAAAATACAAAGTTTTCCTTATGCTTCTGGCAGTCTTCTTTGTGTCATTTAACGGAGCAGAGGGAGTCCCAAATCAAAATAAACAAAACAAACCTTTGTGTATAAACATATTTGAGCAGAAAACTCATTAATCTCTCTCACAGACCTAACTCTCTATATCAATACCGCATAGGAAAAAAACATTCACATTCTTGTAAAACAACAGCACAATGGAGTGGCTCTGAGGTGAAAAATGAGCAGTTGGAGATCAAAAATGTTCAGTCCAAAGCTGCAGACAGAAAAATGCACATCAAATTACTGTCCAAAAGTTCTCCAAAAGTTAGAAACCTCCTATAAGCCTGAAGTGATTCTGTTCAAGGTTTGGGATGTTCTTAAGTCCTACAGCCTGAATGTGCAAGTAGGTTGAAAAGAGAATATGGCCTGCCTCCAGTGTTCACCTGATGTAGTGAACTAAAGCCCGATTCCAAAATCCCACCACCTTTTGGATTTATGCATCCTGTAAGAAGAGTATTTGACTGACAAAATTTCGACAGGAAAAAATTTTGCCAAGTTTGAGCACATTCAATTTCTTGTGGTCTAGAAATGAACCATGCCAAGGTGTCCTGTTTTGCTGAAGACAAGTAACATGGCACCTCAAATGCAAGCTCATCTGTGTTTATGTGTATTGATTTATCTCTTTATATCCATAAGTATATGTAAATATCTGTAAAGGAGTGGCTTGAGTGCATGGAGGCCTGTCTTGGAACAGGTGACAAAACAGCAGAGAGATACCACACTGAAGCAACCTGATTGTTTTCTGTGAAAAAGCAAATAACCTTGGTGGCTGGTCAAAGCACAGCCTTTGCCACAATCCCCAGATCAACAAACCAGTGGCTAGTAAGGCAGGCAGGAAATTGGACAGAGTGGTGTCTCAAGGAGTTGTGACGAGTAGGGCACTGTCCCACTAGCAGGCAGTAACCAGTGGTATCCCTCCGTCAATCAATCAATCAATCCATCTATCTATCCAACTAATTATTAATACAAACACACAACCTATATGCAAGGTCTGAGAACGGATGGTGCGAAAAGAGGTAGGTTTCTTCCAGAATACAATTTGGGGGTTATTATTAGTACTAGTAATAAAAATTTTCTCTGAAGATATGCAAAAGCCATATTCAGTTGTTCCCTAGATTCCCATTTTGATTTGTTTTTTCCTTCTTTCCCTGAAACGAATTTACTGTAATTGAAAGGAATAATTTATGACTTATACATCTTATCAGCAGGGTGTTGTGGGAGAACAGATCAGTGAGTTTTATTGCTGTGTTTTTTATTTCATGAAAGAATGAGACAAGAGAAATAATTACCCATAGCTTTCATAACAATGGAGAAGGAGATAATCTTCAGGGTGACCTATTCTGGGATTCGGAAACACATAGTAGAGGAAGTGAGATGTGGCATACCAGACATACTATAATGCAATTTCTTTATTATGAGTTATTTATATGCATTGGGATTTACACCAGTTTTGTTTAAGGCATTTACTCACTCACTGTTCCATGTGCTGTGCTATTTTTGAGAGAAATCAGTTCAAAAATATAAGCGTTTTGATGTCCACAGGAAAATTTTCCCAAGTTACCAAAACTTATTTCCGCTTCTTCTCAAGTCACTAATAACAAAGCAACTGTCCCAGCAGGAAAAGAATGCAAGTTTTTCAGAATCATAACAAAAAATCACCAAGTTAGGTTATGTAAATCAGAGAAGGTAGAGAAAAGGAACAGTAACATTAAGACCTGCAATGCAAGGCAACTTCTTCATCTTTCAGCAAGGAATGTCATCAAACAGTGTGATGCAGAGAGACTGCTTGGTGTCATCATGACCATAAATGTTGGGTTAAGTTGCCTACTGAAGGCAATAGATCACTTCTTGTTTATCTTTGATATGTCTGTGACCACAACCTGTAAGTCAAAATCCATAGAACTTCCAGAAACAAATTAGAAGTTAGAACAGACTGTATCTGCTGGTTTATGCTGCCATCCCAACCCTGAGTATCTAAACACCATTATTAGGCAGTACGAACCCCAGAAAGGAATGTAGCCTGTGCATAAACTGTGTATCATCATTCCCAAGTTGTGAGTGTTTATTTTTTTTGGTATCAATTGATTTATCTTGGCCTGATTGTGCTGCCACTTTTTCACATGTCAAATTCCAGACTACCACAAAGAGCAAACTGCTACAGCTGAGGAATGGTCGTGGTGGGATTTCTGCTGCTTGCCTGTCTGAAAAAACCTTCAGATGCTGTAATTGCTACAGTAAATGATAACTTGCAGGTATCTTTGTACCTGTCTAACAACTTTTTCCCACCCTGGTTGCCCACATCATGTTTATAGCCAGAACAGCTGATGACTAGCTGTACACACCCCCTAAATATCAAACTTCCAAACTGAGTGTGTACTACAGAAAGTCATCAGCAATTTAATTTTGTGTTTTGTGGAACATGAGGCTTGTTGGAAGAGACAAGGAGGATTTCATATTCTTAATACCTGCAGAAATCCTTCTCAGACAGAAGTACAGGTCAATTTAATCCTCAAGGAGAACATAACAAAAAGAAAAATATGTGAGAAAAGATTAAAAAAAAAATTTCCAGTGAGACACTTCTTCAGTAAATTAGTTGTTCAAGAAATCTAGCATAACATTCCTATGTGGACCTGAGTCACAAAATCCGTGCTCAGCCACTTAGTTTCTGTCAGACCAGGGCTTAAAAGCTGAAGTTTCTGAGGAAAGTCCCAACACACAGGAACTGACCTACTCACTTCTAAATCAAGAGCTCCATTCTAGACAAATAAAACATAGGGAATTATGAAATAGAAAAATGAATGCAACACATTGTGTGCAGCACAAAAGAGCACAGATTTTGCCGTGAGGTGGCTGGGATTTCTCCACTTCATATTTCCTTCTCATTTTTCCTCACATAGGGCTGTTTTATCAATTAGCAGCACATGTGTGAAATAAGGGTTCAATTAAATAGAGAGAACCAGCACAATTATGCACATTAAAACGCAGAAAGATACTGGCATTTATTCAGTATTATAATCTGCCTCAGAAAGCAGTGAACACCCTGTGACACAAAGCCATGCAATTGTTTCTAAAGAAGAGATGTTCTCTAGAGGCCACCATTGTTCTAGGCAGGAGATGTAACTTTGCTCTCCTAAAGAGATTGCTGTGGAGAGACAGGGCACTGTCCATTGGTTTCCTGTTCCAAGGGATGCAAACAAAAGTTGCTTCTCTGTACGTTATTGACTGCTCAGACTTATACCATAAACAGCATTAATTTCAAGAACAGGAAAGTCCATATCCTACATAAAAGTCAATGAGAAAGACAGCCCTCTTTAAACACTGGAACAAAATGGTTTAACACTCTAAAGCTCTTACTTGTTCATTCCTTCTTCTCAGCAAGATGCACTGAGCAGACAGAAGTTCTGGGTCACAACTCGTCTTTCTACTTTTAATCCTCCTTCTCATTGCATTCTGCTGCTTGCCTAGCCCACAGGGTCTACACAGCTTCCACTGTCACCAGAGCTCTGCTTTACTTCACTAACACACTGGATGTCTCCCATAGATCAGATTCTGCTTTTTCACAAACTGCATATTATATGATTTGTATCTAAGCTTAATAAACATACCTATTTTATTGAAAATTACTGGTGTTGGAAATGGAAGACAGCTTTCTGACAGACTCAGAATCATATAGACACAGAAGGATTCATTAGCTACTAGTGCAATTTCAAACCGTGGCATATCAATTTCTGCTATTTCTAGCGAGAAGATACTTGATTTCTTCATTGTGCTAATTTAAATCAATGATAAATTAAAATCCAAATTATTGTGCAAGGTAGGTGATTGATTCAACTTTCTGGAAAGTAGCAGTTTCATTTCCTGTTTAATCTCCTATCAGATAATCAAGATATAATTAATGGACAAAGAACTCCTACTCCTTTTGGGATTTTTTTCCAGAAAATGATGATTATATAACTCAGATAGGGTTAAGGTGCAGAAACGCTGAAAAACACAGTCAAAAAGGCCAGAATTACTTGGAAATGTTGTATAAATATAGTTCGGATTTGCTCTTCATGTACTCACAGACCCATAGTGGGAAAGCAGAATTGATACTGAAGGAAGTACAGAAGACAATAAACATTTCCAGCCCTCAGTTTCATCTTGAAAGCTTCTGAAATCTGTGCACTTCCTAGGTGATAGCTTCACACTGTCAGCCTGCAGGAGGTGGCATTTAGAAAACACTTGTTACAATGAGACTCATCCTACACTAAACATGCCCATATGGATCTAAAATGTTTGTGGGCATCTGTTTGATAAGGAATATCCCAGTGTCCAATCTCTCATGGTGGCCATCTACACAGGAACTGTGATTACACAGCACAGACACAAGTACAGAGCAGTGACAGAGAGTCTGTAATTCCACCGAGCCTAAACTGGACTTTTGTTTAGCAAGGCAGGATTAGCCATAACTCATTCTTATAAACCATCTGAAATTACTACACATGGTCAAGAATGATGATACACAAAACACATGGTGTTCAGCAAAATCACACCAAGGCAATGGTTGCAAATGCTGATATGAGTCTGGTTTTGTTACTAGCACTGTGGAGCTCTGCAGATTACATCATACAGATGATTTCTATACCTGGCATCTGTTCAACCTGGACATACACTTATCCACCTCCACCTGTCTGCTTAGCCAAACCAGTAAAATGGGGAGAAAAAAAAAAAAAGCCAGGCATATAAATCCATCTGCACTGAATACAGAAAGTTAGTATTAAATGCTGTGCAATAGAGAAGTACTTTAGATTTCAAAATGGAAACAATCCCATTTAGAGAAGCAGGAAATTCAGTCCACAATTGAAACAGAAAAACTGAACACTCTTACATGTTTAAGCACAGCAGATACCAGCAGGATACAACATTTCAAAATGAAACAAGTAGGTATACAGCTGTCTACTCAATCCTACCATCAGTCAATATTGTCTTGCACTGTTAGCCTATAATATCTATTTTCTTCAAGTCTATGTTATATGGTCCTTGTTTCCTCAAACACAATGGCATTGAGATCCCAGATTTATTGACAAGGCATATCAATGAAGATACAGAGGAAACACCTACTCAGTTGAAAAAATAAATTTCTTTTTCCAGAATAAGAATTCTGACATGGGCCAGTGATAAATATGTAAAACAAAACAAAACAAAACAAAATATTATACTCAAGGAATAATGATTTCATTGTCTTTTCCTCAAAAGAAAGATAATCCTCAAGCTGAAGGTTAAAAGCTTTCTCAGTCTTGGCATTATGACACGTAGTCTGGCAGTATTTGACAGAGAGGTGGTCTCTCCTTGGCAAATTTTATGCAGCTATACATAAGAGAAAGTGTGGGGTTTTGTTATATTCTGCTTTCCTGTAAGATTTAGAGTTATACATCTTCCTGAGTTGTGTTGTTTGCCATATTATGTTCTTATAATGAACCACACACAACTCTTGCCTTTTCCTGATAAGGGGAAACACCAGTTATTCACACTGCCTAAGTCCTGCACAGCCGTAATTCCAAGGTTTTCCTGGCACTGTAACCAGGATGGAAAGACTTGTAACCAAGGTATTGAGGTTCCTAAGAATTAATTACGAATGGAAACATGTCTGAGAAAAACAGATAGCACTAGAAGAAACAGCAGAACAAGGGTTAAAAAAAATGTAATGAACAAAGCAATTCCCAGTCAATCACACTGAGGAATGTGTCAAACCCAGACAACACACATTGTGATAAGACCACGGCAGAAATTACTCATTAATGTAAGGCATTCTGAGAACAGAAGAATGGATGGCAACAAGGCTGCAGAACATCATACACACCATTCCCTCCTCTTATCACAACAGGAGAATAAACACTATTCCTAAATGGACACGAAATATTTCTTTTAGAAGTAATTCATCATTGCAGATCGTGAGGCACCCCAGAGCTGTGACAAGGACTCAGTAGCCAGTTTCCCTGGTCCTTTGTGTCCCACACAGTGCCAGACAACTTAGGTACAATTGATGCCTGTAGTAAGTGGAAGAATGAGTGTGAGTAAAATCAACTTACTCAGAGATTTTGCAAGCAACTTTCACCTTTCCTTTCCTTTTAGACCTGATCTGTTTTGCTGTATCACTTACCAACAAATTTCTCTGTATAACATCTATACTAACACCATACAGCCATGTCCATAAGGCTGACCTGTCTTACGAGGTCTGAAAGGAGCTCAGAAGATTTTTAACCAGATAATAAAGTCATCTAGAAATTAATATTCATCAATATAATGCTATTAACTTATTTTCCCATTAAGGATTTTTTTTCTTATAGCACATATTCCTCAACAGTTCTTGGGCAAAAGGAAAGAGCAGAGCTTTTCATCTTCCTGAACTCAGACCACAGGTAGCTGTAAATGAAATGCAAGAACACCTACCAAGCAGGCTGTAACACTGATTGCTTTTGAGCTTTCATTATCTGTCTGGAGTAGTTTAGAACCATACTGTGCATTGATGGGAACAAACTGTTTGTTAGTGATGTCAACAAGGAGGTTCTGAAATATTTCATAAGTCTTGAAACAACAGCTATTATTTTAACAGCATTCATTTTCCAGTTACTGTGGTGAGCACACCACCCCACGTGATTGAAAACTGAAGAGTGTAAGACTGGGATATTTCAGGAGGTCAGGCTTCCAGGCAAGAAACTGAGCATTATGACAGAGCTGCCAAAAGCCTTCTGGAGAGTTTATGGAGAGAAAATAACAAAGGTCTTCAAGAAAAAAACTGGGAGGTCCTCTTTCTCTGAAAGTTGCCATGCAAAACTTAAACATGGAAACTTCCTAATGAGCACTGTTATTGTTTTCTGTTTGACACAGAGGGTAACAGAAAGCAGATGTTTCTGCATAGCCATCTTTAAGGAAAGGAGAGGAGGGATGGATGAGGGAGAAAGGCAGTTGGACACAAACTCTATGGCTTCAGAGTACAAATTTATTTACAATATGTACACAGTTGGGACAGGGCAAAAAAAGCAGCAAAACTATTTTCCAGGAGGGGCTTAAGGCATTCACTTAACTTTACACTGCATATTAGCAACAGATAGATGTTAAACAGATGTTTATTTGTAAAAATATCCATAACAATATATCTCCACATATAAGCTTAGGAAATATGTGGTCACATGCAAAATTTAAAGGAGAGGAATACACATGGGAGGAAAAGGTTCCAAGACAGAGTGGTTAAAACCAAAGAGACAGATGTCTACTCAGAAAGGTAAATCATTGAATCTTAGAATGGTTTGGGTTGGAAGGGACCTTAAAGACCCTCGAGTTCAAACCCTCCTGCCATAAGCAGGGACACTTCCCACTACACCAGGGCTCAGAGCTCCAACCAGCCAGGCCTCAAACAGTTCCAGGAATGGGACATCCATAACTCCTCTGGGCGACCTTTTCCAATGTCTCACCACCCTCACAGCAAAGAACCTCCTCCTAATACCCAAGTTAAATCTCAACTCTCCTAGTTTTAAGCTGCTCCCCCTTGTCCTTTCATTATCTGTCCACGAAGAGCATCACTCTCCCTCTTTTTTTATGATCCCCCTTTGAGTATTGGAAAGCCCCAGTGAGGTTCCTTGGGAGCCTCCTCTCAAATGCAGAAGTGAGATTAAGTCCCACCTGGAAGACAGAGTGACATGGAACAAAAATGCTGAGTGGTGAAAGATGTCTGCATCATCCAAGGAAAGTAAAACTGTTCAACTCCAAAAGTTTTCTATCCCTTGGAGCAAGATCAGTTTCAAGAGGACAGTTTTGATTATGCAAGAAACACAGCTCAAAAATCTACCTGGATCTCAGGCCAGGACCAAAACCAATGATAACACTTGTAAAGCATCAACACAAAAAAGAATGAAATGTGTGCACTTGCAAATATGAAACTGTATCCACCAAATTTTTATGTGAACAGTCATTACTGAAAACTAAACTAAGCTTTATAAAATATTGTGTATTTAGTAATTTTTTCATTTGACTTAATTGTGCATTACTTCTATTTTTTGTCGGATCTTGTCTGGATTTTCTTAAGACTTGCAAGAGTGATCCTAACTTCTATGAGAAAAAGAGGTAAAGGACACTGACCAAATGAATTCAGGGAAGTTGATGGACTTCAGGCTGTTCAGCTGAAGAGTAAGAATATATCCTCCAAAACTTTCATCTGCCATTTCAGTATCATATTTGATACTGAAATATTTGACTGGACTCCAGACTCCTCAATAATTCCTGCATGGCTTCTGGGTAGGGAAGTGAGCATTAAAGTGATAAAATGTCTGTGAGGCTCTTCCTTTCTAAACACAATTTTAATCAGAAAGTGTTTGGATGATTTTTGTCTTTTTCTATTTTATAATTCAGAGAGGGTGCACGAATGTTTGGTTATTTGATAACTAGTTTTATAAGCATCAGAAGATGCCACAAGAAGGTTTATGAAGTATGTTGTACTAGAAAGCCATTTCTGTTGGACTGAGAAACATTCTTGCAGGAGTTCCTAGGAAACTTAGATGTGATTTATTTTACCTTGCTTTGCCCCCACACTTTTTTTCCCCTCCATATTTCTGAGCCAAATCAGAAGGAGAAGACATGCAAAATATTAATCAATCATTTCTGTTATGCCCACAATAATTATGAATTTAAAAATTAAGCACCCATCAGAGCAATGCATCACAACCAGCCCCCAGAGAGACACCTCTTCTGGCCTAATATTTGGGATGGCCCCAGTAATATCAGCAAAGATCCAGGAACAAATTACAAGAATCTGACTGCAGAAGTGAAAAATTAATATCACAAACATGGTGTCTATTAGTGGGTTTGAAGAACAGAGAGTCAGTGGGTGATTTCAAAGCAAAGGGCAAGAAACTAGATATCACAGAAGAAAATTACACAGAAAGAATAAAATATCCTTTTCTGGAGGAGGTTATAGACATATAAAATTATCAGAAACATAGAAGATACACAATCTCGTTCCAAGTAGGATACACCTTTGGAGACGCCAGTTTCTGCTTAAGAACAGATGATCACTACAAAAAAATGCCATAGCAGATTATTTTGGTCAACAAGAGAAGCAACCAAAGAAAGAAATCATTTCTCATTCAGTAAAAGGCACTGTTGTGTGACAAAAAGTGAAATCAGACTAAAATGTTCATCTAAGAGGATATCTAGATGTGACAAGCATTTTCTACACATGTATGAGGCAAGGTGGTTCTTTAGGAGCAGAGATCAGGAGAGGAGTATTTTCAGAAAAATGATACAGCCCCATTTTTAAGCATTGAAGATTAAGGTGTAAGGAAGAGAAAAGAGCTTATGAAAAAGGTCAAATAAGTGCGGACAGTCTGATAAAAAACTTGAGGTTTTGAAGGAGTCCCTTTGGAAAGATTTTTCTCCAAAAAGCCAGTATTTATTTATTGTAATACCAGTACTGTCCATAATGCAGACACAGATGGTGTTTCTACGCCTGCATTCTAGTTCAAATTAGAATTGCATTTTGAAAGTGAATCTTGTGACTGACAGTTCAACATGTGAAAGGGACTTTGTGGATTTTAGCCTTGAGATGCACTTCAAAAGCAGACCTGGCACAACTGAACCAGTAATGAATATCCATGCCAGAGAACCAAATGACAGCAAAGAAAACCTTGACTAGACATTTCCATGCATATTTTCATCTATAATGCCCTCAGATTTTTTATTAGTCCCATCTTTCTTCCTTTCATTTAATAACCTTTGTCTTAGCTGCCAAAATAAACTTCACCAGGTTTTGCTGAGTTCTTCGTGTTCTCCTCAACCAGTCATCAGACAGGCACATATATCCTTCAGGTCAGTTTCTTCTGCCAAATAAATTTAAAACCTCGCTTGGAACTCCAGGCTGTGGACTATAAACCCAATATGTGAAGCCTCTTACTTAAGCATTTAGAAAAGTGATCTCTAGCCTGATGGTATAATTTTTATAGGCTCTTGTTCATGCTGTGTTAGGCCACCCACCATCTTTTAATTATTTAAACATAATACAATACTAAGCATTTCCTGAACACTGACCTTTATACTTGCAATTACTTTTGGCCAGAAATAAGGATTCCTGCATAAAAACCATAATTTGGTTAGATATACACTGAACCCTTCTCAGGGATATCTGGGATCTATGGTGATGCTGTCAATGGATTCCTACTCTCTGCTACACAAAGGACAGCAAGCATTGTCTCATGGACCACAGGGTTGAGTTCAACCGTGGTAGCAATCTGAAGAATGTTATAAAATATCAAAGGAATGTAAACAGACCACTTTTGAGAGTATTTTATAATGTCAGCTAGAAAATAGGTTGAGGTTAAAACTAAATTTTCCTAGTAGCAAAGGTTTGTTGATCCTGGTGCTCTGCCTTTAACAATCTAGTCTGCCAGCTTTTCCTCACATGTACAGTCTCAGTGAAGCACTATTACTAGGTCTTATAAATCTCTGGATACTTGATAGTTTTCCTAAAGCCACAGATCATAGTTAAATAACTGCAAGAATTTCAACTTTGAACCTAATTTTGTTTCTCAAGGTATCCTGAAGCAACACTTAGCAAACCAAAACAAAAAATAAACTCAATTGATTTTATAATCATGATTCTATTCAGGAATTCCAATTAATAAATCCCATTCATGGCTTTTTAGGGTTTCAAAATAGTCATTAAAGCTGATAAAATGATTCATGAGAAAAAAATGAATGGTCTGCTTTTATTTCTCTGTTTATTCTACTCCATGAGAAACCTATAAAATAACTTGATCTGAAACCACTTGGCAATATAAATGGAACTTCAGTTAACTAAAAAAAAAAAGGGACATAGCCAGGTTTGCTATTATAGCAATATTTCAGCCCTTAATGCTCTGAATTATTTTTTACTCTATCTATGCTTAATATAAATGTTTTAGCTGAAGTATTTATATTTCAACTTCATCAGTTCTTTGTGATTCCTAATTAGAGATTAAATAATTCATATTTACAGCATACGGAAAGTTAGAATCTTGCACCAACTCCAAATATTAAGACACAGAGAGAACCTGAACTCATGATACCAGAAGTGCAACCTGAGAATTCAGGACCAAATACCTTTGTGATGTGAAACCACGAAGATCCTCCTATTGGTTCCACAAAGTCACACCTAGTCTGTGCTTCCCCACCAGGCTAAGGTTTCTGTTTTATTACTGAGCATGCCAGCACTGATGCTCAAGGAGAACAAACGAGGACAGAATCTGGGATCCAAGTAAAACAGAAATCTACTGCCATTCTCCATGTAGTAGTCTTTAAAGGCAGCAGCAAATTAGCAAAAGTTGAAAAGTAGCAAATGTGGACCTCTGGTAAGTGCAAGATAGATCCAGACCCTACCCCGTTTAATACCTACTTCTTTTCATTATTTTGCCACCTGGTGAACTGTTACATTTTAAAAATTCAAATAAAAAGGACAAACCGTCAGAGCTTAAAGCTGAAAAACACTGAATTACAGGACAGTCAATTAATATTTAACATTTATTAATATGACAAAATAGAGGTATAGATTACATGAACTTCACGTTTTTTAAACGTAGTATGGCTGAACAAACTATAAAATCACAGTGTTTTTCTCTGTCAGAAGAAAACCCCAAAAACTACTAAGAGGCACCATGTTATTGGGCTACCATATGGAAAGTGTTATATATAAGAGGGTCACCAGTGATTGAATTATTTTTGTTATAGGCTAATGTAGTCAAGCAATGAAAGATTTGTGTGTTAGCATGTAGAGAAATAACATGACACAAAAAAAAGTCTAACTCTTTTTGGCAGGAGACCTGAAAATAAAGAAAATCACATCAAAAGCCAGGAAGCTGTACTTATAAAATCCCTCCCTGAAAACCACACAGTGATTTCCTATTACATTCATTCATAAAGCTGCTGGAAATGGCAATCCCTCATGCACACATGGATTTCATAGGTATCAATTAAGATAGGCCAGGTGGGAAATCAGGGCTCATGAGGGGGGCATTATGTATTAGATACTTGGTGTTGGGCTCTTCACAGGGACTTGCAGCACTTTTCAGAGTTCAAGGGTTAACTTGAAAATGCAACACCTTCCTTTCCGTGGGAAGGGGCACTCAAAGTGTGGAAAAGAAAGGGGCAAATCTAGTTCTGCTCTTCCACAGCCTTGTAAACCATCTTCTGAATTAGCTAATCTTACATTGTGGCTTAAACCTGCTTAACCAAACTTGTAGCAACTGTGTGATTACCTAGAGGCCAGCTGATTCAGAAATTCATAGCCATATTTGTGCCAATATTACTTTAAGACTGTTTCTGGTATGTTTAAAATGGCATATCTGTATACTAAAATTGCTTTAAGACAACTTTTTCATACTGAAAGCAAAATATCCATCAACTTAACATTTTTGTTGCAAATGATGCCCGATGGGATTACCTAAAAACAGACGCCAGACAAAATTAGGAGAATGAAAAGTGGTTGTATTTATTGAAGGGCCTTCAGGAACATTTAGGGCAGATGAAGCTCCCCCAGGGGCTACACCCAAAAAATGGATGACAGGTCATGGGTTTTCACACTTTTATAAGTTTGGTCCATTTGCATATTGGGGGTTAATCTTCCAATTACAGCTTCAGGTATATGAAGTCATTACCCCAAGTTTTCTCCCCCACAACTCACTTTTGTTTACATTTCTTGGGGACTGAGACAGTAAGGTGTCCTTGATTCCCAGGCCTAGAGAGGAATAGTTTTGTCTGACCAAAATGGGAGAACAATAGCTAACAGACTATATGGAGTTTAGAGTTAAACACTAAAGAATTGCAGGATTACAAATATATGAAAAATATAAAAGCTAAAATCCTAAAGCATCACAAATTATTGCAATTTTTATGAACTGCAAACTAAATGAAATTAAGTCTTTCCATTACGTTCTTATTGACCAGGAAATTTTACAGACAGCATTTTGTGCATATCGCAGAATAACAGGTTAGAAAGCACCTCAAGGAATACCTTTCTTGGCAGAAGCACAGTCTAGACAAGATGGCCCAGCACCGTGTCCAGCCAAATGTTAAAAGTGTCCAAAACTGGGGAATCCACCGTTTTTGTGGGGAAATTATTCCAATGACTGACAGTTCTCACTGTGGAAAACTTTCCTCTTGTGTTCAATCAGAGTAACTTGTATCCATTACCCCTCATCATTTCCATGTGAATCCCTATAAAAAGGAAGCCTGCATCATCCTTGTAGCCAGTCTTTAAGTATTGAAATATGGTAATAAGGTCTCCCTTAAGCCTTCTTTTTTAATACTGAACAAACCCAGTTCTCTCAGCCTTTCCTCACATGGCACCTTCCCATTCCTTTGATCATCCTTCTCTGGACCCTCTTCAATCTCTCCATGTCTTTTCTGTACAGCAGGGACCGAAACTGAACGCAGTATTCCAGATATGGCCTGACAAGTGTTAAATAGAGAGGGACAATTACTTCTTCATCTCTGCTTACTCTTGCTGATACAACCCAGCATGTCAGGCAAAGGAGGAAATGGGGGGGAGTGAGCAGGACTCCCCCCCCCCCCCCCCCAAATTCTGAGCTGTTATGTCCATTCACCCCAAATGGGAAACGGCATCTTCATTGGGCAAAGCATGGGGCCTCACTTGGGTGCAGAGATGATAAACTGGAATACAAAACATAGCTAAGATCCAAAACCAGGGGCAGCATTTCATGAAAAAATAACAGGAACTGTGTTCAGTCTAGCAAAAGGATTAATAATTGTCATCCCACTAATTTCCCATTTTACATTCTAGATATCAAGAAAATATATGAACAACCTCAGCCGTGAGGTGTGCTTTGGGATCAGGATTGTATGAAGTACAAAAATGTTTTCCTAAAAGCTGAGGGACATTCCTGTAAGATGTTATATATGACCCTAGAAGCCACAGGCCACTCTTACATCACCTTGGTATGAAGAGCTCCTGTGAGAGCTAAGAGCAAGACTGGGAGGATAGTCCAGAAACTGCCCATTAGCTTTCACTTGGGAGACAGCCATAACTACAGCCTCAATAAACATTTCCCTAATAAATCACAGGGAATGGGGGAGACCCAGGGCCAGTCCCATTGCAGCAGGCAATGTGAAATACTACTTAGGGACCACCAGGGCTGACAGATCTATCCACAAGTCAGTCTGTAAAAAATAAAGATTTTGAGGAAATAATTATAGCTCATAACAGACTACATGCATCATAATTCAGAAATTGTCTTCTGACTAAAAAAACTTGTCTTGAACATGCATCAATATTTTAATGGCCAGCTCTGCATCAAATGATACATTCATATCTATTTGTTGGAATAAATGTGCATAATAAAAACCGTGAGTCTTTGAATACATTTTTAAGTAATTAGAATGCTTTCTACACCGAGCTGCTTAACTTAAAATCAAAAGTCTACTCCTCCCCTACAGGAAGACAAGTCTAATGAAGGAAGTTGCAGAGTCTCAGGGTACTGCTGCATTTCAGAAAGACAGCAGCACAGCTGCAACAATGGCTTTTGTGTCCATCATCCAGAAAAAAAAAGTCTTTACCATCCTGTGCAACACGTAATCAGTATTGCACAGGTTTGTTTCTTTTAAACAGATTGAATTTTATTCTACGGCTAAATTTGCCATCTTTTGGTACCTCTGACTTGGCACTGCTCCTCTCTCACACGGTGATTTAAACGTACTTTGGAGGAACATCTGTACTTTCAGAAGTTTGAAGAAATTAGCAGAAGGTGACAACAACCTGGCAGAAGCTTTGTCTAAAGAAAATTTTTCCTAATATCCAGGTACTTTCCTTAGCTTGGAAAAAGTTTGTTCAGGGATGGTCCTGCAAGGCAAAGTCTGTAAAGCTTTCTGTGGAAATGCTGTTTCCCGGTGATAGAAACCCATCGCAGCGCTGCCACGGGGGACAGCGGGTGCCTCGGGAGGCAGAGCCGGCGACACACGGGGTAAACCTCTACCAGCGGCCGGTCTCAGGGCCGGAGTGACACGTCTTTCCCCAGGGGAGCACCGCCGTGGCTCCATGCCCGGCTCCGGGGCAGCCTGCCCTGCTCCGGCGGGGACCACCCGCCCCTCTCGGCCCCGGTGGGTGCCCGCCCCGGCTCGAGGCGCGGGCAGCGCTGCCGGAGGCGGGTCCGCCCCGCCCCGCCCGGTTATACGGCCCCGTCCCGCCGCCCGCCCGCGCTCCGGCGCTGCC
>VZRF01000391.1:576003-634228 GCA_013396875.1 Vireo altiloquus | reverse complement strand
CTGTCCGCCCGGAGTGTCGGGCTCTCTCCGCCGTGCCCGGGATGTCCGCGGTCCCGTCCGCGTCCGCAGGGATCGCCCCGGCGGCGGCCGGTCCCCGGGGCCGTGGTGCTGAACGGCGCCCGCCCGGTTCGGGAGCTCCAGCGGGCGTGAGCCGCGTCCCCGAGGTACTCGCACCAGAGCTGGGGACTCGCTCTGGGAAAGGCGGCAGCTTCAGCGACCGTCCAAACTGGGGGAACAGCTGCACCATCTGTGGAAAGGTGTGAACGCTTCTAGTTCTTGGTCTGCCAGCACAAACGGGCTCTTCACAAACAGCCAGTCATTATAGATGTTGGGTTCTATGGAGACAGGTATGCTCAGGAAACAGAATGAGATTTTGAGAGAGGATCAATAAAACCCCTTATTCCAGACCAAGCTATTCCAGTGTTCCCTCTCCCAGTTTTCTCTTCTTCTGCTTCTCTTACAGAAGCAGAAGTGCTGCAGCAAGGTGATAGCTCGTAAAGAGAGAATTTGCAGCAACTCCATCTGAAACCTTCAAGATGTTGAGTGGTTTATTTCTTTAGTGTTAGATCTGTGAATGAAAACGTTTGACATCAACAAGTGGCAGTGTGCTGTTCCAGCACATACAAGGCTGTTGAGTGGTCAGCTCCTCGGGAACTGGAAATTCATGAACTCCAGACCTGCTCTTATGTCTTAGAGAACACATTTGTTTTTCTATACCAACTCACACCATTGTCAAGGGCAGAGGAAAGGACTTTCTTCCAGGTAGAAAGGGTTCCTTCCAGTCTAGAAAACGTGGTAGAGGGAGCCTGTCCTATTATTGGGATATTTTTGTGTGAAATGTTTCTTTTCTTCTACCTTCTGTCATTAGTATTGTTGCTGTTACTGTTACTGTTAATTTCCTTATCTCATTGCTGTAAATTGTTCTTACCTCAGCCTGTGATCTTTGCCTATTGTGCCTCCAATTCTCAACTCCATCCTGCTGCAAGGGAAAAGGGAAGGGGAAAATAGGGGAGCAAGAAAGGCTGGAGAGTCTTGATGGTGGGAACTGAATTGGGGAATACCATTCCTAAACCATAACAGCAATACATGTTGTAGCAGCAGTGAAACTTAGACCCACTTTGTTTAAAACTGTGCTAATGGCTCACAGCAAGTTTGTGACAGTTAATGCAGCCAGCTCTTTCTTTCAGTCACCTCGAACTTGGGCGGCCCTGGGTTGTTGTGGTTACTATTCATCTTCCCTGTTCTTTGCTAAATGTCACATATTGCTGTCAGCAATACCACAGCCCCATAAAATCAATTACTTCTCTCCTGCCTGGGCTCCCTGGACTGCCACTTGTTACCTTTAGCACTGCCTCTCAGAGGACAGAGTTCTTCAGACACCACTCTTCTGCTGAACTGAGCTGTGATCCGACCTGCACAGTGTGCCTTCTCTTGCCTTTTTGATTCAGTCACATATTTTGGCTGCAGGTTCTTCAAGGCTAGGAATTTTTTGCACACTGAGCAGACAGTGACAAGTCCAGCCATCTCACTCAGGTTTTTTTGGTAGTCCCTCTGAAATCCTATAGGAATATCAGACAAGGAGGGATCAGAAGTGCCCTGTGCCTCCAGTCTACATTAGTTCTTCCCCAATATCCAGAGGGTTCATGTGACATTCTCCCAGAAAGGGTCTGCCCGCCTAAAATAATCTCCTCCTTCTAAATTCCATTATTTTTCAAAAAATGCTGAACTCCTGATAGAAATAGCTAAGCTGATGGATGTTGATTCTTCATGTGTGAGAGGGACTAACCTGGCAAAACTGGTTTTCCTCCCACATTTTGGAATCTAGTTGATCTTTTCCTCTGCCAAATGTAAATTTTACCTTGATGCTTGTTGTGGAAGTCAGAACAAGTGAAAGACTGTGTCTATCTATAGAGTTCGGCTATGTTAATTTAATTTGCAGCTTTATGGAACATTTCCCAGTTTTAAGGAAAATTTGTACTGAAATATTGAGAGATATTGCATACTTTATAAAGACATTGTTTCCTTGATTTTTAAGTGAATTATTAAAAAAAACATTACTGAATAAGTTTTTCCTGTGAAAATGAGCACCTTTTGGAAAGGAATAAGATCCTTCTTCCTCCAGGCTTTAGGCATTTCAACCTTCCAGGGGAGTCGTAGCACAATCCAGATGCATTCAAGGGAATTTTCTGTGATGTAGGCGGAATGTACATTTACTATCCAGGAGAATTCAAGGCCACTTTCTAGCCTCCAAGAAGAACATATGTTCTTTAACTTGTATACTTGCTGGTGATGTAAGCCAGCAGCATTTGGATAACAAAATGGAAAATGGTTATTTTATTGTCTATAGATGCAGAGGTGGGGTACTGATCTGTCACAGACAAACACAGAGGAGTTATAGCTGTTCAATATACTTTTTCACCTGTCTGAAGATGTACATGTACTCATGTAAACTGCATCACTGGGCTTATGGCAGAGGCTGGGTGGCTTCAGAACAATTTATTCCAACACTGAAGCTTTTTTACTTGCCAGGTGACATGAAGACCATCTCTTTGTTTAGAGCATCTCAGATACATGAGCTTATGCATTTCCTCTGAACTCCTCTCTCTTTCCAATGGTTCAGCTTCTACCGAAAACTCTGGAGTAGCATCTTGTATCTTTGAAGTGTATGCAAATATGTGTTCTACTAGTTTGCCTCAGTGATGTTTGCAGGAACTGTTTGGATGTGAATGCAACCATTACAGATATGCACAGGAGGATACATGCAAAGCACCCCTGTAATGTGATGAGTAATACCTTTTTTGTGCCTCAGACTAAAAAATGCAAAAGTTCATGCCTGATGACTTTTTTCCACCATTTTTTCGCACCATGAGATTTTTGTTGCAGTGTGGTGACCCCCTCAGTACCCCAAATCACTTACTATAAAGCTCTCACCAAAAATGGTGCTTTCAGGGTCAAAAACAACACTTTGGACCCCTTGAAGAAAATGCATTTTAAATTATGGCTTGGATAAAGCAATGTGGACAGAGGATTTTGGATAAAGGAAAGAATTTCATAAAGGGGACAGGCTGTGGTAATGGACAACTTAAATAAGAGCAAATAGAGGGAGAGGAGAACTAAAGCCACAGCACTCATAGCAGCACAGAGGCTGTCTAGAAGATTTACACAGTTGTGAATTTCCAACAGATTTATAATTTTGGCAACTAACATGGCAGGTTTTCCAATTCTTGCAGCTGTTGATCTGCAACAACCTGTTGAACCCCTTGGGCTTATTGGCAGGTGAAATTAACATTTATTTATATGGTCAGGGAGTCTCATACAACCAGAATTCTTGGGACTGTCTGCACTTATGCAATCACTTTGCATGTGTGCAGTAGCTATGAGCCTGCAAGTCACTAGCTTTTATGAGGCTGACTGATGTTCACAACATGCTTTTCTGTAGAATCCCTTTTTCATCATCCGAGGCAGTAGTGCTGTCTGTTATGGCATCATATATTCAATCCAGTTGTTCATGTGACACAAACTGAGGCAGCCCCATAGACTTCACTAATATTAAAATGGCTCATTCTAGCAAGGGAGCTGGCTGTATTTTTTGCCTTTGCTGTGTTTCTGATTAGAAAGGGTTTACCTTGCATGGTTAATTTATTGCAGGTGAAACATTCCCATCATCCCTGTTTCTCTGATCAAATGCAAGTTTGCATTTCTGTCTAGGAGCACTGCCCTAGGTTTGGTGAAAGGAAAATGCCTGACAGTGGATAAAACATAAGGGAAATGTACAAAGGGGTGTACAGAGGAATGGACTAGTGCATTTTCCTGATGGAGCTAGTGTTTGTCCTTCCTTACTCAGCTCGAGAGCTCGTGGGCAGCCAGTGGCTGTGAGCCAGCCTGGGGTGTGTCGCTACGGTTCCAGGTTGGATTGCTGTCCTGGCTGGAGGAAGAACAAGGGCCACTGTGAAGGTAGCATTAATTTTCTGCTTGTTTCCTCTCTGTGGGTGCATACTTGGTGCTAATAAAGGGGTTTCTTACATGTCTGCCAGAACTTACAGAAAGAAAACTGAGGGGTAAAATCTATTAACTCTGTGAGAGAGGGAATAAAACATGCTTGAGAGACCACGTCCTAAAAAAACGCCAGAGATTTGGATAAATTACATGAAACCATAACTTGCATGTTCAGAAATTCTTCTATCCAGAAGGTACCATCTGTTCTAACCTCCTGCACAGCCCTGGTCTGTGGCTATACTGTTACAGCTGTTAAGTATGTGCCACAAATGCAGTGTTTTCCAATGTACCCCGAAAATGATTTTATATCCGTTGGTATCCTTTATCTTCAGAGTACACAGCCTCTGAGTACCAGAAGGTTTTAATTTTCTAAAAATATAAATAAAACTTAAGCAGTAAGTGCCCCTGACTTGAGCTTGGTTTGCCAGCCAGTTTTGGTGTGTGGATTGTTTGCTTAATGAAGACTCTTAATTGACTCTAAAGACACTTCTAGTTTGTAAAAGTTCTACATATCCCAAGGAAAATGCAGTGTGGAATCTCTCTGTCCTATTGTACTTGGGTAAAACACAATAAAATCATAAAATACAAGTTTTAGAAATATTCTTCAGATGTTGCACCTGTTGTCCCAGAGAGTTTGGCCTGTTATATCTGGTGAATTTGTATAGATTATTCATTGCTGAAAATCCATGTACTATAAGGGAAGGATGCTAAAATGTCTCTGCTTTGTATACATTATATGCCATTTTAGAAAAGGAAAAAGGGGTTATTGTAGTATTTCTTGCATTGCTTAATTGCACTTTCGTTTTGATGCAAATTAATACCTGGAGGGACAACTGGCAAACGTAAGTTTGATCAGCCAGTGGAGAAGGTTGTCTTGTTTTAAAGCTATAGGTTTTCATAAAATTTGAAGACTCTTCTTTGGAAAATCACTTTAAACAACCTATAATGTAATTCTGCATTGTAAATCCAGATGTGGTGTTTTTTCTCTGCTTCAGTGCTCTAACACTGCAAGCTGGTCTTTTGCAGTCTTGCATCTCCTCAGTTACAGCAGAGTAATGTGTCCATCCCATGGGAGAATATCCCTTGGGGGGATCCTTGGGATCCCACGGGATCCCACGGGAACAAGCTGGTCTTGCAGTGCGCCACGTTGCATTCAGGGATGGAAGAAGTGTTGAAAAATGCCTCAATCTACAGAGTTAGTACCTTCAGTACATCTGAATGCATCTGTTAATGTAAGGAAGATACTTGAAGTCAGAAAAATGAATGCTAATATTAATTTTCTATATAGTAACGAAACTTTCCTATAGTTTGCAGATCAGCTTCACTACATAAGGAATCGAGATTCACACCCTGGTGCACACTCTTTCACTGTTTCTCTAGAGCTAGTCCTGATTTAAATGAATGTTTGGTTTGCTCTTCCTGAATAACCCCCATGCTGACAGTCATAGTGGTTTCAGGACCCTTAAGACTTATAAAACTCAGCATTTAATTTCTGATTGATGATCCAGAGGGCTTAGAGTTGCTTTTTAATGCATCCAGGTTACACGTAGCTCTCTTAAAAAACTGTAAACCTGATGCAATTATACTTACTGGGATGCATGGTAAGGACAGTTGCCTGATGACAGATTGCTCTGGAGGTTCCACCATGGGATAGACACGTTCCTCAGCTGTAACTGAAGAGATCCAAGACTGTAAAACTGCTGCAGGATTATGTGTCTCCTTTGGCTCTAGGGGAGTGTTGTTACCTCTTTTCTGCTCCAGATGCCAAGCATAGCAATGCAAGCTGCTGGCCAGCTGCTTCTCACATGGGCTTCTTAAAGAAAGGAAAAAAACAAGAGTACAAAACTAAATGTGAACTGTAAGCATTGAGGAAAAAAAATATGAGGGAGAGATCTCTTGTCTTTATAAACCTGGAAAAAACCAAAATCTTGTAATTCATGTTAGCACCACTATTCTCAAGCCCAAAGAAAGTGCCGATCAGCAGTTACCATGCTCACACTAGAGGGAGAGGTATGGAGGATGCTGAACTTGTGCAAAAGGTTTTAGGCAACTAAGCAGAGAAAAAGTTCTCAAATAGAATAATTCTAATATCTTATTTTTCTCTTTCCTTTCTCTGCCTGATTCCACCAGCTACCTGTGGACCTGGTTGCAAGTATGGAGAGTGCACAGGACCAAACAAATGCAAATGTTTCCCTGGGTTTACAGGGAAAACCTGTAATCAAGGTTTGTGCATATACTCCAGAAAACAGACTGCTGGTTTTCTGTTTCCTTATATTGTACTATGGTTTGTGTCAACTTCCAAAATAGTAAACCAGGATATTTTCTTGTTTACATAGAAGAACTTAAGAATTTAAGGCTTTTGCATCTCCAGTATCCCAGGCAAGCTCTAAGCCTCCTTCAGCAGACAAAAGTTTGAACATATATTGTGTATTTCTCGTGGGCTGATGACAAGGGCAAACTGTCATGTTTATAGTCAGAGGATTAAGGCACAGAGAGATTATATAGGAAAGCATTAGAAGAGATGGAAGTCAATTTCAGAATCCATGTATTTTTTTTTAACCAGCAACCCATGTTTCTTTTTAAACTAATCTTCTAATCAGAAAGACATGCAATTGTATGCTAGACATGTAATTTATCAAGCTGCCTGGGCTGTTTGCATATGCTCTTGGTATTTCTGAGAACCATAATTAGGAGTCCTTAGAACTGCATTTTCAGAAACCTTAAATGCACTGTTTTCCCTCCTTAAATTTGGAATTTGACATGGAAACGTTTCAGTTAACACATTGGTAAGAACTCAGCTTTTTTTTTCCTGTTCAAAACTATGAGACCCCTGTCTTGGATGAGATGAAAGGAGCAGGTCACTGTGCATAGAGAGGCCATAGCACCGTAGGTGCTATAATGGAAGCATAACATAGAGGCCACACAAATGACTAGACTGTCCTTGCTGCCTTCCTAAGCTCCTGCAGACTTTGCTTGAAAATATTGCACTGATGTGCTAACCACACTTTTTTTTATAGTCAATATAGCCCATTTATTAAACAGAACTGATGCCTGAGGCTTGGAGGAAGCACAGAACAGACCTACATGTGCAAATTCCCTGTTAGTTCCTGGCCTTTTCTACCTTCTGAATCATGGCCAGGACTTTTCCAGTGAAGTAGTGGCTGGCACAGGCCAGAAGTGTCCAAGAGCTGTTTGTTTCAACAGTATAGTATATATGTATATATAGGTGGTCATGTTCCATCAGCCAGGAGTGCTAATACCCACTTTTAATTTACTGGCAGATGTAGCCTTGGTCTGTCCTTACAGCAGAAATGTCCTGCTGAGCAAGCTCAACATGAGCTAACTAAAATAACAGAGATAAGGGGACTGTATTAGTCTGCCACCAAGTCTGAGCTAAATTAGCCTTATCTCCATAGGTTCTTTTTTGGAGCTCTGTATGCTATCTGCGCATTGTGCAAGATAGGTGCAGATAAGCACTTTTGAAAATGTATGGTCTAAGTGGAGTAACTTTTGTTCTTCAGTTTGCTCTCTAGTTTCTTTGTTAAGAGTCTTAGTTATTTAGTGGAGTCACAGCAGCACAAAAGTCCAGCATGATTTGCAAGCAGATTTGTCCTTTTTCAAACAGACCCTATGTTTAAATAATAGAATGCAGCCCTCTCTCTTCCCTGGACTGAGCTGTAACAAACACTTGTGCACCTCCACAAAGTTTATGCTTTGAATGGCCTGGAAGTTTTGTTCCTGTGGTCTGCAGGGTGCGACACAAGAACAGATGCTTCTCCCATTAGAAGTGGAGTTGCACAAGCTCAGTGCTTGCCTGGAGAGCTGTGTCTTAGTGAAATTATATTATCAGTCATATGTGCTGTTAAATGCATATGAAATAGGCTGCATATGCTGTTGCATTCTATAAATGAGTTCTGTCTGTTTACAAATCACTACAAGAGGTAGAGATGTCAGTTCATGGACATCAAAAATGCAGATGTTATCCCCTTGTCATAGGCCAAATATCAATGTCAGCACCACTCATTCTATACCACACAAATTAAATGTTTTAGAATTCTCATTATCCTCCCTGTGAAGGATAGATGTTGAGAATTTGCAATTGATTTAGTTTCAGAAAAGCCTTTAAATCCTGGATTTTGAGAAGGATTTAGGATGTTTTATTCTCAGGATTTTGAGATTTTTGAGATTGAGGTCCCTTTAAAGTCACTTAATTTTTATCATATATTGTATTTCATTTCTGCTACTGATAACCTTGGGTTCCGGTGTATAGCTCAGAGAAATTAAGTATAAACCTTTGTTTCACTTTAACTCAAACTGTTTTGCTGTTCTTAGTCTCATGTTTCTGCCTCTCTAGTACTGAGGTCAACTGGAGGGCTAGAATCAGAGAAATACAGAAAAATAACTCCCCAAAAAAGATTAGTTACAACTTTTTCCACCCCTCCACTTTGTCCTAACAAGCTGCCAGATGTGGCCAGGCTTTGCATTAAATTTTCAAGTGTAGAAGTCTTTGCATGTTGGTTTTACTAGCAGTCTTTCAGCCAGATGGTCTGCTAAACTCTCATCTTGCAAGGGGCTGGCTTATTTTCCATCCAGACGATTTTACTCTGGGGAACTCAACACATTAGGCAACATTATCCACCTATATGCATGAATATATGTTTAAGAGCTCAGCACTCACTCAGTTCCAATGACTTCTGCAGATCTGAACGAATGTGGACTGAAGCCACGTCCCTGTGAGCACAGATGTATGAACACACATGGCAGCTACAAGTGCTATTGTCTCAACGGGTACATGCTCATGCCAGATGGCACATGTGCAAGTAAGTAACAGAGCTGATGGAACAGGCACACCAAAATCATCTAATCACATTTAATCCCAGCAGAATTTCTTCTTGTGATGAACAGATTTATCTTATTCAGGATAGGGTCTTTGTCCCAGCTCTCTGGTACTGTCAGTACTGAAAGAAGCTTCCTATTTGGTAGTAAATTCCTATTTCCTGGGTAAACTAGGTGATACTTATATTTTGGTGTTCAGAGGTCCTGATAGAAGTAAAAGTCTTTGATAGTGTTGCTTCAGATGAAGAACAGCTAGTACGATCTCAGTGTATAGTCCTGCCAGTTCATCTGTTGAATAAGGATGACTGAATGTATTCAAGCAAAGCACTAATACAGATTACTTTCTACTGTGACGAATTTCATGCCATTATTCCTTGCTTTACCTTTCTGTGCTCCACAACTGATTTATTTTATCTGTGTTGATATGCTTTTCACAGTTGATGAAATTCTTCTTGCAAACATTTGTTGTGTGATCTAAGGCTTATCTAAACTTGTAAAAATAGGTATTTCTATATATTTTCTTTGTATTTAAGCCAGCATGAAATGAAAAGAATTCTGCTTTTTAGTCAACCTGATTTTTCAGACCTGAGTAAGCTTCTAGTTTTTCAGTGACAGAGTTTTGTTTGTAGAAAATATCTCATAGACTCCTGAATTTTTAATATGTTAATGTATAAACATCTTTATTTATAATGAATGGAATTTTGTTGTTCTGATTAATTTCTGCGTTCATCCATATCTAACTTAAAATTAAGTGTGAGATTCCAGCCTAGAATTTTTCTCTGTTGTTATTTTAAATACTGTTTTCAGGTTCTAGGACGTGTGCCATGGCGAATTGCCAATATGGATGTGAAGAAGTCAAAGGGCAGGTGCAGTGTCTCTGTCCATCAGGTGGCCTTCAGCTGGGACCAAACGGAAGGACATGCATTGGTATGGTTAGAGAGCTCACTCTCGGCTTCTTTTCTGCAGGATCTCCAAAGCCATAAGATTCTGGGGAAAGGTTAGGAAGTACTTAACCCTCCTCGCTGGCTTGAATAATGCTTTGTGTTATTTTCAGTGTGATGCAAAGTTTTCATGCTTTTTTAAAAATAATTTTTCTTGTAATATTGACCATGTAATTCTTAGGATAAGTCTCATCCCCAATAAAAAATTCAAAGTTTTGCCATGATTTAGAGTCATCAACAGATTCAGTTTCTGCCTATTGCTTTGAGGCCATTAAATACAGTTCTTTGCCTGCAGGAACCTGGCCTGTTGACATAATGTTTTACAGGATTTGGGCATTTTATCTGGATGGGGCTTTCTTTTATTGTGATGGCCCACAATACAAACTCCTCAGTTTTTCTCCAGAAGCCTCAACATTACTTGTGAGTTTCCTGTGATGAAGAAAACATTACTTATAATACCTGGTACTGTGTTCTTCCATAAAGTTAGTTCACATTTTACTGCTTCACTCATAAGAACAAGTGTGAAAGCCATCACCAAGTGTGAAATTATAGGACTTATTAAGCTTATTTGTGATAAAGACCAGTGAGTTCTTTCTTTCCCATTTTACCTTCTCATGGATCTGACCAGCATCCCTTCTCCTGCTGTAGACATTGATGAATGCTCCTCTGGCAAAGCTGTCTGCTCTTACAACCGCAGATGCGTCAACACATTTGGAAGCTTCTACTGCAAATGCCAGCTTGGTTATGAACTAAAATACACCAGCGGCCGCTACAACTGTGTAGGTAAGAGTTAGCCCACGGATGTTCCTTCTTCGTTCTTTTTATCCCCACAGTGAGCATCTTCCCTGTCCTTGCCTCAAGCACCTTGGCCTGTCCTGGGGATGCTGCCTCAGAAATGGGTAAAAGATGTCACACAAAAAATATTCTCAATGCCACTTTGAATTTTTCTCTGGCTTTTTTTCTGTAGTCTTATGAAAAACCAAATCACTGGCACTTTCAATTTAAATTGCCTCATTGTACCAAGTCAAGATGGGCAAGAGTTTGTTGTAAGTCGGAAACTGTTGAATAAAAAAAAAAAAGCTACTTCTGGTAAAGGTTTAGTTAAAGAACCAGTTTTTGTTGTCTTGGCTTTCAAACTGTGATGAATAAGCAGTCCCACAATATTTTTTTTCTTTTTTTCATGTCATTATTGAAGAATGAGAATTAGTGCCTTCATGACTGTAAAAACAGTTATTTGGATGGATTGTACAGAACTTGGGGGAAAAAAGTATAAAAATAGTAGGTTTCAATTACTTTTCAGGTTTCTGTTGCATGACAAAGTTTCTCCCTAACAAAAATAAATACAGGCAAGAAGTTATCTTGACATTGATTTAATCAGGTGTTAAATGTCAAAACACCCTTACTCCTGTTTCAATGCATTAGTTGAATAATGGAAGGACAGCAAAGTATAAGTTACTGCAGCAGGTGCTGTGGGAGTATTGTTCTAGCTGTTGACTACATAAGGGCCTGGAAGGGTTGGAACTACTTTAAGTGCATAAAAAAGAGGATTAATTGGATTTGTTAATATTTAATTGACATTAGAAGTGAGGGGTGGGAGGGACATCATAAAACAGGTTTGGAGACTTAAGTTTCTATTTTATCTTGTCTGCAAACCCTGCGAGACTTAAAAGTGGAAAAAATATTTTCTTTTCACAATATGTGTGCATAGGGGAAAAAACTGGAAAGGTCTTAGTAGTCAGGATTTTATTTGTAAACCTAAATCTCACTCTCAGACATACCAGACTTTTGAGTCAGTCTTTCTGCTACTTGTTTGTTTGCTGACTTATATTATGAGAGGACCTGTCACCTGCTAAAAATGCTGCACTCTGGATGAAATGCGAGTGGTGCAAACATTTGTGCACCAACATGACTCCCTCGTGGGAGAAATCAGAAACATCTTTGTAACAGAGTAAAATCAAATACTCTCGGTGCCTGTACATTTTTCTATGGGTCAAATGTAGTATTTTTTACTGAATTTCCTTTATTATACCTTGTTTCATGCAGCATCATATATATGCTGGAATATTAGAGGTGGATTAAAGAACTTGACGTCGTGGCATGCTCAGGGTTACTTTCCATTGCATTCTTTCTACAGTGAATGAAAGAATTAGAAAGTTTTGGTGAATGGTTTTTTAACTGATGCCACACATTCTCTTGGTGCCCTGTGCATTTTGATAATAGAAGGGTGTGTACAAATTATAGTTTGAATAGTTTTCTCAGTCAGAAAATCACTGTATTCACTTTGTCTTTACTGGGATGCTCTACATTTTCCATTGATGCATAAGCCAGCGTCTGTGCATTTGCAGCTGACATCAAGCATTCTCTCCTAGTGTGAATTCTTCTGCCTCTGAGGGTCACTGCTCTGTCGTGGTCTGACATTAGTGCCTGCAGTACCTGGAAACAGATGGGTGGCACAAACAGGCTGTCAAGAACCTTGGGTTTCAACACAGTTCTCACTGAAGCGTTTATATCTTCCCCCAGACGTAAATGAATGTGTGACAAATACACACAGGTGTAACCTCCACGCAGAGTGCCTCAACACCCAAGGGTCCTTCCAGTGCAAATGTAAACAGGGCTACCGAGGAAGCGGATTTGATTGTGCTGGTGAGTACTCCTGGATGTCAGGAATAGTGCTGTAATGTTTTTCTCCAATAATTGATCATTGCAAGGCTTATTCTCAGAAAAGTCATGCTGAACAGTGCTGTAATACCAACCAAGCAAGACCTCTCCACAAAATAATATATTAATTGTATGACTCATAGCATAGTTAATACAAGTATCAATTAATTAAATTATCAAATTATCAAATTAATTTTGCCTGTAAGTCTCCAAGTCTCATGATATCTCTAGGAATTGCAAGTAGAACAGAGAAGTGAATTTGTCTTGAAGAAACAGAGAAAATACTTTAACAAATCTACTGTGAATTTTTCACGTATTCCCAAGGTTAGCCCCTTGGAGGGCTGTGCAGTGCCTCCCAGAAGAATTTCAGGATAGCTTAGCAAAAAATGAGAAAAGGGAGAAAAGCCATGACTTTTGTGTGAAACTTTTTTCACTTAAAATTTTGCCTTTGTTTGTCTATTGAATATGGAAGACCTCCTATAAAGATGTCATTTCCCACTTTAACTGAATATGACCCTCCAAGAAGAAAGAAAGATAGGCTGTTCTTGTCTTTATATTTAAAAGGAACCTTTTAATTTATATATTTATTAAACCAGGCAGATGTTTCTCCTGCAACATCATTAAAGACGTTTTCCTCAAGAGGACACTTGACTCCTGCTCAAGCATTTTAAAAGTTTTTTTCTATAGCAGAAGAGGTCTACATAATATAAAAATATTTTCAAGTAATTCTTGATCAGCTATGTATTATGGTTATACTTCGTGGTCACAGACATTCTCTGAGTCCCTCTATTATTCATGTTCCTACTCCCATTTGTGATAGTAATTGAAAATTACAATACACATCAATAAATTAATATTTTCACAGAATATTTTGAGTTGCAAGGGACCCATTAGTCCAACTCCTGGCCCTGCACAGGAAAGCACCATTTTGTTAATAAATGGTAAAAAAATGTTGACTTGTAACAAGCAAAAATAAACACACCAAAAATCTGACTGTTACTGAAAGGTTTGATATGGATATAGATTACCACAGCAGAGCTGTTTAGAATATTCTTCTACTCAAATTCAATGTTATGAGCCAGTTTTCTTGCTAGACCACATCCCTTGTGATATGTCACTGCAGATCACTGAAATGGATATCAAAGCAAACTGACATGAAACTTCTTGATATGGTTTTGTTAAAACAAAATGTACCACAGGTGAAATGTTAAAAAAATACATCTCTGAGAAAAATCGTTTGGGGTTTTTTTGTTCATTTATTTGGCTTTTTCTTTTTAATGAGAAGGTAAAAATTTCCAGGGAAATTTTCTTTTTTACTAAGTCTATGTATAAAATATTCTTTTGTCAAGCAAAAATAATTCAACGAGAATGATTGCTTAAATATAAATAACAGAAATATTTTCACTTGTGGAGATACATTTTTTGATGTCTATCCTTGTAAAAAAGTCAGTTCTGAAGTCAGATAATTCCTATCTTCTCACTGATGTTTCTCCTATATAGTTTGGCCTCTGCCTACTTCCTTATGTCACATTTCCAGTTACCAAAGTCCATTTGTTGTTTAGCAGAGGAAGGATCCATGCCATTCATAAACTTAATAGAACACAGTAAATGGAAAAGAGATTTAGTACAAGAGAGGGTAGAGGAATAACATACAGTAATGAGAGCAGTCAGAGCCATAGGCAGGAGGTCAAAAGGTGAGAATCTAGCTAGAAAGATGTAAACAACAATAGAGGAAGATTAAAATACAATCAGTGGTAGGTGAACCCTGAAATGCAGTGGTGCTAAATAGAGACTGGTTTCTCTAGTGGTAATTCCCCCACATATACCTGGTTTTTAAAGGAAAAAGGAGGGAGACTCTTTTAGGTCTAAATGTTTCAATAGTTGATTTTTACTGCAATCTTCAAGAACATCTGACCAGTGTAACTGAAGGGGCAGGATGTGTCTTGCTGTTGGGGAAAATGTTTTTTCAAACAGCAACAAGAACAATTGGATGTAACAGCCTACAGTGAAACACTAAGTGTTCTCCATGTCATATGGTGTTTGTGTAAAAGCTTTGGCTTTACTGCAGCCAAAAGAAATTTTGCTATTGGGTTTAATGGGATGAGGACAACATCTTGGGAATTTAGAGGCTGAAGGCTGTGGCTTCACACTTCTTTTGGTGACAATGGCTACAGTTCCTGTGGTCCATTCCATCTCCCAACAGATGGGCCTGGGCTTGTGCTGCAGCTGAACAAAAAGCTTCTTAAATAAGTCTCCAGTACACCACATAATTATTCCCACGGATCTGGGATCCTGTTTGCACAGGGAAGCATTAGTTCTTCCTAGCAATTGTCTCTAGTATATAAAAAAATCCCAAACCTGGCTACCATGGAAGCAGTATTTCCTTTTTTAAAAAAATGAAAATCCTTTAATATATAACTTAATTTTTGGAGTATGAAAGGAGAGCAGCTAAGCACATTGTTTATAATGAAACGCCTATGGCTACATCTCCTCATGCCACCAAATAACCTAATAACTGGGGTAATATATAATTCACTTTTGCACAGAAGGTGGTGGAAATTCTTTCATGCAAATTGTGTGTCAATACACTAACTTGGCAAAAGCTGTTGAAACATCAGGCTGCAAACACTGCTGCTGATATGGATATGACCAGAGATTATTAAGGCACCCTTTTGCCATTTAACACTCCTATGTGTATGAAACATTGGAGACTATTTTTGAACTGTCAGTAGCACATATTTAGTTAGAGAACCCACAGAGATGGATTAATTTGAAAAATCCCTAAAAGGGTCCTAGTCATTTCCACATCTGGCCTCTATCTTGCTGCAATCTGTTGCTGTTCTCAGGTTCATGTATTTTCTGATTTCCTATTGTGCATTGAAAACCCCCATTTCTCCTGCCACATGCTTCCATGTGCATTTCAGCTTTTATTTAAGAATAGAGTCTCACAAGGTTCCATAAGCAATTAAGATTCCTGGGGAAAAAAATGAACCTATTTTCAATTCACTTTTTTGTCCCTACAAAATAACAGGAAAAAGGATTACTATCTTAAAGTCTACAGGCATCACTCTAAGGAGCTCAACAATTACACTCTTGTTATTGCCTGGCTAGAGGTAGAGGTCACAATTCTTCATTATGCTTTGCTGGGTATTTAAATATCAATAAAAAATAATTCTGTCTCTCTCTCTGCCTCTTGCACTACTTGTTCATTTTTTGCTGATAGGGTAACCCTTAAACCCCATACATGATTTTGCTTTCTTATTAACTTGCCAGTACTGAGAAAGGTTTGGTTTGACATAATAAAGATTCAAAGCTTCAGAAGCGATCATGGTCACATCACTGGTGATATTCTTAAAATTTAATTCAGTATGGAGTCAAATCCTGCTGTCATCCTTCAGTGAGTAACACTTAGGGTTTTGTCACCTCACATTTCCTACTGGATGCCTTGCTGGCTGGTGTAGTCATGTATTAAGCACAGTCCACCATGACGAACTTGCCGTGATTTCTCAAAGTATCCTTTCCTAAATAAGACAGTAAGAATTTTAGAAATTAAATAGGACGGGAATACATATTGGTAGATGATGTTCCATGGTGCTTAGAAGAAAATAATAGCCCAGGATCTGTCTTTTAACATATCTATGAAAGCTTTCAGATTCTCTTAAGAATATCTAAAAGAGGTTGATAACTTTTAGAATGATTTCTGAAAGTATGTCATGCTGATCTAATCTTTCCTCACATCTACAGACTCTCCCTACACATGGTAAATTGTTGTCTGTCTCCCTCACCACTTCTCTGACTTATATAGAGAAGCTATAAAGGGAGCTACGAAAGGATTTGCACGCCGATCTGCTAGGCTTGTCTCTCAGCAGGTTTCTAAATACTCTGTGTGAAGGTGTGAAGGTGGAAGCAGTGGGGTGCTGCTGGAGTGCAGAGCAAGCTCTCTCCTACTGCATCCCCTGTATGTTCAGGGCCAGCACTGGCTGCAGCCACAGGGTGCGTGGAAGGAAAACAGACCATTGTCTGTCCTTCTCCTGTATCATCCCCTGAGTACTTCCCTTTACACAATGCAGCACAGAGTCAATGCCTTGGCATATACTCTCTATGTATTTTTTTCAACTCAGCTTTCACAACTTGGTCATTAGACATTCTACACCAATCCGTTCCTGTGTGAATGTAATTTTTTATAGCAACTGACAGAGAAGTTTTACTTTTAGCCCTCAGCCACTGTTTGCCTTTCTTTTTCTATTTCCTGCCTCAATTGTCTCTAATTCAAAGAAAGAAGATACCTTTGAAAACTGAGATATTTTCATATTAGGGCAATAAACATAAACTACATGAGCAGGAGGCATTAATCTGCGTGCTTCCTGATGGAAGGTACATAAGGACGAGCTGGCATGGAGGGCACTAAATTACTTTGCACTTTCCAAAATTCTCTGCAGTCACATGGACAGATAAATGCACAAATGTTTGTGACCAACATCTATGCATTTATCTACATGACTTGAGACAAAGGGTCCTGAAAAATCACTGCCTCAGCTGTAGCACCCCAGAGTGCCAGAGAAGGTGAGCTTCTCATTCAGGCAAGTCCACAGGCCATGGATTCAAAAGAACAGACTGAGTTTAAGATCCTGTGTATCCTTACATTGCATTAAGTCCTCCTGCAGTTTATGGGTAGACATAAAAAGCCTTAAAGCCACACCTCTGGCTACTCTAAAGCTGAATGCTGGTTAGAAGGAGACTAGTGCTGTCTCCTAAAACATGCTTAGTGTCTAGAGTACCTATGTCTCCACAAGCATGGAGATTTTCATAGTGCAGCAGCAAATTGGAGTCTGCAAGGACATGGGAATTTATACATTTTCATCCCCCTATTTTTGTCACTCCTGTCAGTTGATTTTCCACACTGCTAAATTTTGCACATACAAGGAGATTGGTTTTCTGACACCACAGAGGTTATTATATTGAACTGTAAGAATTTTTCATTTCATGAGGAAAACTTCAAAGCAGAAACTAAAAGCAGATGTTCAGGTTTGCTGAGCAGTCAGTCCTGTGGCCTTGAAAATCCCCAAAGCCTTGTTATTATAAAGCGTGAAGTTTCTTGTTACTGATTGTCAAGAGAAAATTTGTTTGAATTAAGCTTTCCTGTTAATTTTTATTGCTGAATTCTGAGTTTAGACCCAGGGAACCTTACATCCTTCATGACATCATCCTCCAGAGGATACTTAGTGGAGTATTAGTAAACTGAGTTTACTTCCGAGTATTTGACAAGCAAGCCTGTAAGTTTATCCAAAAGAGAGGAAGAACAAATCCTCAATTTTTACTTTTATTGGCATCTGTTTACTCCAACAGCAAACTCAAAAACACCTGAATGCTACAGTAAGCATACCAAGAATCTGATTCTGTTCCTGACATACTAAATAGCATGTAGCTGCACTTGCCATAAATAAAATGTGACAAATTCACAGTGATAGGATTGTATTTTCCAGGAGTGAATATAAATGCAGGGAACTTTCCCCTTTCCCTACTAGACTGCAGTTCTATTTTATTAACCAGTGTTTTAATTTCTGCTGTGTCTCCATGAAAAGAAGCACAGAGAAAATAGTATTACCCAAGGTTCAACTCCAGGCCATCTATCTCAAAGTACTATTAGAGAATTCTCATAAATACAAAGTGAGGAGCAAAATAGTAACATATTCTTGCCCTGATAATACAATCATTAGACAGCAAAAACAGAGGGAAATAAAAAAAGCTGCCTTCCACCATCATTTTTTATCCTAGAAGACTGTAGGTACTGCAGCATCAATACTGATTGAGAATCTAAGATGGGAAGCAGTATATGAGGCTATTCTGATGCACTGATGAAAATAGTCTCTCTTTATGAATGAGCTTTTTTATAGCACATTAGAACTGCTCAGCTTTCATTGTTTCCTAGGTAGTTTACATAAAGGACTCAAATTGCAGAAGGCTGTCAGTAGTTTATGACATGGTTGTGCACAACATTTGATAGTAGTATCCAAAAGGATAATTCCAGAATACTTAAAGTACTACCAACATACTTAAAGTAATACCACTTTATCCAAAATGACAAGCTATAGTATTTCACATCCAAGAGGAATCATAAAATGGTAAATTCTCAGGAAATGTTACATTTATGTTCTAGTCCATCTTGGAATTGCAAGATGGTAATAATTTGGCATTCTTGGATGCTTTTCTGAATTTTGGTGTTTACCCCTTACAATTAAATATCCATTAGAGCTAAAAGAAATATAATGGAGCAGCTTGATGTATGTCTTCTCAAAATATCCTGCACTTCAGTAGCTTTCAGCCTGCTATGGAAGGAAAATTAGGCCAGAGAAGTTAATGAAAAATAGCCAAGAGAAATGCTCATTATTAGGCTGCAGTTGTTGTGCAGGGATCCCAGCTCCATGGACAATTTTAGTCCAATAATTGAAGAAGGATTTCTATTTTTTACCCAAGCTCCAGTGTAAAAATAATTTAAGTAAGGGGCTCTATGGTCTTCGTTACTCCTGTGCTACACATTTGTCCAAAGAGATCATTACAGGAGCCATCCACACAACAGAGCTGAACATGTGCATGTGTGTTAGGTTCTGTGCAAAACTGACATTATATCTCGTAGTAGAGAATTTAATTCTGTGGGTCTCTGGACCTCGTAAAGGACACCATGGTCCCATTTAAAAACATTGTNCCATCCACACAACAGAGCTGAACACGTGCATGTGTGTTAGGTTCCCATTTAAAAACATTGGCATTGCTGAATGATTCCTTAGATTAATATTCTCTATTTTCTTCTTGGTTCTAGTTATCCCTGAAAAGTCAGTGAAAGAAATTGCAAGAATCCCTGGAACAGCTAAGGACACAATTAAGAAACTTCTTACACATAAAAAGAGTGTGAAAAAGCATGAAACAATCAAGAATGCAATCCCAGAAGCAGCTGTGACACCACCTTCTAAGACCCACTTGCAGTTACTGGACTATGAAGATGGTATTGATCTTGGTGGGAGCTACAGTGAGGAAGTGAAAGAAACTGAAGCTGCTGCAGAAGAGGAGGCAGAAGAGTCAGATGAAGAGGAGAAGGAAGATTTTGAAAATCAAATTGATGAGCAAAGCCTTAGAGGAGATGTCTTTTGTAAGTTTCTTTGTTTTTTGAAAATTCTGGCTTCAATGTAAATATATATAAAAAATCATCACAAAACATAGACACTTTATCAGAATTTACTTGTAGAAAATGGATTAGGTTCTAGTTGATGCATTTGAAAACACATTTGAAGACTTTGAAAAACACAGCAAGAAATTGTTTAGCATGTTGGAACTAGATGATCTTAAAGGTCCCTTCCAACCCAAGCAATTTTATTATTGTAATTGGTTTTCAGTAGAGCTGTCTCAGTCAAACATTCTTAAAGGTAGCAGCAAAAATATGTAACATGAAAAACACACACTCTCAGTAGTTCATAAGGTCCATTTTCTTTTTTCCAAGAATGTCACAAAGTATAGAAAAATAATAAATACTATCCCACCATAATTAAAACTACAACAATAAAAATGAAAAAAAAAGAGTTAACTTTCAATTTATTGCTATGTATTTATTGGAAAGAGAGATAAGTGTATATTTTTTAAGGGAAAGGTTATTTTAAAGTCATCTGGAAAAAATGGTCTGTATTATAGTAATACTGTAAGACAGCCAAGAAAAAAATGTGATTATCCACTTAATACATTGGAGAATACAAGCTTCTTCGCCAAAGGCATGCTCCTAAAATTGCTTTTTTTGTTGTTTCCAGTGGTAATTGGACTGTTTCAGTTTAAGCTAAGGAGATAGACTAATATTGCTTCCTCAAATTACGCTAGGGAGCTGATAAACAGAACAAAGTCAGGACTTTGCTTACCAATCTCCTCCCTTCCTGCAAATATTAACAGTAAGTGCTAATGGCATGTTTCAAGTTTGCTGACAATACCAAAATGGGGAGGGTGACCCATTCACTGAAGGGTCTTGATAGCACTGTTATCAAGAGGGATCTGGCCAGGCTGTGGAGATAGACTGACAGGAACATTATGAAGTTCAACAAAAGCAGATGGAAAGGGAGAGAAAAGCCTCGTGCAACATTATGGATTTGAAATGACTGCTTAGGAAGAAGCTTTGCAGTAAAAGGCAAGTTTTGGACTTTCCATTACAAGACAGATGAGGCATGAGTCTAGCAGTGCTCTGCCAGGGTCAGGGGCCTGGAGAACATGAGGAGAGGCTGAGATAACTTTTTTTTCAGCTTTGAGAAGGGAAGGCTAAGGACAGATCTTACAGATGTCTTCAGCTATTTAATGGAAGGTTACAGGGAAGGAGGGAGCCCTGGTGGTGTAGTGGTTAAGCACATGGCATAGCAATTGCCAGGGCCCAGGTTCGATCCCGGCCAGGCTGCTCCCCGGGCAGGCAGTTGCTCGTTAGCCCTGCAAGGGGGCAATCTGCCTACGTCCTGAGTAGGACCTCAGCTGCCACTGTCCAGAATCGCTTTGGCCCGGCAGATTGAACCTCGGGATTAAAGGGTGGGCTCAGATCTGCGCGCCCTGTGTCTCACCTAAAAAATCCAGTGCGCAGGCTGGGAGGTCTGAAAGGAAAAGAGGCCTCCCCCGGATCTTCGTACGCGAAGACTGGCCAGCAAAAAAAACAGGGAAGGAACAGACAGACTTTTCTTGGAAACATACAGCAATAGGACAGAAAGTGATGAATACAAGTTGGAACAAAAAAATTCTCATTAGATATAATGAAAAGAATATTTCACCATGAAGGTGGACAAAATTTGGGATGCAAAGAGGTTGTGAAATAGCTATCCTTGCAGACATTCATATTGTGACTGAACTGAGCACTGAGCAATCCCCCGATCAGGAAGTCATACTATGTAACCTAGAAATGGCTCTTCCAACCCACATCATTCTGTGATTCACTCTGTGTTTTCAACCAAGCATTTCAAAGTACTTTAGAAAATAGTGAGTATAGACCTGCATCCTGGAAGATGCTTGGATTTCTCTCTGGTACTGTAAGCACATAATGTCACAATTCAGGAATCAGTAATATTTCTAAAAATTCAAAACAGCTGCTACCTAACCACATGCAAAAAGATACTTCTGTTTGTCAGCTTTTAACCATATGAAATGGTGACAAATTTCTGACTAATGGTGCCATGCCTCCCAAATGGAAGATCCTATGCTCAGGATGTCACTCTTCCTCTGGCCAGCCACACCTAAGCCCCAGTATGTCTTTACTGAGCCTTTCAGTCCTGGCTAGAATGTGCCATTTCCTCCAAAGAAGTGGCCCTTCCCTCTTCTGAGGATACCTTCATAAATTATTTACCAAAAAGAGGTAGCAAGTGCAGGAGCTGATGTAGAATTGGGGTTGAAGTTTTCACTGTATGGTAAACTACCCTTGAGGTTCATCCTTACCATGCTGGTACTGCCAAATGCATTTGAGAGTCCCAGGACAAAGGATTAAGTGACTTGCCTCTGTTCTCAGGGTATCTCTCCCGTCATCTTATGATGGCCATAATTTTACACTTAGAGAACTGTGTTTCACACACATTTCTGCCAAAATACTGCCCTGAAAAGCGACATAACTCTTCCCAGTCATGCTAATTAATCCAAAGCTGGCCATAATTTTGCAGAAACTGTGGAGAAAGTGAGCAGAAGATAGTCGCAATATATAAGCTGATGTTTGTTAAGATTAGATTCTCAGGTACTTGGGCTTCTTCATGAAGGTAAGGGAATGGGGAACTTGTGTGTGCCAAGAGGGTGGTGTAAATTGACCAGATATGTCATATGAATGTGATTAGACAGGGAAGGACTCAAAAAGATTGACTAATTAACCTCAAAAATCTTGTGGAATCTGAAGGGAGGTTTACCCTTGGCAAGAGTGTGTTCCCCTGGAGTTGAAATTTCTGTAGGGTTAAAAGCTTTTATTTCTTAACAGAATTGCAGGGATATTGCTGATCTAGCACTTTTTGATTATAGTACTAATAGGTTCGCTTAATATTTACAGTAAATAATAAATCAAATATTTATAAACAATACTCTTATTAGTTATAGGTATATGTATTCAGAATTTTGTGTCCTAAAGGATGATGGCCTTTTCTGCTTCCTCAATTGTGAGGCAAGGCAGCCTGTTAAAAAAAAAAAACAACAAAACCCAAGTCAGCCCTTGTATCCCTTTCTGCCTTTCTGGGAGGGAGTGCTGGCTGGCTGGCTGGCTGGCTGGAACTCAGATATATCAACAGGTGTCTTTTTTAGTCTGCTTGGACATGTCAGGAAGGATTGCCAGGAATACTACCCCTAGGGTAGGGCCAACTACCTACCAGTTTGTTTTGGTTAAAAGGTGATTCAAGGGGAACTTGGTCTCCTGTACTGGGCTACATTTCCTGATCCAATTGCAAAGGGGGGATTATGCAACCTTCCAGTTGAGTACTCAGTGCTACTCTATTTGGGGTGCACTAATTTTCTGGATTTCAATTTGAGTGAGGGCATACAGGGAAAATCCTTTGTCCATAGGAAAATTCAAAAAGTATTTTGTTGTCATGATGATTGGTGTGATTCTTTTTCAAGCACCTTTCCACAAAACCAGGACATTTGAACACCATATATCTGGGCTAGGCAGAGAGGAAAGGAAGAGTCTAGTTGTTTCTACAAAAATTACTGCTACAGCTGACAGCAGTAACAATGAATTTTACTGCTTGAAAACATTAAAGCATTGTGATTCATCTGTATTTTTTGCTATACAGTTTTTGTTCCAGTCACTTTTGGCTGGAATTTTCCCTTATAGGTATAAGAGATTTATATGCTGAACTTGCCAGAGAGATTTTATTTTGCCAGGGGATACTGGCAGACAGTTGGTGTGGTGCTTGATGCAGAGGTAGCAGCATGCCCAATATGTAGTTTCATTAGGTTTGTGAACTCTATTATTTGTGGCTTTCTTTTGATATCAGCTGGTTAAAAAGGACTTAAAGCATTGGCACTAATGTGCCATTTTCATTTTCATTTCAGGAAGCATTGCTTAACTGTGGTTTTTTTCCTTTTAAATTTCCATGTGCTGTACTTGATCCTTATTACAAAAATTCAGTCCTGATTCAGGTGCTTAATTGCTTGAACATCTGGCTTTAAAAACACTTTCAATTTTAATGATATTGAGTGATCCTTCAGAGAACATTATTAGCTCAAATTTACAGCTCATAAATTTGTACATTTTTTCCTTTCTTTGCTGATGTCTATTCAGCAGATTCCTTTACTACAACATTAAATTCCTCCATATAATCCCCCCAAGTATTCACATAGCATCTACCTTTCATATTATTAATACTGGTATTGTTTGTCTTCCGGGAAGAGTAGTTAATTAGGAAAAGAGAAAGGTCTCTTTGAATTGATGTATTATTTTGTCATAGTAGTTTTACTACAGAATAAACATATATTCTATGAGCCAGAGAAAAATATTGTAGAGGAGGAAAAAAAGGAAATATTATATGGAGATGGAAATTATTAAAATAGACCCAACTACCAAAATACTGGACCTTTGTGAGAATTGCTACTAATAAATTTTTTTTAAAAAACCACATAATAGTTAAAGATAGCAAAGTGAAGTCTAAAACATTTAAGAAATGTCAAAACTAAGGTCATCAATGAAAGCTTAATTTTTTTTTTCTTATATTTTTGTATCTTATGATACAGTCTGAAATTACTACAAATTACTGCTTTCCGTAGCATTCTTGCCTTGCCCAATGTGAAGGAAGGACTCATGCTGTTGTGAAAGGTGTGGTTTAATAAATAGGAATATTTATTTATTAACAGATGAATCATTTATCAATTATTATTAATAATGAATTATTTATTCATTATTATTAAATATTTTAATAAATCTGTCCTATTTACTGCAAAATTTGCATATGTATAGAAAATGAGAGCAAAGTGTAGTACTGGAAAGCTCTTTATTACATGAGAAATGCCCTTTCTCCATATGGAAGAAGACACAGAGAGCTGGACCAAAGCACTTTGTTATATAAGCAATGATTGTAGAGATGCTACACTCAAGGTGCACTTAAATAATTAAGTTTTATTAATAATTAACCTTAATTCTGACAGTTTCTAATATTTCAGTGCTTTTTGGCTACTAAATTTTGTATTCTGTACTTCATCAGTTTATGAAATTTCCATCGTGCTTTAAACTCCTGTAGTATCACCTAGCCAGCCACATTATTACATGGAGACACTTCCTTTGGTAGCACCAAGAATGATAAAGAGGGTTTGGTTTCTGGCTTATTTGGCAATACTCAAAGTGGACTGTTTTCCTTATGGCTTCACAGATCTTAATGCTGAACAAAATAACTCCCTCAGTTAATCATGATGTTTACTCTTAGTCTTATTCTTTTCTGATAATTACACCACTCCGTGAGCTATTAATGCTCAGATCACAGCTCAGTTCATAGCTATACATGCCAGACTTCTGACAAATATAATTCTTTCAGAGCAGGATATAGTAGCAGAGGAATGGGATATTTCTGCGAGCCCAAAATACTGATATACCATATATATAGGAAGCTCATCTTAAATTTACTATATCTTATATTCTTCTTGATTTTTTTACAGTGACAACTCTGTTTTTCAGATTTTTGGGTTTTTTAATGAGCTTGATGACATCAGTGGTTAAGAACATGTGTCACTATGATATGCAGGGGTTTGTATGTAGAGATTATATGTTAGCTATTGATGCAGATAAGCAGATGGAAGGGCATCCGCAGTACTCTGCTGTGCCTAGAATAGTACATATGTGTGCTTTTGTTAGTGAGAGTTTGTTCTTAGGGAACATGAAATGATGCCTGCCTTTTGGCAAGACCACTTGACAGCAGAAGAGCTAAAAAGAGTAATTCTGACTCCTGCCTATTACTTATGAAGGAGTAAACTTTGGATCCTAGCTGTGTGTGAGGATGGTCTGATGTACAATGTAGGCATTTTTCAAGCAGTAAGTTTTCTTTAAAACCTTTCTGTAAGCTGAACCTTCCAGTTTCTCATAATATGCAGCCAATATCTATCAGTGAGTGCAAAACCTGATTTTAATGCCTGACTGAAAACAAAAATAGATTTGGAAACAAAACTGGACTCTTTTTCGTCCGTAACAGTTCGCTTGATAACACATAGCTACACCTGCATGTATCTCTCTCAAGAGAATTCAAGTGTAATTTAATAACTTGACAAAAAAATCATTCTGGCAGCCATTGTCTTCTGTAAAATCACTCCACTCTTCCCAGAACTGATCATATTTTAATAGCTCTCTTCATTTTGGCAAGGGTTTTCACAGCCTGAGCCTCTTTCATGAAGTACAAGGCCAAGTTTATGGCATGACAGTAAACTTAACACCTAATCTCTATGTGTCTGTTCCTAAATGTGTATTTGTAAGCATATATTAATTTGGAGAAAGATGGATATTAATCCTTGCCTTAAGTATGAATATTATCCAGGTAATCTATGCAACGGTCTGGGTGAGGGGAAGGCTACAAGGACAAGAAGAGAGCAGATACTCCTGGCAATTTATCAGAAAGCTCTTAAGATTGCATGAGTCTTCTTCAGCTCAATTCAGCACCTCTGGAAGTACCTCCAGGGCCTCTGTTAGTGTGTGTTTCACTGGTGTACACAGAGCAATTTTTGACAGTTTTGAAGGAGAACAAAGGTTAAGTGGATGGCATAGCCTTTATGGTGCTAGGAAGCTCTGGATTCCAGTAGCTTCTAAGTATATTCTTAAAATTGAATATGTGTGAGCATGTTGGAGTATTTAAAAGAAAAGCCTTAGCTCAGTCAAACTCATGGGAAAAAACCTCCCCTCTGAGCAAATGTGCATCCATGGGAAAGTAATGACTTTTAAAATATTTGGCATTTGCATATATGATACAATGCTGAGTAGGGAAAAGTAATTTCCATAAGTCCTATCATCCGGCATTTTTGAGGAAGTCTGAGCTTTTCTTAGCACAGCTGCCCACAGCACATGGCTGAAAAGTGAACTTCAGTGTTTCAGGCTTTCCACTAATGCATTCTCTAAGCAGTAATCCAAAGGCTTCTCCCTCACTCCTCTAAAATGGCACTTTTAATCTCCTCCTGTTTTCATAGTTGTGCATGAATATCACAGGTATCACCTGCTTATGTGTTTGCAAAGGCTAGAATACCAGTAAAAGCAGAACTTCCCCTTATCTCATGTGTGATTAGTTACTTACACAGGGTATGCATAAAGAACTTGAGACTTTTGTTAATTTTTTGGGTGAGTGCACTTATTTATTAATCACTTAAAATAATACAAAAAAGCTTAATCATAGAACTTTAAAATACTTATATAATAATTATATATAATTATAACACTTATAATTTAGAGTATTACTTAGTGTAAACAAGTATTACTTAGTGTAAGCTTCTATCTCACCAGACAGGAGAGGATTTCCCTTCATCTCTGAGGCTGAGAAATAATGCTTCCTGAGTAACCACCTCTTTCAGGACTGTATCTTAGAGAACATCCCTAACTGTCATTGGCTGTGCTGATTTACTGACTCTTCCAGTTTGGCACAAGACACATCAAACAATTTTTACAAAATAACTCACTCAGGGGTTTCCACTGGGACTGGTTACCAAAACATCAGTGTGTGCTTGCCAGCTGTAGCAGGGAGGGGAAGGAAGGGGAAGGACAGTTGCTGGAGCCTCTCTTCCCAGCAGACAGCAGAGCTGATCAGGTATGCAGGAGAACATGTACCTTGGCAGAGAGTGTGACTTCAGAAGAGTAACTTTCTGAGGCTTCTGTTACACCAGCACCAGCTATCACTGCCCTGAATACAAGCCTTTGATGCCCCAATGATTATGGCTTTTACAAAGTCTCTGTAACATTTTTTACATTAAAAAATGTAAAAAATTATTACCTATTTTTCGAGGCTGGTGTTGGCAAAGTGGTGCCAAGTCACTGTCTCTGGTGTCTGGTAGAGTTCAATGCAATTTGATCATTATAGCAAGAAAGAAGATTGGCCCACTAAAGAAATATCAACATTTTATGACCTTGTGAATCTGTAATTCAGTGGAGCTGTAGCCCCAGTGCTTATAGGTTAGAAGTCTCAGTGCTGTGGAAAACAGCAATTTAAGCAAAGTTTTAAAATTCAGAGTAGCTAACTGCAGTTAAGAATAAGGGTTTGGTGGTGGAGTGGAAAATACATATATTGACTTAAATAAATGATGGCAACTGGTATGAAGGAATGAAGCTCCATTTTCTGTTCCTGTGATGACTCAGTACTTGACAAGTTGTTTTCCCCAGTTCCCAAGGTAAAAGAAGCAGCTGGTTTTGGCCCTCACCTGGCACAGAAGAAAATTCCACTGTCAAGACCAGAGCAAGAAGGTGGCTTATTTTTATTATACAGTATTTATTTTCCTGTGTATTGTATCTTCTTGTGACAACATATGTTAGCCAAGTCAGAACCAGCTTAAAAGCCTACTGGTATGACCAAAGATTTTTTTGAACATGTTAGAGAGAGTATCTGGCCAAACTATGCTACCAGTTCCAATGTGTCCTTTTCCAAGCATACTTTTTCTATTTATAACCCACACATAGAAAGTTTCCCCACATTAGAACTTGACTTGCAATTGACTTTCACTTGAAAAATTTCATAGTCATGAAAAAAATAAAGTAGCTTCTGTTGTCTATAAAATGAAAACACGTTGCATAGCACACAATAATCTCAAACAAACAAAACAGACAGATGTGCTGGTTGACATTTTTCCAATTTAGAAAGCAGTAGTCTCAGAAACAATGGATTTATACAGCAAAGCTCTCAAACTGCCATGTCTGTCTCATGATAAAATACATTAAAATAACAAGAAGGATGCCTCTTTCTGAGTAAATTCAGATGGCTGATGTATGACTTGTAATCTGATCTGTCATGCTTGCATTGCTCAGTGTCCCTTTGTGTGTGTAATGCTTTTCATCTGCACAGTCATGAAGGCTGTAGTGTGCTCTGGCTGACACCCTTTATCAGAGTTCTCTAAAAGTCAACTAATCTGGGCTCTTCCCAGCTCCACGTAGTTGGAGTATCAGGTGCTGATGTAAGGGATTCTTCTCATGGGAGACCAATTTCTCTCAATGGATAGAACTGGAACTTGAGCTGATTGCAATTACAGCAGTGTAACAAATGGAGAGTGGAGACCTCTAAATCTGGGAGATCTCAAACAATTCCTGATGCTAGAGTTCAACACTAACACCTCTATCTATACTTGGGGATTTGCAAGCACTCGGTATACAAAAGTCACAGCATATAAACTCATTTATGTGCAGATGCAAGATTGGCAGGTAAAAGACACTGAGCTAAAGAAAGAATCACTACATAAATTCTAATGTTTTGCTTTTTTGCAGTTTCATCTAGGTCAACACTATCTGAATTCAGATTATAAATAATTTTAGAATGATCTGTACATTAATAACTTTATGAATAAAGGGCAAAATGTTTCAACAGTACTTAGGATATAGTGCTCCTGTTATGTCTGCCAATTTTTTTTCAGTTGATTGCAGCTTCAGTCGAGGGGTGTGTGACTGGAAACAAGATACTGATGATGACTTTGACTGGAATCCTGCTGATCGAGATAGAGGTATTTAACTATGTGTCATCTAGATAGTCATTTGATTTGATAGCTTACCTCCTCCAAATAAAAAGGGGCGGTGGGGGGGAAACAGAATCCAGGATTTTTCTTTTCTATCAGTGGGTTTTCTTTATAAAAGAAGAAGAGAGGCAGAGAATGCTAGTAGCGGATACGGTTTCTTTGAAATATTCAGTAGCAAATGGTAATCAGCAACATATTTCCAGACAAATAAATCAAAATGTAAGAAAGATTATTAGAACATAACAGTTCAGAATTGCAAAGTACAAGGAAATGGAAACCTTATGTTTCCAAACTTACATGTTGTGTCTCTCCAAGATTTAATCACAAATCTGTCATTTAGATGGATGTGGCAATGTAGTCACTCACATGGCTTAGCCATCACAGGGATAACTGCTCAGAAATCTCAAACTCAGCAAGACAAACTCAGAATAAACCAAGGGGCTATTCAAGAACAACCAATACATGAACAGGTACTGATGGGAGCCTGCTAAAACCTGAGAAAGAGTTCCATGAGAGCAATGTGGGACTGCTGGGTGGGTGTACATAAAAAGGTGTGGACAAGGATGGACAAGTTTGGTTGAAAGGATGTCTTTTCCCCTGCCACAGAAATGTTGCAGAAGTTGCTGCAGTAGTGATCAGTGGATCCTATAGATCCTGCAGGCTGCTTGCACCAGTTCCCACATGCACATTCTCTCCCTCCACCCTCAGAGTCTTTCCATGTTACCTTTCTTCACTAATCCTTCCTCTCCTGCTCCATATAATTCCCTAAATCCCTTCTCTGTGCTGCCACTCCCAGGAAAACCTTACCCTGGCCTTATCCTGTCTCCCTGAACTTACATATGATGATTATGACTTCATTTATGGGCCCAGATGTTTTATTCCTTTAAGATTGTGTGTGTCTGTCACTTCATTGGTCTTCTAGGACTTGGGAAATAAGCTGTCAGTTCCCTTGTGAATTTGTCATCAATGCAGAGGACAGTGGAGAGAATATTGAGCTAGCTCAAGTACTGAAATAATCTGACCACAGAGGCACAGCAGCATGTTTCAGACTGTTACATTTGAAAAACAGATGGTTTTGTCTTTGAAAGATAGTGCAAGGAAGAATGACTGTAATTGCCAGTGAAATATGAACTCATCTCCTCTGTAAACTGATCTGACTTCCAGCAGTACAAGTTCCTTGCAAAGCACACTCCCCGCTGCTTTTCTCCAGTGTGATTTTAAATTATCCAAGTAAACAAGTGTCAGCTTCCCCTTACTTTCTCAGCAAACATGTATTCAAATTGCTAACAAATAACACAAGTGCATTAAAGATGATCTTTTCAAGAATTATTTTCCTTTTACAAGGCGATGGCTACTACATGGCAGTTCCAGCTTTTGTGGGGCACAAGAACGATATGGGACGTCTAAAACTTCTCCTCACTGACCTCAAACCAAAGAGCAGCTACTGCTTGATTTTCAGTTACCGGCTTGCTGGTGAGAAAGTGGGAAAGCTTCGAGTGTTCCTGGCAAACAAAAAAACTGCTCCTGTCTGGGAAGAGAACAAAGGAAAAGATGAAAAGTGGAGAACTGGAAAAATAGAGATATTTCAGGGGGCTGAAACAACCAACAGTGTAAGTATGACACAATTTATAAGCCAACTACCATAAACAACACACTGGTTTAATTTCCTAATCCTCAAAAGTTCCACCAACTGTTTTATAGGCATCAGCAATCAAAAGGCTTATGTGAAATGGGAAACAAGAGGCCACATTTTAGGGGGCATAAAAGTTATCATCTGATTGTAATTTCAGAACTGAATCACCCCAGCTGGTTAGAACACTGATGTCAGTAATACTGTCATTTTGTAAAAATACTGCATCACATCAAAAATTAACACAAGTAATCAAAATCGGCCCTTAATATTTTATGCAACACAAGCATACATACATGCCTGAAAAAATGAAAATTTTCCATAGAAGAGGATGCTCTCAAACCACACTAAACCAGACCATTAGAGCAAGAGGAGACATCATGTATAATCAAGGAGGGGGGCATCACCTTAGGAGCAGGGCATACCAACAGGGAACACTGGGCACTGATGTACACTGAAAACTGCCTCAATCAGGACTTCAGCCAGTTTCTCCTTGAAACTCTGGGGCCTGCTTTCCATTTGTGTGATGGAACATTTTCAGTGCTGTGTAAAGGCTTCTACTGTATAATTGAATACAGTGAATATAAAGGAAATGCAAGCCCTTTTCAAGGTCCTTTGCACAGCTGGAATGATGTAGAAAACCCCTTAAATAAATGAGAATCAGACTATAAAATAAAAAGCCAGACATCCTATTCATAAAAATAAACTTCCTCTTCATATATATAATATACATACTCAATACATACGAGAGAGTATAAATATATATACTATATACACACAAAACCTGAGGATCCAAACAGATCAAAAATGAACAGTTGTAATGTCTTCAATAAATGAAATGCACGAGCATCACATGCCGTGATAAAATTACATTATTCTAGGAGGATTTCACTCAATTTGCATTTTTTGTACAATAAAAATAAATAATCTTATTAAAGCAATCCATTTGGCATTGTAAATTTGTGCAGAGGATTTTAAATCTAGTTCAAATAATGCACAAAAACTTTTAAAATGGCAAAGATTCAAGTAATTAAGTCCTGTGTTGTAATAAAATATTCTTCATATACAGCATTATAACTAATTAAGAGTTGCTAAATGTTTGGATAAACTACATTTTTACTCTTAATGCATATCTTTTTTTATGACAGGTCACTTTTGAATCAGAACGTGGGAAGGGTAAAACTGGAGAAATTGGAGTGGACAATGTTATACTAATTTCTGGTCTATGCCCAGAAGATACCTGATAATGAACATTTGAGTATATCAGATTTAATCCTATTTTTAACATTTGCCTTATTAGTAGTGTATTCTTTTCTTTTTTAAAAAAAATCAAAACAAAACCATAAAATTGAGCCTTAACCTAATGCAACAATGCAAACAGAAACACTGATGTGCAAGATGCAGATTATGCTTTTTTATGAGTTATTCTAATTCTAATACATGTGTTGAGTGTAATACTACTGTATTTTATAATTCAAGGTCAGGGTTTCTGAAGTATTATTTGTCTAGTTTTTTTACAAATTCTACATGCTTTTATTTCTTAAAAATCTTCTCAAGGCTATTCATTCATCTTCTATTTCATTTCTTCTACTCCACAAGAGCATAAAGCAGTATTTAAGAGGATGTTACTACTTCTGGTGATGTAACTTCTTACATAGTGGATATGTTGTTCCAAAAATGAGTATTCATCACCCTGTGTGCAGTAAGGCAATCATACACAGAGCTAAGGTATTTGTTGATTTAAATACTTGTTCAAAGATTGGTGCTAGGTGGAAAATCCACAAAGCCAGCACACCAAGCAGAAATTATGACCACTATTTATATGTTGTTAATCTTGATATATTCCACTTATCTAGTATATATTCAGTGTTTACTACTCTACTATTGCTGAGTTGTGCTGAGCTGGCTTCTTATCTTGGGCAGCCTGGTGGCCTTCAGTGTTTACTCTTTTATTATTGCTGAGCTGTGCTGAGATGACTTTGTTGATTTCTTCTTATCTTGGACATCCTGCAGTAGCACACCCTTCCTCCCAAATTTTGTTATCCCTCTGGGTCTATGATCTCTGAATCATGTCAAGCCCTAAACTTTAAAAAAGTAATTCTATTGACAAATAATTTGTCTTAAACATCAGGAAAAGATTCAATCTATTGAACAAGTAGGAAGAAAGTGAGGAGCTTCATTTCTTTTTTGATGGAGCTAGGCAAGTTGTAAGTGGATTCATGTCTTTGAGGAATATTTTCACTACCAATAAAGTATGTAAAATACCTTGTTTGTCATCAGTGTCTTTCAATCACACAAATCATTGTTAAGAAATGATCCCTTTACAGCTTTATAAGCATTTAATATTCACCATTAACAGATGATGTTACCAACTGGCACAGAAAAACAAAAGCAAAAAGAATGACCCATTATTAATGTTTCAGAAGCTTCACATTATGTACTGACCTTCAGGAACAAAAGGCTCCTGCTGGATTGCAGGCCTACTTTTACCCCATTAGAGGTGAGAAAGAATGATTTTCATTGTCCAGGAGACAGTATGACCTAGTGGCCACAAAAAAAAGGCTCCTCTTACACAATTGAAAAAAATAATCTTTGTTGTGAGTTCCTTCATGACCCTTCAAATGTCAACAAAAGGGGTGGGGATTATCCACCATCCCCAGGAGCAGGAAGGTGAGCAGAACTTTCTCCCACAGATCAGGAGCTGCCACCCACTGCCATGCTTGACCACGCACATAAGAGCATGTGCATGTATACATACACATTTGAGAAGGGACCAGAATCCAGGTTAGATCTTTTCTAAAAGGAAGTCAAATGAAAATGCTGGGGAGGATAAGAACATTATTTTTGTCTTGTGATCTCTGCGGAGTGTTCCTAATGGTCTGAATTCCAAGAGAAGAGAGAAGCCCATGGAAAAGCCCTGTTCAGGCAATGTTCAGTTAAATACCTGTGCATACATTTTCCTCTTGGTTAGCTCTGTGTATTCCCTTCCAGGCTGGCTGCTCACTGCTTATTATTAGTGACTCTCTTATTTTAGCTTTTGTATGAAAACGGGGACATCCAAAATGACTGAACAGAATTTTGTAGTCTAACACTAAAGAATTTTGAAGAATTCAGACTATACGAATTTTGTTTTTTAACAAGAACACTACACAAGTTCAAACACCTTGAATTGCACCTATGAAGCAAGTCAGGGATGCTTTAGAGATTTCTTGTTGAAACACAGTATTATTGCACTGTGCACACAGTTGAAGAAAGGGTAAGCAAAACTGAAATATCTAGAAAGTTTACAATGGCTACGTAACCAGGAAATGTTGCTTTTTTGTTAGAACTGGTTTGTGTTACAAAACAGATATTCTGAGAAGTGTACATGGACTTCAGTTTTGCCATCAGCATCTGTTTCCTGGTGTCTTTGGAGTTGCCGAGGAAATTGCAGAAAAAGGACTTGGGAAAAGCGAACTCTCTTTAATCGCAGGGCAAAGACTCTGGTAGCTTCCAAGTGAGGGCAAAGTTCCTTCAGTATCAAATTGGATGACTGATCTCAGGATGCCCGAATAACCTGGTCACAGTGAGGCAGAACAGTGAAACAAGTTTTTTTCTGGATTCACTCCTCCTTGTCTGACTCTGAAGTTGAACTGTTCTTACTGAAGATCAAGAAAATGAAAGTTCAATTTTACTAAAATAAAATTCTGTGTCTAGTTTCGAAGAGCAATAATTTATGCAGCACCTCTAAATACTAAGAAGCCTAAGAATCATTACAGTCTTGAGCACTGCAGTGTCCGAAGTGCAAATGATGTACATTATGGGAGCAAACTGAGTCCACCTAAAAAAGTATAGCTGGGCATTTCTTGCATGGGCAGTTACTGGGCACAGAAAGATAAATACTGCCTGTAGAAGGCATAATATCTAAAGGGTATTCGGTCAATACACAAACGACAGAGAGTATGGTCTGATATGGAGCTGATACATATTCATTGTTGGTTGAATCGTAGTCCACCATGAATCATTGCTGGGACAAATACTTTAGTGGTAGAATTCCATCCAAAAGTCAAATCAAAAAGATTTTGCATTTCATGGAATGAGTAAGAAAATGATTTGCACAGATCAGTACAAACTAACTGCAATAGCTGCCATAAGGCTTTCTGCAGCAGATGCAGAAGTGGTTTCCCATTTGTTGGCAAATGATTATTATACACAAGATAGGTTGCATCATAGCAGAACATAAGTCTACCATAATAAGATCTTAACAGCAAAACTGAAACCTTTTTTTGTTGTGAATAAAATCAAAGATAGCTTCTGCAGAAGCAACAGAAAAAATCCATTCTGTATAGACAAACATACAAACCACATCAGTGCATCAGCAAATTAACTGGATTTGTTTGCAACATTCATTCTGAAGATGGAACTGCTAAGGGCAAAACCTACATGTTTCTCCTTCAGATGAAAACAGTTAAAGGACATATTATGCCTACAGTCATTAATGCCTCAAAATGTTCCTGACAGTTTTCCATTACTGTGAAATGTGAAATCCATTATCTGCTTGATTATTTTAGACAGCAAGGAAACTGCACTGGGAGTATTTGAGACAGTTACAGTTACGCTGTAATCAAGTGGCTTGAACTTTGATAACATCATTTGTAACCCTGAAGTCTGATAACACACTTTAGAGATGATACCCTGCCTAAAAGTTAATGGAAAAAAAAGAGCTTCTAGCTAATTGCCCAAATCTATACTGCATCCTTCAAAAGCTACTCAACAGATGCGATCACTTAATCTTGAATGTTGTAACAAAAGGTTTGAATCACTTTTCTTCATCTGCCAGAAGAACTAACAGAAGCATTTCATTTTGACAACAGTGAATACATGGAAATGCTGAGGCATGTTCCCAAAAGATGGTTATCTTTTAACCTGCAGCTGACAGGAACTTAAAACATTTTCCAGCTATTAGATGTTATTTTTATATATTAAAAAATGATTCCCAAATGCAATTTTTCAGGATCACAAAGGTCAAGATAATGAAGAGAGGTTTTCAATGACTGCTGCTCATATTTACTTCACAATTGCTATATTGTTAATGACAGAGTCATACACCTGCATGTACTGGAGGTATTGTAACTCATGACAATGTATTAATGAAAAGGTAAATAGCAATGAAGTGTGAATAATAATTAACTTGGTCATATGTGCAACTGTTACATTAAAGCTCATCACAGCAAAAGATTTTTAATAGAAAAGAATTTCAAATTTTGACAGTTACCAACCTCTCAAATACCTGACTTTTAAGTTTGATTTCAACAAAATTAAACATGCTGTCCCTCTAACCCTCCCCAGTTCTTCACGAAGGGCACATTATGCAACCATTGAGAGAACTGATTATTAATTTTTTATTTGGGGAATACTAAGCTGGGGAATATTTAGCCTTGTGTGATTCAGTGATTTTTTTTAATAGCCTGATACTCTGAAAATCTCTCAATTTCTCAATATTTCTGTAATGTCTTATACCAATATCTATTTCAGATATACTTCCGAGCAGAAACCTCTCTTCCAACAGATTTGAGAAATCATTTTAAAAGTGATCCTTTTAGGTCCTCAGATTAAAGCTAACTTAAATCACACATTTAGAGTGTTTTATTAATTAATCTAAAATGAAAGGGAAATATTTCAAAACTAAACATTATGTAAAATAAAACAATATACGAGAAACAATAAGTGTATTTGATGCTGATGAAAAAAGGTCTGAGTTAAAGGAAATGGCATGTCCCTAGACTTGCATAAAAACAGCATTTAATTCCTGTTTTTTACTTCCATAAAAAGATGGTGCTTGTCCAACAAGCTGGATGGTTTGCAGGAACACTAAATAGCCCCTCAGGTATGTTCTGACAGGGCCCAAGTTCAAGCTCTCCCTCAAATTATTCCCATGAAGAGCTTGGGAGTCAAAAAGCTCCAAGAATCCCTCCCAGGAGACAGCTCACATGCAGAACTGCCCTTTTCTGTTGTGTAGAGGAGGAGGTGGCATGTTTATTTTTCTGCTGCTTTCTTAGACAAACAACAGCAAAGTTAGCAGCTCATTCAGGCACTTGAAATCTTTGTCCAGAGCTGACTGCCCTGCTCCATTTCTTTCCCTTGCTGTACAGCAAACATCAGTGCTTAACTTTGATGCCCAAAATCTGCCTGCTGAATTGGACACCTCTGGGGCACAGTCAGTAAATCTGACTTAGGGGAATAATGCAAACAACGAGCATCTGGCCCACAATTTCAGGTTGATAGCAGTATAATATTAAATCCCTGGGGGTTGATTCAGTGCAGGTTATCACAGCTATTATAATATCTGTGTTTTCACTCACTGTGGTGTATTTTCTTGCTATATTTGATATCTTAATTCATGGTATTTTTGTGTACTGCATAAGGATTTGTCTTCCCACTTAAAAAATGACTCAATTTACAATTATACAATATCATAAAAAACACAGAAGTCACAAACATGATAAAATGGCACAAAATAATGATAAAAAATTTTAGAAATACATGCCATAAAATAATAGGAAAAAATATATTTCAAAATTACCCAGAAAAAAACTGTTCTCCCCTCAAGCATTAGTTTTATTCTAAACTAAGTAATGTTCACAGCTGATTTTAAAAGTGCTAAAACAGACACTGTACTCAGGAAAGTTCACTTACAGTGAGTTAATTATTAGCATCACCTTCCTGTCCAGGATGTAAATATATGAGAGTCCTAATTTTCTTTGTCTTCTTTGAAACTGCCAGAATGTTAAAATAGTCACCCTTTCTAGAGGCAAGGGGGCACTTGTAGACTGGCCCAAGTATGTGAACTATTGAAAATGTATGCGAAGGTGTAAATAGCAAGATAATAATGTTTGCCTTTATGAGAGAGTTAAACTCAAAGGCGGCTGCAAAGACTCTTGCGATACTTAGTGACTGTGCAAGAAAATGGGATATGAAAATTAATTGTGGGTCACCACAAGTAATGGAATAGGAATGAATAATCTTCTTTATGTCTGTATAGTCAGTGGCTCCAAATTAGCTAGCACCTCTAAGGAAAATGATCTGAGAATGACTGCATTTTCTTTTGGAAACTCACTTGCACTGAAAAAAACAGAAAAAAGCACATTAAGCATGTAAAGGCCCCTGTCCAGATCCAGTTCCAATATATTTTTCCCATATTTCCTGTACTGGCATTGTGGTCCTCCAAGACATGTAGTGGTGGAACACAGGATCACTTTGTAGTTGATCTATTTTCTGGTTCCTTCAGGAGGAGAGTCGATGGACTCACAACATTGTCATCACAGTTTGAGAGCTTTCTTTAACATCTAGTAACTACTTCAAGAACACTGTGCATATATAAACAACCCCAGGGCTGCCACAACAAATTCATATTTGGCTCACCAACACCAGACTGGTTCACTGCCTATGCATAGCAGAAAAGCAGACACAGAAAGAGACAGCTGTTTATCTCAATTTCCCTCAAGTGAAGTACTCTTCAGTGCTTAACTAAGCAAGTTACTCAGATAGCTTCATTACCCTCTACTAACTCTGGCACAATTTCTTCATAATCCTCCTGGCAATTCAATTTCAGGTCTTTCAGGTGGTATGTCACCCCCACTATGTACTGGAACTTCTGCCAGGAGAAAGAGCCAGGAAGCACATGGGAAATATCTCTCGTTAACACTACCCAGTTAATGTGCATCATCCTCATAATCCTAAATTCAGCATTTTCCAGTGTTACAGAAAATGCACAGGAGTCTCAGGACATGGAAATAAACAGCATGGGCAGCCATACCAGGAGAGCTGAGCAGCATTACTGCCACGCTCATCCACTGCTCAGTGCTGGAGGTTTTATCACACATAAGCAGCATCAGTTCAACGCCAGCCTATGGAAATCCAAGACTTCATCCACCTCCCTCTCAGAACTGGATCAGAGCCTAAAAAAATGGCTCTTGAAATGAACAGCCACCCAAGAAGTCATTCTTTGTGTGAATCAACACACTTCAAATGCTATGACAGAAGGTATTCACATGAAATTAAATCTGAGTCCCAGAGTATGGCCCAATTCTTGGATTTTCAGAGTCTATGGATATGACATTTATATAGGATTCCCTTCCCTTCCATATCATTAAGGATGGAGGGAGATGACTGTTTAAAACACTTTGGTCCCTATTTAATTTCATTTTATTTAATTATAATGCTTTGCTTCATGGTGTTCATATTATTAGAGCAAGTTATTTCCATGGCTGCTGCCCTCTTCGGACTGCTTTCACCCTGCAGCAGCCCCGGGCACGGCACAGGAGCCCATGGTGAATACACCTGCCATGGTCAGGCGACAGCAGAATCACAGGATGAGTTAGGTTGGAAAAGACCTCTGAGATTATCAAATCCAACCCCTGACCCAACACCACCCTGTCAACCAACCCATGGCACTGAGTGCCGAGCCCAGTCTTTCCTTAAACACCCCCGGGGACAGTGACTCTACCACCTCCCTGGGCAGCCCATTCCAGCATCTAATCACTCTTTCTGTGGTGAAATTCTTCCTAATTTCTAACTTAAACCTCTCCTGACACAGCTTGAGGCTACGTTCTCTCATCCTGTCACTAGTTGAGTGGGAGAAGGAGGCCGACTCACAACTGCTAACAGTCTCCTGTCAGGTGGTTTTAGAGAGTCATTAGGTCACCCCTAAGCCTCCTTTTCTCCAGGCTAAGCAGCCCCGCTCCCTCGGTCCAGACCCTTTCCCAGCTCCACTGCTCTTCTCTGGACACGCTCCAGCACCTCAGTGTCCTCCCTGGAGTGAAGCGCCCAGAAGTAGGCACAGTAGTATAGGAGCGACCAAAGCGGTGGGAAGAACAGGGACAGAATCGCCTCTCTGGCCCTGCTGACCACACTATTTTTGATACAACGGGACGTGGTTTCTCTTTCCGGGGACGCCCCGCGCCAGCCGCGGGGCTGCCCCAGGCCGGTGCCCGCCAGCGCTCCGGCACCGCCGGGGCCAGCGCGCAGCCGCCCGGGCCGCAACCGCGCCGAGATGGCGGCGGAGCAGGAAGCGGGCGGGAGGCGCCATGTCGGGCCCCGCTGCGGAGGTGAGCGCGCCGGCCCGGCTGCCGGGGCACGGGGCGTGCGGGAACGGCGCTGTGTGTTTCCCCGGGGGTAGCAGGAGTGCGGCTTCCTCGCCTCGGTGGTGCCCGGCGAGCCGCTGCCCTTGCCTTGGCGCTGGCGGTGAGGTCGGGGGGGTATCGCAAGAGGCACGAACCGCCCGGCTGCTGCCCGGCCCCGGTTTGCCTTTCAGCGCGATGCAAGCCCCGGCTGGCCCTGGGGACCGAGGGGAACGGGGAACAAGCGGGGGTTGGCAGGTAGGGCCGTGCCTGCTTCTCCTCCTGCCCGGGCTGCGCCAGGGCTCTGAGGCGGGGTGGCATTTCGCCTCTGAGCAGGACAGCAGTGGGTCAGACTTAAACTAGACGGGTCGGGGATGTGTAGCAGGAGCGGGTATGAGGTGCCAGGGAAGGTTTAGGTTGGACATTAGGAACAATTTCTTCACAGACAGGGTGATGAGATGCTGGAATTTGGTTCCCAGGGAGGTGGTGGAGTCACCGTCCCTGGAGGAGTTTAAGGAAAGGTTGGAGGTGGCACTGAGTGCTGTGGTCCGGCTGGACAGGGTGGTGTTCGGCCATAGGTTGGACTCGATGATCTGAGATCATCTAAATGATTTTGTGATTCTTTGACGTTTTAATGAAGGATTTGGAGAAAAACCCACAGAGTTAGCGTGCCCGTGGCATCGTCGATCGCAGTTACAGGGTGCACTGGCACACCCGTTTCCTGGGAGCGGCTGCAGGCAGATTTGCAGGCTGATCTCCCCCAGGTTTCGTGGGCTGGTGACTGAGATAGAGATTCCAGTGGTGATGCTCAGCCTCTGGTGTCGTGAGCCTGACCCCAAATCTCGGCCAGTGAAGCTGTTACCTGTGGCTGGCTTCCACACCAAGCGAATGTCAGCTGCTTCCAAATACAGACGGCTAGGCTGCTGCTCCCAGCTGCTGTAACTACCTTTCTGATTTATACCGAAAGTGGCTGTAATTCCACTCACAGAAGAGGCTGACCTTGGAAAGTGCAGGATGGTAGTAATGGTACTATTATGGGAATTCTTTATGTGTTTGTTATATTGGTCTCCCTGCAGCATTGATGTCTTGAAATAAGGCATATGCTGGCATAAATATAGAAAGGAGTTAGAGTTCATGCTTTTAAGTGCAGTGTTATTTTAATAAATAGAAGAGATCCATTTCATATCAAGTGTATTTCACCCCTTATTTGAACCAGTACATCATGTGTCTTTGATCAAGATTCTCAACTATTGAGAAATTATGTGCTTTCACTTTTCAGTGTTCCATGTTTTAGCATAAGGAATTTTAGCAGACACTAATAATATTTTACAAATATCATTTGTTTAAATCATGCTCATTATCCATTCAGAATGGATGGCATATGTACTGTTCTGCATACAAAGGGTTTATTTTTAAAGGAAAAAAGTTTTATAATTTTTCAGTAGAAAACCTGTAAAACAACAATAAAGTGCTATCTAATCTGAATATGGCCCTGGCAATGGAATGACAAATAAAATGGTGTAGAGCCAAGACTTAACCAAAGAAAAAATGAATGTTAAAGCAATGAAAAGACAGTGTTCATCTGACAAATGATGAAAAGCTTGCAGAAGTTCATAAAGCATGTTTTTATTACTTACGTGTTCCATTTTTATATGAATTTGTCAGCACAGTTTTCCATAAAAAGACATTGCAAACTAAACATTTACCTTTGCTTGTAGTGTGCTAGAATTGAAGTCCTTGCTAGCTCTATATGAACAACAATAATGTTCAAAGCAATTTTTGTCGAGGAAATGTGTTCAAGAGAAAGAATTGCTTATTTCTCTCAAAAATGATACATATTTTCTTTGTAAAGTGTTAAGTAAACAAATGTACTTTGGATGGGTATGTCTGTCTTCAAGGCAGTATATTTTGTTGCACTTCTGTGCCAATGCAGAGCTTACTGAAGGAAGGAAGTGTGATGCATTTTAGGAAAACTTTGTTTAGATTGAGTTTGTCCAGGTTTCAAATCGGTACATCTGCAAGAGGATATAAACAATATTTATGGAGACTGATAAATAGAGGGACACGCAAGAAAGTTTGATGAGATCCATTACTTAAAAGCCAATGTTAAACCTGCACCTCACAACGTGTTCTTCTTTTCAGGAGGTTTAAAAAGTGTTAATTATACTTGAGTAAATGAACAAGACATTTAAGATGAAATTACAAAATAGTGGAGGAAATCTGTAATGCCAGAATGCGCATGAAAAGTGACATCTTTATAGGTAAACAGGGAAAGAATATTCAGTCTTATGTAGTTATAACAGAACGTGTAAAAGTCTGATTTTTTTTCAAGTACTGGCTGCTGGAGCTGTGTTGTGCACAATAGGATAACCTTTCCTTTTCAAAAAGGTATAAACTCCTAATCATTTTGTCTGCGGTGGAAAGACAGGAAGACTAGAGGCTTACAGCTTTAAAAGAAATGCAGAACAGTTTCCATTTTTTACTTCTAAGAGCATTATAGTGTATAAGACAATCTCAGTGTACTGAGAATTTTGAATTATGATTTCCCAGTCTTTTGAGAACAATGTTACTAATGCCTCTTGTGCCCAGACATTGGGTAGAAGGAGCAGAGCAACTGAGTTATAGAATCCCAGTGGTGTTGAGAGAGCATCCAAACATTTCATGAACTGAAACTGTTACCTGTATAAGGCAATACAATTAATGTTGAAGAGGCTGGCTTCTAGTTGGAGATGTCACAGCCTTCCTGAAATTGTTTGGCTGGTTTGCTGTCTGAAGTGATTGGAAATATGAATATGAACATTTGCATCCATCCAGGTAAACAGTTTAAGAGACTAAACTATATTGAATAAAAGTAGTTAAGTAATAAATGAAGACACAAATCTGCTTAGATCATATTTCTATCACCAGGTATTTTTCTTTAGTGAGGAAGAATGTTTATAGCATTCTCTTGCTGTGAGAAAATAGTGAAACATTGTTTGTGTTGTCTGTCAGATTTAACAATAATTCTTTTTTGTTCTAAAATCTGTTACTATTGAAAAAACATGAATGTTAGCAAATGAAGCAGTCATTTCACAAAGTGCAAAAAGCTGCTTTTCACAGTGAAATTTTGGTTCAGTACTGAAGCAGGTGATGTTAAAGGAGTGATAATAGCATTTTCTGCTTGACTTAGCTTAAGTTTTGCTCTTCATGATAGAGGCGTGTTGGGAAAATGCCAGATGTATTGCTAACAAGCTTGGATTTTTATGCAGATGGTGAGCTGTACTCTTTAGCTTGCAGGAGACTTTGTTAATATAATATCACAAAAATTATTGTATGATTTGTGAAAAATTGAGTGCAGCCACACCAAAAGCCCGAATCCCATGATTACTGTAGCAGCTCATTTTAAGTAGTGCAAAATACACGTCACAGTCTCTGTCTCTACTGTAGCTAGGTAGCATTAAGTCATGTCTGAGTCATCTGCTTAAGTTTCATTGAACACACTTCTTTTCCTGTGTATTTGTCACTTGAGGCCAAAATGGGAGTTCATGTTTAGAAAATGTGCAGTGTGTGTCAAAAACCTGACTTTTGACCTGCTTGAAGCCCCAGCTACTACCTCATACTGACAAGCAGTGGAAAGTGGCTGAGAGAAAAGGGATTCCTCTGCCAGCTTTGACAAGGCTTTGTCATGAAGATTTGAAAAACCAGAGAGCCCCATGGAACATTTCTGTGACCTTGTGCCCAAACTAGGAAATGGATTTTAGAATAAAGTTAGTTAATACTGAAAAAGAATCTGGTTGTAGATTAGAGAAACCACACAAGTGTTTCTTTATGTGAAATGGTGCAAATTTTAAAGCAAATAAACATTATTTATGCATAATTACCAGTGAAACTGTTGATGACAAATCTCTCAGAACTATATATATATTTTATTATTGCCCCATTGAATCACAATGTATTAGAACATATTGTGAGTCTGTATAGCTGTCCTGTTGTGGAAGAGATTAGCTAATACCTCCACTTGACACTTTTAATCTGTAACTTGTTTAAAGTAAATTTCAGAATTTTTTTTAACTCTCTAAAATTATTTTATTAACAAGGTCAACAATATCAATAGAAATAAAGACTTCATATGAGTGGAGTAATGCATTACTTGTAACATTTTTTGTGTTTCAAGTAGTTAACTAGTTCATTTATTAGAAAAATTCACATGATTAAGGAAGACAGGATATAGGAAAAGCTAAAATAACTTCCAGTATGAATCAGTGTAACTGTAAATGAAGTTATTAAAAGGAGCCATTAGCAACGTAATGTCTCTGCTGGGATGTGTATCCTTGTAACATCAACTGAGCATCCTAGAACTCAAAGCAGCTGTAGCTGTTCAACTTGTAAAGTATTTTCTTACTTAGTTTTTGCCGTGGAACAATTCAGGGATTAATTCATTTGGTGTAGCTGTAATATCTTGAACATTTTCCTGAGCTCTGGCTTAGATACTGATGTCAAACAAAGCCAGTGGTTAAGCAGTCTGGTAAGGACAACAGCTTTTCCTATCTCATTAAATCCATGCATGTTTGGTCTTATTAGAAAAATGTGCTGACAGCTCTGCATTGGGGCTGATCCCTGAGGCTTGAGAATTTCATTATGCACTCTATTGATTGTTATATCTTTTTTTTTTTTTTTAAGAATATAAGAATTCTATTTTAATTAAAAATGGGGGGGTCTAGGGGAAGCAACTCCAAATAAGGATTAAAAATTGGCCTTATAAAAGAGGATACTCTGTGCATCTTCACATGAATGTGGTACACTCTACCACCTCTCCTCTTCAAACTCCCTAATTTGGGAAGAAAGCTGAGAGAAACACAGGGTCGAGATAGAATAGGTCCAGATTAGTTAAGAGTGCTGTAGTTAAAACAGTCACTGATGTAAAAGATGCAGAACAAAGCTACTTCTCCATAGTACTGTTTACTCCACTGCTTCTGGATTTGTGAGTGAGAGGTGACTCTTGGTCACTGAGGTGCCACTGGTCATGGACAGCTGGAAATGATACTGTTGTATTGCCTCAGTTCTCATTGTATAAACTTAGCTTTAGTCACGTGGCTAAATGTCATTTTGGAGATGAGCTTCTGTCTGGTTCTGAGTTTTTTTGGTGTGGGAGGCAGTCCTGTGGAGAGGCAGGAAGAGCTCTGATTTTTGCCAAGATGAAATAGAAGCTCAGTAAATGGTTTCTTGGTGACATTGTTGATATCGGCTCTCCCACTGTAGATAGGATGTAGAAATGTGTTTGGTGTTGGAGACTGTCTGTGAGAATTCTCTGATTTCTGCTCTAGGCTCTTGAGTTAAGAATAGCGTTTGATAATTTTCATAGTTTATATGGGATTTAGGTTGCCCAAAGTAAGCTGGTGTTTCCAGGACTATGCTATGTACCATGTCTGCTATAGCATTAACATTTTTTAACACAATGTTTGCAGAAAATTTATTTCACTGTGTTATTGTTTAACCCCAGCCAGTAGCCAAGCCCCATGGAGCTTCTCACTCATGGCCCCAGCAGCGGGGTTGGGGAGAGAATCGGAAGGATAAAACCCAAAAAACTCAGAGGTTGAGATAAACACAGTTTAATGGGAAAAGTAAAAGCCACACACATAAGCAGAGCAAATCCAGGAATTCATTCACTGCTTCGCATGGACAGGGAGGTGTTCAGCATCTCCAGGACAGCAGTGCCCTACCCTATGTAACAGTGACTCGGGAAGACAAACTCCATCACTCTAAATGTACCCCCTTCCTTCTTCCCCCCCACTTTATGTACTGAGCATGATGTCAGATGGTCTGGAATATCCCTCTGGTCAGTTGGGGTCACCTGTCCTGGCTGTGTCTCCTCCCAATCTCCCATGCACCCCCAACTTTCTCACCAGTGTGGCAGTAGGAAAGGCAGAAAAAGCCTTGGCTCTGTGTTTAGGCCCTGCTCAGCAATAACAAAAAAAATTTCTATATCATCAACCTGTGTTCAGCACAAATCCAGAACACAGACCTGTACCAGCCACTGTGAAGGAAATTAATGCTACCCCAGCTAAAAGCAGCACACAGTTAGGAGCACTTGACTTCTGATCCTTGTCTGGGCTGTAGTCTGGATATTTTTCCAGTTACACAGAATTTCTTGTAGAAAAGCTCACCTACATTGGAGGTTGGGATGAGGGAGAAGAGGACTGGTGTTCAGCTGTACAAGACATTCATACACACTTGCTTGGATGCATTCTGAGTTTGTCTTGATTTTTCAGGGTGAAGACAAAATGGGCTATGGCTTTACACAAGATAAGGTGTAAAGCAAAGACAAAGCATTTACCTCAAATACTTTTGGAGAGGGCAGTGTTTTTCCTGGAGACTGAATTTGCACCTAACAGCGTCTCAGGCTGGGGATTTTTTTGTTTGTTGGTTTTCTGTTACTTAGTCATTTTACTATTTAAAAATGTTCTTACTCAACTTGGCATTATTATGGGATATTTTAAACCTGAGGTAACCTGATTTTTTTTTTTTTTTTTAATTTTGGAAGTGAACTGTCTTACAAGGTTTTCATTGATTGTCATTATTTATTCCTGTACACACAAGTGACTCATTATACCATGCAGTCAGAGTGAGAGCTTGTAATGATTTGACAAGAAAGTGCCTCATCAGCACAGCCTTACAGAGTCTCATTGTAAATATGAGCTTTGTAACCTTCAGTGTACACTTGGAATTCAAACAGATGTTCTCATGCATATTTGGAAAGTCGTGGCAGTCAGCTGAAGTCCCTGGTGACTGGAAGAAGGGAAACATCACTTTCATTTTTAAAAAGGGGAGAAAGAAAGATCTGGGGAAGTACAGACCTAGGAAGAGCCTCCTAGAAGGTCTGCTATGCTAAAAGCAGCAGAGCCAGCCAGTCAAGGGAGGGGATTCTGCCCCTCTGCTTTGTCCTTATGATACCCCATCAGGGGTGCTGCATCCGGCTCTGGGATCCTCAGCACCAGAAAAACATGGACTTGTTAGAGCAGATCCCAAGGAGGACCGCAAAGATGGTCAGAGAGCTGGAGCTTCACCTCTCCTATGAAGACAGGCTGGGAGAGCTGAAGTTGGTCAGCCTGGAGAAGAGGGGGCTGTGGGGAGGCCTTATTGTGACCTTCTGTTGTGACTTTTTATATGGGCAGATAGTGACAGACCAAATGTCAATGGTTTTAGATTGAAAGAGAGCAGATTTGGTTAGATGTTGGGAAGAAATTCTTTAGGGTGGTGAGGCACTAGACCAGGTTGCCCAGAGAAGTTGTGGCTGCGAGAGTTCAAGGCCAGATTGGATGTGACTCTGAGCGACCTGGTCTAGTAAATGGCATCCCTGCCCATTGCAAGGGGGTTTGAACTAGGTGTTCTTAAAGGTCCTTTCCAGCCCAAACCATTCTGTGAGTCTGTGGTTCTGTCACTGCTGAACTGAAATGCCTTATGCAGTTGTGGGAGGGATGAGGATGTTTGTTTTCTACTACACAAAAATTTGACGCTACCATTTGTTCTTTCTTTTTCTTACAGCTCTATCTTAACAAAGATGCATGATTCATTTCATAACTTAAGAAAAAAAACCTAGTCTTTCTGGGATTTCTGTCTCTTGGAGTTAGGAACGCAGCAGAACAGTGTTGACTGAGTTCGAGTCAGTTAATTTTATAAATATTTGCTCAGCAGCATTTGTCAAATTGCATTAAATCAGGTAGAAAAGCAGTCAAATTCCAGGTTTTTAAAAAAAGAAAGCAATATACAGGCAATAGCTAGATAAGGGATTCACCCTTTCCCTCCTGTCTGTATCCCAACATCTATGGACTCTACACAGTTTATTTGCCAAAATTAGGCAAATATGTACCATGAAAATGTGAAGTCTCCTAAAGGTCATAGAGTAGTTATTTTATCTTTTTTCTTCACAGGATGGAGTTAACTCATGCACCTTTCAAAAGATTCTATGGGTTTGCTGTGTCACAGCTCCCTCAAGTGGTAGAATAATTTTCCATGTGGAATTGCAGCTTGATTTCTGTGACACACTTGCATTCTCTTCAAAAGGTTTTGGGGCTTCTCCCAGCTTGTTGTTCTGTCTGATTTATAACAGAAACATCTTGAGTTTAAAGAACAGGAGTCTGAGCAGGGAAGAACTCAGGCTTGCTATACTTGCTAGTTCCCAGTGAGCTTTGTCTAGAAAATACACTGCAGTATTACCACTGCATCAGTAATTTCAAGTTTCTCCCTATAAGAATGAGAAAAACATGTTTTCTACAGTTGTCTCACACAATCATGTTGTACCATGACTAGAAAAGAAGAATAGGTGCTTGATATTCACACAATATGAAATGCTATGCAGGTTCCGCAGTATTAATGACCTTTGCTTCATTCTTTGAAAGGAACCAGCAGTAGTAAAATGAACTGTTGGATTACTTTATATGTTTCTTATAAGTTCAGGAGTCTTTGTTTAAGTTCTGTTTGTGTAAAACAATGGTCTGTGTCAACCTTGGTGGTAAATCTGGTCCTTATTTGATCTATAGGGTGACAAATGTACAAACAACTTTTCATTGTTTTCACCACGCTCCCTTTTAATTTGGAAACTGAAATGCTTGAGTAGTTAATGTAATATTTCAGTAGTTAGTGTAATATTTCAGAAGTATATATTGCTTTTCATCTTGAAGGATTTTAAATTTTTTTTTTAACTAGGTACACACAGCAAGGCCAGGACCATTCCAAGAATATTATTCCTGCAGGAACCTCTTTGATGTCACTGATTATTACCTCTATTCAGTGTTTTTTTCTGCTGTTTCTTATGCATCTTTCAATTACCAGTGAATATCCCTCTACATTAAAATATTTCTTTTACTTTTACCTAACTTTGCTTATTACATTTGAAGGGAGTCACTCAGTCCTACCTCTCTGCTGTAATTTGTACATTTTGAGAAAAGCATTTCCTTAGAAGTAATTGTTTTGACTTGAATGTCAGTGGTCTATTAGGTGATTTAATTTACAAAATTATTTTAAAAATAATTGTTTATAATTTGATGTCCATATTGTATTTTCAGTTTCATTTAACTGCTGCTAAAACATTTACAAACTTGAATTTAATGTTGCATGAACTTGAAAATGTTAGTGCACGACTAAGAAAATATAAAATGTCTAATAATTAAATTTATTACCGTAGTATAAGAGTCCTAAGGTAGAACCTTGCCATACTGGGTGGCTGTGTAGGGTCAGGTAGATAATGATGAGCAAGGACCCACTACCATGAAGCAGGTGATACCCACAGACTCAGCTTATGGATCTTGCATATGAATTTCTTACATACAGATCCTCACCCTGCAATATTAGAGAGGAAACTTTCTATGAAGCATAGTCCTCAATGAAAGATCAAAACACCTCACCTTTGCCACCGGGTAGAAGTATATGCACTGACTAATTATCAGCAGAGTAGTTTGCGTGTAATAATTTCTTTGTGTGTCCATAGTCCTGTATGCTAAATATTGAGAGTTCATGACGTCATCTTACATTTAGATAAGTCTTATGGTATATGAGCATAATGCATATATATATAAAGCATATATAAAGCATATATATAGACATAAGATCTGAAAGAAGCAGAACTCATTCTAAGGCATAGGGCAATCATACTGGCTTAACAACTGTCACCAAGTCTGCCCTGGGTTGCATGAAAGACAGTAAATCAGCAGATAATAATTTTCTAATGTCAACTTCTTGGTATTCTAGAGACAGGGAACTGTTCTTGCTTTGTGAGGGCTCTCCTACATGACAAAGCACTTCTTTCTGTTCACAGCCTCTGTGTGTTCCTGTAGCAGAACAGAGGAGTGGATGCACCTACATGTGCTTTTTAGTGTGATGGTGCATAAGGTTCAACTTAAGTATGTGGAAACTGCATCCTGTTTCTCTGATTTTGAAACTTCTTGAGTAGTAAAATCACTTTCTGTAATCATCATTATTGAGGTTTTGTAGGACTTCAGAATGTAAGACAGGAGTGTTTAAATACAGCTTAAGGGAATGCTGAGAGCATTGACTGTTCAGGGTGGGTTGGTTCTATTTCTATAGAAAAAAGTGAAGTCTAACCCTCTGGGCTCTTTTCTTTTGTGGAGCTCTGAGGTCCTACGTGAAGTTTGAACTTGTTTCTGTTCTGCAAAAGACAAGTTTGGTGGTGGTGGTCGTAGAAACAAGAGAGTGTGCAAATTACCCAACTGTATCTCTTGTCCCTCCTCTGCCCCTCTTCTCAGGAGTTTTTATCATGGAAACAGTGATGCTGCAAGAAACCTGCTTATGATTTCCTTCCCATATGGATGTGTGTCCACAAGCTAGTCTTATCTCTGTTAGGCAGATGAGTTTTTCTGGAGTAGAATCAGGATGTATGCAATTTCAGATAAAACACTGATTTTGTGCATAAACTAAGACTAACTGCAGAAAAGAGGAACACAACACTTATGAAACACCATTAATTTCTGCATTCTACATTTAATTGTCCTTTTCAACAAGTAGAAAAATTATGTTAGAGTATAAATATTTTTTGGCATGCAAATTGGCAGTAACAATGCACTGAGCATTTTTTGATCAAAGGGCTTGATGAAAAGGAATCAAAGGGAAATACTATTGAAACCATGAGATTCTGCATTCTGAAGGCCCCCTTTGATTTTCCTTTTTGCATCCCCAGATGATATGGGAGCATGCTTTAATAATGCTAAAGCTGCAAGAAAATATAGAGGGATCTGTCTTTAACCTTTAAGAATTTTCAAATTTGTAGATGTCAGTGTTTTGAAGCTGTTTCGCAGGTGTCACTGTTTTTGAGCTGCCCTATCTTGATAATCCATCTGTAATACAATGCCAGAGCTGGCAAGGGAGTGTGGCCTCAGATAAAAGTCACTACTAGGACTTACTTCTCTGATAGGTATGAGGAGGAACTTCTGAAAGAGATGTAGCATGATGTCTTGTATAGCAAGTGAAAAGTTGAGGGTCATGTAGGAACCAGAATGGTGTTTCAGGCTTCTGTAAACCATTTCAAGAAAATGTTGGCAAACCCAGTGATATATCCAAATAAAATAAAGTAAAATAGCATCAAATGAAAAGAAGACCTTGTGTGAATATACAGAAGATTAATTAATGTCTTAACTGCAGGAAAGGTGATGATCTTTTTTTTGTTTTCAGGTTTGAAAATGTCTGACCTGGAAAATATTGTACACAGAACCCATAGTATTGAAAAACTACTGTCTGAGAACAATTTGCAAGATACTGAGGATCATCTTAAAGAACTTGAAGATGTTGACATGACTGTAGAATATCTTCAGGGGACAGAAGTTACCAAGGCTGTATACAGAGTACTCAAGAGCTGCCCTTCAGGACGGTTGAAAAAGAAAGCAAAGCAGTTATTATCAAAGTGGAAAGCACTTTACAAGAATAACTGTGCTCAGTCAATGCAAGTTAAAAAGTCAGTTTTTGTGTATATGAAAGAGGAAATTGAGCATCTCGGTGTAGTTCCTAGAGAGCAGTTGCTGTCTGAAGGACCATGTCAGCAGGAGGCATTACATGGTTCTAGTTCCAACATTTTGGTCCCATCACAAACTGTTAAAAATGTGGTATGTAATGATGCAGAAGGTGGTGTAAATCAGCAGTCTTCTTTTGAGGAACAACACACTGTTCATGAAGATTCTAAATCTGTTGTTAGCGAAACAAGTCTGCAGCAGGATCCAATGAGAGCTCTGAGGTGTAAATGTGTGGATCTTCTTTATAAAGCTTTGATTGGTTCTGCCAAAGATGGAGAAGAAACTGTTAAATGGCTAGAGTTAGCTAAAGAAATTGAAGAACATATTTTTGCTCTTCATGCTAAAAATGATAAAAAGTACAAAAATTGCATCAGAAGTAAAATCTCTAACCTTAAGAACCCTAAAAGTTGCCACTTAAAACATAACCTCTTTTCAGGGACTTTGAGCCCAAAGACTTTTGCTGAGATGACAGTGATGGAAATGGCTAGTGATGAACTTAAACAGCTCAGGGCTTTGTACACAAAATCATCTGTTCAGGAACATCAGCTTCCTCAGGTTATTAATGGCACACAGACAAACAAAATAAAGTGCAGACGCTGTGAAAAATTTGATTGCACTGTCACTATGATTGCCAGAGGAACTCTCTTTCTTCCAGCTTGGGTGCGAAACACAAATCCAGATGAACAAATGTTGACTTACGTTATTTGTAATGAATGTGGAGAACAGTGGTATCACAGCAGATGGATTTGTTTGTAATGCTGTCCCTCTTTAATAAGGGATTTGGAAACATGTATGAGAACTTAACTCTGTTGAATCTCTGTAATTTTAAATTCTGGACTGATACTATGTGAGTGCTGTCACTAAAAACTGCAAAATCAGTTTAAAAAAACCTGCTGTTGTATTTCTAAAGATGACTTGAATGAATCTTAGGTGTTTTTAAGTAATGTAAATACATACAGAAATAAAATGGTAAAGGAAAAAATGGTTACACTGTACCTGAGTGGAATATTTGCTAGTAAATCCATTAAAAATATTCTGAGTTTTGCAGTTTTTTCCTGAAGGGACTAGATACTTGGAAATATTTTTTGTCTTCAGGAAGAGTTCTTTCACAGAACATAGGTTTAATTTACAGTAAACAAACTGCTTCCAAAACTGCAGTTCACATACTTGTGTGCATTGTAGAATATTCATCATGGATTCCCTCCTTAATTAAATCACTTTTTAGATTATTAAAATGGTTAGATTATTAAGTTGGTTTGAATGGTGATTTCTAACAGGGGAAAAAAAGAAACAAAATGTAGAGCATTAAAGGGGGAGAAAGCAGCTAGCAAATGAAAGCAAGAATGACATTCTGCTTTAGTTTTTTTTTAGCTACTGTAAGGAAAACAGGACTTATGACAGTCTATCAGTATGCAGGCCAAATTTATAATGTAAGATGGTGTGTCCTGCTACTGCAAAGAAATTAATGCAGGATCAGACAATGGATTATTTCAGAAAATGATGTAAATGTATTATTGGATTTATGTTTATTTAATAAAATTAACAGAAGTTAATAGCTTTCTGAGTGGATATCCTCTCTGGAACTGGGACATCTGTCCTGAAGTGAGAATATTAATGCTTTTATGTAGTGCTGGTTACCCACAAACAATGAATAAAAGGAAATCCAATAGCAGAAGTTTTTATACATATTTTTGTTCCAAAGTCAGCAGGATTCTCACTGATGGTTTACTGGAAGTATTTATTAAAAAAAAAATTAAATTCTCACCAAAGTGAGAGACCTGTATCTTTTACAAATGCTCAGCGTTTACACTTCAGCGTTAAAATGTATCAGCAGAGCAGAGAAACCTGCTGAGTATTTGCTGGAGGAATTGAGGACAGTTGTGCATCCATCTGACTGTGGCACAGCTGAGGCTGGTCAGCTCCTCTGGGCTGAGCTGCATGACCTCTCAGAGAAAGGAGTTGGGGGCATGAGATGAGAACATAGCTGATGGTGAACTAAAAGCCAGCCAGGACTGAAAGACAGGCCTTTATCTGTATATGAGGAAAATTCTCATTATATGTATAAAAATTCTCATATATCTGTATAAGCTGATGTTGCAAAGAGACACTTAACCTATTCTACTGGAAAAAAAAGAAGAAAATCTTTCCAGTCTGTGAAGTGTTAACAGTTAACTTCCAGCAGCATTACTTAGATTCTTATCATGTAAAAATGTGTATTTTATGGGAATTGCACTGATGTAAAATACACATTAAAGCTTTAGGCCACACCCCCAGTGTTCAGCTGTGTAACCAAGGAGTTACTATCCTGCCTGCCTTCCCGGCCCTTACTTCTGTGCTGGACTTGATGCTTACTAGTAGTCCTTCTTAAGTGGGTGTATTTATGTGTAAAGTGTTATTGTTGGCTTTCATTGAAACTACAGGAAAGCAAACACTCCTGTGTTAGTGGATCACAGCAAGCATGGGATTGTGCAGAGTCATTTTGAAGGTCGTGGTTCTGTTGAGGAGAGCTTTATGCCAGCACTGTGCTGTGTCAGAACACCATGTAGCAGAAGACTTTATTTTAGCTGTGAACAACTTATAAATAATTTCTGCCTGCAGTTGGTTTTGAAGCCAGTCCAGTAAATGTAGAGCTCATCCAAGTTTTGTCTTGGCAAAGGGAAATGTTACAAGGCATGGAGGGTGTTTTTGACAGAATGTATTTCAAGGATAAAACTTGTATCTGTAACATTGACTATATTTGTGATGTAATATGTAACATAATTTTCTTTTCAACTGTCCATCAGTAAATGTGTAACTGTGCAGGCTTAAAATATTCAACTGGCTAAGATTATATACTTTGTCTCAAAATGTCTTTAAAAAGCCTGCTTGCAACTACATAGTGTGTACAGCAGGAGAGTGTAGATCACTGGAATTCAGGGAGTATAGAGTCCAGAAACAAAAGAAAAGCTTTGAAAAGTGAGACTCTTTTATATTGTTGAAGTATCTTTTTTTTTTTCCAGTTCATTTCAGGTGAGAAAAAGATCTCTTAACTTTTAAGCAGAGACAATTAATTTGGGTATGATGTTTAGCATGTTTGGGCTGCTCCTCCTACTACAAGGAGTGTGACATTAGTGGTGATCCCCACAAACAGGGCAAATGTAAGCTGAACAAGGCTAAAGTTTCTATTTGTCTCCACAGGGTTTTCCAGAGATGCTGTAAATTCAACTGGTTCTTGAATCCTGTGATTTAACAGCAGCAATAAGGCCTTAAATTGCCCTCAAAGATCAAGTAGCCTGTAGCTGCAGAACTCGTGATACATATCTTAAGAAGATGAGTGCTAAATTACAATGAATTTCACACAATTTTCAATGTAAAAACAAAGATACTACTCTATATCTGAAGTGCTGTATTAATTGCAGTCAATTAACACCAGTAACAAAACTCCTTCTGGCTCCTAAAGATCCACTGCCAGATTCACTTCCTTCTGTGCTGTTGAGTGCCTTTTCTGTCTTTGTCATATCCCTCTTACTGTGCGTGTTTTAGGGAGGTACTCAGCTGCCATTTGTTGTTTGTAACTTTCTTCTTTTCAAAACCAAAAGGAAATTTGTGCTGTTTATTTTTCATTTAAATTGTCTTACTTTCTGTCTGCTCTGCTATGTACATTTGCCCCTAAAGCAAAGAATTGCAACTCTTTAAACAAAGGAACAGCTCTTTTTTTGTGCCAAGAAAGAAAGTTAGCTGGTAACAGGCTGTGGTTAAGGAGCAAGTATGTTGAATTACAGTCCTTTAGAGAATCTTCAGGGTGTAATGGCCCAATTCACTGACTGCCTGGAAGATAAGGAAAGAAACAAGAGCACTTTTGATAATTTCTTGGATTGCTTGAGAGCTGGCTTGCTGCATTCTCGTATTAACAGAGCCATAAAGGCAGATGACTTCATATCCCCTTATTTTGTACTGCTGTACTTCAGCCAAGAGGTGACAAAGTCATGTTTTACTGAGGCCATGTCATCACTTGCCAGGATGGGACATAGTCTCCTTGCCAACTACAGATGGTAAAAAGTATTATTCACAAGCTCTTATATAAGAGAGCTTTGGTGATACGGAACTTCCCCCTGCTCACACAAAGAAAAGTTGCCCTTTATTTGCCATTGATTTGTTTTTTGTGCTGTTTGCTCTTACGTGACAGCAGCACCATCAATACATCTCTGTGAACGAAATCCTTAAGGTGCAAAGTCAGCCTTCAGATGAAGGCACACGTGATGGAGCAGCAAGGGTGGGTTGCTGTGCAGGAGGAGGTGAGCCAGGGGTGGATGGTGAGTGACAAGGCATGCGGGGACAGTGGCTTCAGTTAAAAGGATCACTGTCCGGTGACAATAATCTGCCAAAACTCCAGTAAGACAGACAGGTCTGGGGAGATGCTGTCAGATGGAGGTTGGTGCACAAGGTGGGGTGCAGGAGCGGGGCCGCCAGGCTTGTACAGCATCCGAGCTAAAATGGGGCTATTGCTGGCAGTGGGAATCTGAAGCAGCTACCCTCACCAGCAGTGCCCCAGCCCTGCTCCCCTCCCCTGGGATGGTCAGGCAGCAGCCTGAGGCCACCAGTGGGACCCTGCCTGTCTGCGGAATTTAAACACGAGTGATTTTGGTGCACATGATTCAAACCTCATTCTAGCTGAGCATGTTCTTCTGTCTCACCTCAGAACTGGCAAGTGTACTTAAGTTGACCAGCCCTATCAGTGGTATTATTTGTTCTACAATTTGTGTCGTTCTGTAGCACTATTGGGTTTACATACATAGTATGTAACAGAGTGGACACAGAGAAAAGGGCCTTCAGTTCCTGATCCTCAACCACTCATGAGTATTAACCATGAGAATATCCCTATCATGCTCCATTATACCTATAAAATCATAAGCATAGTAGCCTGGTTAAACCATGGTTCTTTTCTATTTTCTTGTATGTTCCCATGTAAAATAAATAAAAATACATCTTACCTGAGAAATTCAAGAATTTTGTTTCTAAATAGAACTTGAATAAATGAGGTACCTAGACAAGCTGAAGAAGTGAGTCCAAGTGGATCCTCAGGAGGATCAATGAGGCCAAGTGCAAAATGCTGCCCCTGGGTCAGTGCAACACCTGGTGTCAATACAGGCTGGGAGTTGAATGGATTCAGAACAGCCCTGAGGAGAAGTACTTGGGAGTGCTGGTGGATGAGAAGCTGGACTTGATCTAGCAATGTGAACTTGCAGCCCAGAAAGAATGCAAAGTAGCATGGGCAGCAGGTTGAGGGAGCTGGTTCTGTTCCTCTACTTCTCCCTCATGAGACTCCACTGGCAGTGCTGCATCCAGCTCTGGGGTGTCCAGCACAGGAAGGACATCGACCTGTTGCAGCAGGTCCAGAGCAGGCCACCAAGATGACCAGAGGGCTGGAGCACCTCTCCTATGGGGAAAGAATGAGATAGCTAGGGTGGTTCAGCCTGGAGAAGAGAAGACTCTGTGAAGACCTCATTGAAGCCTTCCAGGACCTAACAGGGAGCTTATATGAAAGATGGGGACAGGCTTTTTAGCAGGGTCTATTCCAGTACGATGAGAAAGGAGCATAGATCCAGACTGGACAGACTGACTATATTCAGGCTAGGAATATGTTTTTTACAAGAGTGATGAAACATTGTAACAGGTTGCTCAGACTGATGCTGGCAGGGCTCTGAGCAATCTGATCTAGTTAAAGATGTCACTGTTCCTTGCAGGGTGATTGGACTAGATAGCGTTTAAAGGTCCCTTCCAAGCCAAACTATCCTGTAATTCTAAATCTCCTCACATGTATCCAATGTGTTTCAAAACAAAATCCAGTGTAGTTTCAAAACAAAAACATTGTAGCTTCTATACCCGGAAGGTATTAGGTGCAAGACAGAGTAATTATTTCCTCTACTTCTTAAATGCAGCTTTTTCTTCTTTATAAATCATAAAATAATGCCATAACTGATCAGAACTTATATACCTTAGAATTACCATAATTTAAAGTCCACTTTCCTACCTCTCCAGCACTTGTGTTTTATTCTAGAACTGGATAAAAGCGGATTCCAGGAAAAAAGTACTTTAAAATTTTCAAAGTTCAGCTTTGTTAGATAAAAATGGGTCTGGTATCATCACATTTGCCTCTAGCATGGCCTGGCTCTTAACAATCCTGTTCCTGTCTGTAGGAGACATCTCCTTTTGATGATACTGAGATCTTGTTTTCCACTCCTTGGGCCATGTTGGTGTCTGATCCAAACAAGACAACTCTACAAGTGGCAATTCCAGTCTGATTGCATCTGCCTTATGATCAGAAGCATGTGATGACTGCTGGAGAAAATGGGTGTACTTATGCCTGTCACCACCTATTCCTCTTGATGATGTGGGAACCTCTTTAATTTCTTGTTTTCATCATTTTAATTATATTTTGCCCTCGTGGGGAGGTTTTAAGAGCACAGAAAATACTCTTATCACTGTCTCCTTTAGCTTTTTTCCCCGTGATCTTGTTTGAACAGTCAAGTTGGTGTTATTCTGAATTACTTCCGGAAAAAAAATAAGTGCCTGGATACTTGTTTAAAATAGCATGCTTTGTATTTCAATGAATTCTGCATTGACACAAACATAGTTTTAAATGTTTCTAATTATAAAGTGAAGCTCTCTTACAATTGTGAGTTTGCATACCTGGGGCCCTTAGTGTGGACCACAATGAGACTACTGCCTTTAATAAATAACTCTGACCAGCAAATACTTGATAAAGACATTTTCGGGCTTAATAATGCAGGGCATTTTAGAGCAAGTAAAAGTGTTATCTTTTCCAGTGGAACGCTCTCGGACGGCGCACGATAGTGAGCGATGAGAGGTATCGATCTCGATACCCCCCTCGATGGGGCTTTCCGTGCCTTGCCCTGGCTGTGGGCACAGGCGTTCCCG
>VZRF01000391.1:420131-575968 GCA_013396875.1 Vireo altiloquus | reverse complement strand
CCCCCCCCCCCCCCCCCCCCCCCCCCCCCCCGTCCCCGCCGTTCCCGTTCCCGCACGCTCCCGCAGCTCGCGGTTGAGCTCCCACCATCCCCTGGGGGTGTGGCCTCTGGCCGGTGGGCGGGGCCGGGCTCACGTGGCGTCCCGGCCCCGCCCCCTGCCCGCCCGCCATGTTTGCTCCTTCCGCAGCGCCCGGCGGCCGTGGCGCAGCCCGGGACCGGGACCGGCGGCAGGAGCGGCCACAGCCCCTTCCCGCGGGCAGGGATCGGCCTCCCCAGCGCGCCGGGGAGCGGCGGCAGTCCCCTTCCCGCGGTCTGGAGCCGAATCAGGTTGCGTTATTTTCCTTTTCCTTGTCGCGTTCCCCGCTCGCTCCCCCGCCGCTGCCCGATATCCCAGGCGCGCTCCCCGCTGTCCCCTGGCGCAGCCTCCAGGGAGCGGGAGGACAGCCCCGGCCGGGCCAGCCGTGGGAGAGGGCCGCGGGCGCTCCCCAGAGCCGGTGCGGGTGGCGGGGAATGTGGCGTGATCGGGTCCCGTGACTCCGGGGCAGGCGGTGGCTCCTTTGGGAAGCGGCTGTAGCCGGCGCACGGCCGGCCGCCGACCCCGCAGCGCTTCCCCACCACTGAGGAGATCAGTGCTGTCTAGCAGGGTGAAACTTGGCTTAGTACCTGTGCCCTCAACACGTTTCACACTGGGAAAGGAAGAAATATTAAAACTCCTTTTATCTCCTTTTTGTCGTTGCTGTGTGCTTGGAGCGGGCTGCCCAGGGAGTCACCGTCCCCGGAGGTGTTTAAGGAAAGACTGGACGTGGCACTCGGTGCCCTGGGCTGGTTGACAGGGTGGAGTTCGGCCTTAGGTTGGTCTCGGTGATATCAGAGGTCTTTTCTAACCTAATGGATTCTGTGCTGGAGAGCGGCCGCCGGTTCAGGGCGCCCTTCGGTTTCAGTTCTTCTTTTTTGAAGCAGTGACTCGGCTCAGCTCCTCTGCAGGGCCGGGGGAGTTCCCAGTGGCGGCAGGTGGCTCTGCGGCCTCAGGTGTGGGGATGGGATGGGATGGGCCCGGACTGGGAATCGCTTCCGTCTGCGTGGTTGATGGGCTGCTCTCGGTGTAAGTAATTTCGTGTTACACAGAACTTATGTAAAGCAACGGAGTGGATAACAGAACAGTGCAAAAAAACTAGTTTTAAAAGCCTCCATTAGTAGCCTTTAAAGTATATAGTATATGCATATAACTAGATACATATAGAGCATTTAAATTTTATTAACTTGGGTGGAACAGTCAAGTAGGGACCTTCTTGGCTAAGTTTTGTTCAGGAATTAAAATGCTTGTCTGCAGATAGTTGTCATGCTGCCTCCCATCCTACGTGTTGTTTTCCGTATTATCCACAATAATTTACAGCTATACTAAATAAGCATGTGGGTTTTATTTGTCTTTACTTTTAAAGTGTTGTGCAACACTGAAGTTGTCAGTGCTTGCTTTTTTTAGAGCAAGGGTGGCTGTGTGTGACTAGGTATTTTTCAGGGTTTTTTTTTTTGTCGTTGTTGGTTTTTTAAGTGTTTTTCCATGACTTTTTAGTAGCTTAGAAGGTAACAAGCTGTAATGGCAGGCTGGAGGGAGAGCAGACATACCCAAAATAAATCCAAAAAGTTTTTTTCATAACACTTGTATTTTCAGAGAAACGTGACCTAAGTGATACAACTGTATCTGTGTTTCATACTAAAATTTATAATTAATCAAATTTATAATTAACTGTTCTCTGTCTTCATTGAGGTTGTATGGAGTTGTCTTTATTGTCTCAATTTTAGTAAAGCCTTTTCCATAAAATTAAAAAGAGACAGTGTGTATTAAAAAAAAAGAAAAAAGCTCTAGCAGTCCTTGTTTTGCTTTTGAGGGCTCAAAGACCATCAGTTTCCTTGAATTGAAAATATGTGGTATAAAATAATTGCAGAGTGTCAAATAAGATATTTAGATTTCAAACTTTGTTTTATTTTGTGTCAATTTAGTAATAAATCCTAGGAAACAGATCTTCCAGCTCCTTAGGATTGGAATTTTACAGACATTTCACAATGAATAAAAACTTCCCAGCAAAAAGGCTTGTAAGAAGTCCTTAGGGGTTTGTTTGGTTTGGTTTTTTTTTCTTTAATAATGTTCATTCTCCTGTGTGTTTTGATTTTGTTTTCATTCTCCGCAGAGCAGACAGTGTGTTTGCCTTGGTACAGTGTAACCCACTTAATGCCTTAGGGATGGGCTTTCGTCACAAGAGTTATACGGGGAAGAATATAAATGTACAAGGTAGCCTTGTACCAATAGAGACTGCTATTACTAAGATTCCCTGAAGGAAAAGGGAAACTAATGCAAGGGAGAAAGATGAGCACATTTGAGCAGAAATAATTGCTGGATAGGTTATTGAAAGAGTGGAAGCAGTTATAGAGAAGTAGGTTGCAAGGAGAATGTCAAATAGCTCAGGCATTGTTAGCAGTGTTGGACCAGGAGCAGTAGCACCGAAGGGTGTTTTGAAGTTGGCTGAAAGTAATAGAATATTTAAGTTGGAAGATGCTTAACTGTGAACTGCTGAGAAATGTCAATTCTGATTAAATCCGAATAAATAAGTTTGCTCATTCTACTTGAACTTGGGGAGTGAGGCTGGAAGTGAAGGTTAGGCTTCTGCAAGATTAAACTGGCGGAGATATAAATGTAGGTATTTCTCCTGACAAGTTTTGCTGATTGACTAGATTTTTGTCTAGGTAGAAGTTAGAATAAATAAAAGTGATTCTGGCAGTAGGTACTGGAATGATTTCATGATCCAAGGGTTATGTGAACGTCAGTACTTCTTCCCTTGGCCACTGTTTTCTTCATAGTCCTGAGTCATGCCAAGCAGCTGTTTGAACTAGAATCCTGAGCTTCATAGGAGTTAAAAACAACCTTACAAAGAAAACCCCAAATACAACTTTTTTGGTATCTAGATGAGTGGCAACAGCTGAATGACAGTTCATTTTGGGTTGCACTCATATGAGAAATTACAAGTGAATTCTAGTGATATTCTGGTGTTAGATCAAGCATATCTAGGCTGCTTACAGCTAGAGGCAATTTCAGATAGTCTGTGTTTTCTTCTGGATAGATGTTTAATAATTTGCTGACAGGTTATCTTTGTAGTGCAGTGGTGAAATCAAAGATACAGGAAGGAAGACTTGCAAGGAGATTAGGACCTTGGTAGGTCGAGCTGTTTGACTGAAGGGCTTCCAGGCAGCTGACAAGTGGCTGTCAGTAAAGGGGTGTTCCTGATCCACAGCTCTTACGTCAATGCTCCATGGAGGGGAGGGTCAGTTAGGAGGCTGACTAATGTCTCTGCTTGTAACACATCCAAAAGTACAAAACCTGTAGCATCTTGACTTCATATCTGGATGTTTTTCTTTGAATTGAAAAAAAAGTATTTCAAGCTCAAATAGGTTTGTGGCCCCTTATGCACTAAAGAAACATACTTGTGCCACTTAATTGACCAGGGTGTAAACCACTGCCTCCTAAATATAAGAACAAGGATTGGCTAAGGGGAGAAAAGTGAGAAAATGTGCTTCTGTCCTTTCTTTTCAGATTTTTGGAAGCTTGCAGATCTGCTATAGGCAACAAGTTTAACCACTGTAGTGATTGAGGGCTGAGAAATGTAAAAACTCCACAAACAGTAAGTGTTGAAAACTATATAGTTTTGGATTCTGCCCTTTCTGCTGCAGCTCTGGTAGTTCTTGAGACTTCTATTCAGACATGTCACAGAGAAGCAATTAATGTCATTCTTTGATAGAATGACATTTAATGTCATTCACTGTAACTATCAAACTACGTTTTCTATGCTAGCCTGGCAATTATTGTCAAATGCTTTGTTTGTGTGAAAAAAACACTACTAATGAGAGGGGGAGTTTACATTTCAGTTGAAAGCAAGTGTTTTTTTCAGTCAAAATACTTGCAGTGGTGTGCCTTTTTAATCTGATTCCAGTGGCTTAACAAAATACGGTGTCTTAGCATATGAAACTGTCAATAAGCTTCAAAACTGAAATGGATGTGCTGTGTATGTGTAAATTTGAGGACAGGAAGTTATGAAACCTGGTCAGTGTTATGCTGGTTGTAGAACTGCTAATTCTGCTTGTCCATAACTTTAGTGTTTTTTCTTAAATCAAAGATGGCCTGGCCCCCTTTTTCAGTAAGTCTTGGCTGATAGCATATTGGCTTGTAAGTACAACACACTTGAAGAAACTTGAGTCTGTCTTACCTTTAACAGCTTCAGTTACAGGACAGAGTACCCCATATCCTAAAGAAGACCTTTAGGTTTAGTTTTGGTTTCGTATAGCAGGTGGTTCATCAGTGACCACTGAATGACAGAGATAACTGAAACAAAATTTCTCAACTGTTTCCAAGTTGGAAAGTAAATACAAGTGGAGAAGCAACTGACTGGAAATTAGAAGTGTCCCTTACACCTGTTTCTTCAAAAATGCTGAGGCAGTTCAGTGGTGGTATTACAATAGATCCAGGTTTTGGTGCCCTATTAAAAAAAGGGGAGTGGAGGTGAAATTTCAGTTGCTATGTGTGGTTTTTTGTTTGGGTTTTTAATGGTGTGCTGCAGTGGCTGGTATAAGTGTGGTAAAAATGCAACTGTAAATAAGTCTGATGAACTAGATTTTGTAATGCAAACTGTTTTTTCTGAGGTTGCTTAGATTTTTTTCTTTCATTTCAAATATTTGGACTGATAATGGAAATATTTGACTTGCAATTCATTTCACTGTTTAAAAGGGACATCCTGAAAGCCAACAATTAATTGACTTTTTTTGTATTATGGTACAAGATCATGCTAGAAATTACATTTAATAGAAAATGTTCCCTGCTTTTAACAGGAATATTGAAATCAGTGATTAAAGCACTGTAATCCTTCTAAGTTAGTGGAAGCAATTCAGAAATGGTTATCAAAATGAATCACAGTGGAGCTGCTTTTTATTTATTTGTTTTGACTATCTTTGAATATTGAAATTATTGAAGAACATAAGGGAAAATTACTCCTGTTACAGACTCTTTGTCTACTAGGTTGAGATTACTTTTACATTAACTAATTGTGTAGCTCACTAAGAAATAACTGGAACAGGTAGTTACCTGTAATTCTATACTGTCTTGCAGTTCCTGATGTTGGGTAAAACAATCAGATGTACATTAGAAATTAAGCTTTTGTTTTGTTTTCAGATGATGAATGATGATTTAAACTGAACAGTTAAGGTAATAAATCTTCAGAAACATCATAATGGATGTAAACCATCCCTTCCAAAAATATTGTCAAAAGCACATTATACAGATAAATTGTGTAATAGGAGAAATAATATTAATTCTTGTAGTGTGGTAAGTATTTTATAATTGTTTTATTTGATGGAAAAACCTTAATTCTAGTCTAGAATGACAGCTTCTGCTGTGGAAACTGAATGTCTTGAAAAGCAACATTGGCTACAACATCACAGAAGACTCTGTAGCTTTTGTGTGAAAGGACCAGTTTGGTCCACTTTTAATGGTTTGTGGTTGGTCTGTAATTGTCTACCCAGTAAAACTAATCTTACAGTCATCAGTCTCTTAGACCTCACTGAAATAGCCCACATAGTTGAAATTGTGCAAATTAACTTTGCATTTGCTAGATGCACAATGTACTACTAAAGTGCTACTGTTGACACTTTCCTTACATGTATTTTGTTTAAAATGTGGCTTTGTGGACAATTTCATGATAATAACTGCCACTGATAAAAATGCAGAAGCTGAAGAAATGAGTGCATAGTACCAGTCAGAACTACTTAAGCCAGTTATTTATTCCCATTGTCTTTTATGGAACTTCTGATTTCTGCAGGACTGGAAAAATAAATTGTAACTTTTTCCTTATGCTGGAGTGGAAGAACAGGAGAATATTCAGTACCCTCTGTTCCCACGAAAGCATTATTTATTAAGAAGCAGCTCCTATCTAATGGTGTAGAAACTGGAGGCATAAATGAATGCACAGGACCATTTTCAAGAGTTCAGCATAAACCTGTAACTCTTATGCAGGTAGTCCAGTGACTCTATGGCTTTTCACATGCATTAAAATGTATGTGTTTATAACCTGGGGCCATAGCCATTATCCCACAGCTCTCTGAAGGGTAAATGAACAATCTGCTTGTAGCTTCTAAGCAGTTTTAACATTATTGTACAAACCTGTACAGAATCAAGGCTTCATAAATACTGCTAATTACACAGTATAAATGAATTAAATTACTTGCTCTGAACAAGTTTTTAATGGAAGCAGTCAGTTCCTTTTGTTTTGAAGTTTTTTTTGTGTTGAGGCTTCAGACTACTTCTGTCTTACTGTAGATTGTGTCTGACAAATAAATATTCAAAGATGGAAAGTCACTGATAAAAAAATTCCTGAAATTTCTTGCTCCTACTGTAGGCCTTGACTGTTAGGCGGCACAGAGTCATATGACTCTCACACCAGCTTGTATCAGGTACTAATTCTGCAGCCACACTGTGGGTGATGTATATGCCAGTAATGCTAATTACAACTGGCAAGACTGCATTCCTTCCTTCAAAGAAAGAGACAGACTAGGCAACTTATGACCCATTTCCATTTTAAATAGATGCTATTTTCAGAGAAGCCTGTTTGGGGTGAAGCCTTTGAGTTCTTTTACTATCAGGGAGGTTTAGGAACGGTTCTCTTCATACAGAAACTTCAGTTTGTGTTTGTTAAAATTAAACTTTACCCCCAAGCAATTAAAACACCATTTTACAGTATTAGATGACACTACAGTTGTGAGGGCAAAGGTTGGGTTCAAAGCACTAATGAACAAACTACTTTAGTGCTAAAGGGTTGGGGGTTTTTAAAATTTTTTTTGAAGTCTGACAATTAAAAAGCCTTCTTTGGTGTCACTGATTTGCCATCCCCATGCTGGCAGCCAGACTAATCACTAGCACTTCCTGACTTTTTGACAGTTTTACTATGGGAAGTTGACACCTCCTAACTGAACTGTCAGTGTAGGCTTGGCCTAAGTATCTGGCATTTTGAGTATCATTGCAGCAGCAACATTAGATTTGCTTTTGTGGTAGGTTTAATAGTATTCCATTCATCAGTGCTGTTCTGCAAGGAGTAAACTATAAACTATAGATTTGAAGTCTAAATAAAATTGCAGCATTTGCATTTGATCTGTAGATAACTCTGTTACTAGTGCATTGGTTTAAAAAATAACTTTGGTAATAAAATACAGCACTGAAGTGACTGGTTCAAGGCACATGCTGTATAAAATTCTCTCACTCCACTTTTTTCCATAAACCTTTTCTCAGTGAACATAGATCAATAATTTATTTTTTGAACGTAATGTGACACCCTTCAGCACAAAGTGGGGGTGGTTTGAAGGGTTTAGGGGTTTTAAAGAGTTTTAAGTGACAGACCAGTAATTTACACAGCATACTGTTTAGATGCAAACTTCAGTCTGTGGAAGAGACACCTCTTAAATGTGGTATTCTTGAGTGGAGTGTATCTACATATATATACTGGAATGTATCTACAATTCACCTGTTTAGTGGAGTCCTGTTTTTGTACATGAAACTTGATGGTGGTGGACTTGAAAACACATTCTAGATATTTATATGTGCAAAATTTGCTGCTCACAACTCTTTTCCTTTTTAATGATCTCCTCTATCTTTACAGGTCTAGGAAACCAGGAGGATCTTTTCCCGTAACAATGGCAGCAAAATCATCGCTCCTTAAAGTAATACTGCTAGGAGATGGTGGAGTTGGGAAGAGTTCCCTTATGAACAGATACGTCACCAACAAGTTTGATGCACAGCTGTTTCATACAATAGGTGTGGAATTCTTAAATAAAGAGTTGGAAGTCGATGGACATTTCGTTACAATGCAGATATGGGATACAGCAGGTCAGGAACGGTTTAGGAGCTTGCGGACTCCTTTCTATAGAGGTTCTGACTGTTGCCTGCTAACCTTCAGCGTGGATGACTCTCAAAGCTTCCAAAACTTAAGCAACTGGAAGAAAGAATTCATTTATTATGCAGATGTCAAGGAGCCTGAAAGTTTTCCATTTGTGATACTTGGTAACAAAGTTGATATTGATGAAAGGCAAGTATCTACAGAAGAAGCCCAAGACTGGTGCAGGAATAATGGCAACCATCCCTATTTTGAAACCAGTGCAAAAGATGCCACTAACGTTGCAGCAGCCTTTGAAGAAGCTGTTAGAAGAGTTCTAGCCTCTGAAGATAGATCAGATCACTTTATTCAAACAGATACAGTAAACCTTCATCGGAAACCGAAACCCAGTTCATCCTGTTGTTGACTTAAATTTCTTTTTGCCAAATTACTTTTGACTAGCTTGCTCTATAAAAGAATGGGGAAGGTGTAGTAGATAAAATAACAAATGGGTTTCACTCTAATATTAAAATTGTAATATTCTGCTGCTTTCATGGGGGAGAAAAAGAAAAATCTCCATTCATGAGTGAGCCATTATTGAATTAGTCATGCTTTCTGTTTAGGAAGATGTCAAGTAAAAAAATAATATAAGAATGTAATTTGCCAACTTTATTCAAATGATAAATATTTTGAATATAATTAAAACTTGAAAGTTCTAGAAGCACTACTTTGGAGAAGCTGTTCTGGAATTCAGGCAAAAAGATACTTTTATATGTGTATATTTTTATGAAATAGGCATTCCACTTTTGTTTCATTAGATGTCAGTTTCTTAACAATGCTAGATATTAAACTTCAGTCTCACTACATTCCTTTTGCTGTGAGTGGTACTTCATCTCTAATGTGGTTATTATAAGTTAATATAAATTACCTCTAAGTCTTCTAATTGCCTAATGTTGCTGTAGTTTGTGTAGGTTTATAAGTAGGAAATAAATTTCCTACATATTTAATGTCCATTTTTTCCATCTACTATTCTAATGCTGCACTAATTTTTCCAGCAGTTTAATGCAAAATACTGATAATTTTTAAAGTTTTTGTGTCTTTGCCTTAAATCCATTCTAGCATGTTTCTGATCAATAAGGTGAAAAATCTGAGTAACTGAAGTATAACTGTTTTTTGAAAAAGAAATGCTTTATTCAGTCAGTTTTAATAGCACTTGAAAGGATCCACATTATGACAGTTCTGTAGGAAAACTCCTAGTATACAGCTTTAGAAGTTCCAAACTTCTTGGTCTGTTAACCTGGGCTATGAATGTGTTTACCAGTAATATCTGCACTGTGATATTAAGGATTGGCACTATGTAGAGAACTCAGGAAGCTCTTGACTTACAGTAGATTTTGACAGCTTTCTGTCCTAATACAGTTATAAAACTATAGATAGTGTTTGAGCTGGATTTGATCCTTATTTAAATTGCTATTTTAGGATATGGACTTGTACATTTAAGATAATATCTTTTATATTACTGAATTCATTTCATAATGATGAACAGGAGCAAATTTTGTATTTAATGGACAGTCTTTTTTGCAGTCATGCAGACAAAACTACAGGTGTATTTGAGATTTCAGGTGCAGTTTAAGTGGTAGAATACTTGTATGAGAAATTTTTCAATATTGGCTCTCAGAGTAAGCACTGTCCTTGCAATAGCAAAATTGCTAGTGCACTATTGCTTCCATCTGTAATGTGACTGCTAACAGGCACATGTGGTCCAAGAAGGGAAGCCTGAGGCTGCAGGACAGGCCATGTTATTCATTAAATAACTGCTTTCTGAATAGCAACTTTTTTGTTTCAATAGAAAAGCCTTTATTGAGAGTACACTACCAGCAAGCATTTTATCTTAAAAGTATCTGATCAATCTGTACCAGGTTGTAATTATTTGTAAGTAAAGCTTGCAAAACCAAACCCTTCTTGTTGCTCTTAGTACACTTCTCTGAATGTATTGTATTCTTGCTTGAACCTGTCCCGTTTACTCTGCAGATCTGCTACTCCTGTGTAAAAGTGCCATCTTTTTACCTTTTGTGCACTCCTAAGTCTGATTAATTCTTGCAGTCCTGCATCTACATCAACAGAATTGTGTTTTGAACTTCAGTCTCTGAGCAGTTAAATGTAGGCTGAACTGCTATTTCTGTTATGTTTAATTTCTAGTCAATGAATGAGAAGATCTGTGAAGAAAATCTTAGCTAAATCCCTCTTAATCTTAGGATGAGAGTGCAAAAAGATTTAGAAATTAAGATTCCTTGTGTTAGGGGCTACTAAGATAGTGACGTGAAATTGTTGTAAAACTACTATGTTAGTACTTAAAGCTTCCTTTAACATTCATTTTAGCAGAGATTAAGGTTGAAACAAAACAGGAGGTGAAGCTAGTGTGACTAGAGTACTATAGATCCCATTCAAATAAGATTGCTAAAATGAAAAAATGAAGGATGAGAACCCCTGTGGCCTTTTTTGTGCCCAGGCATCCATCTGTTTTCCTGTCTGTCCCTGTTCCATGTGACATCATGGTTACCAAGCCTCCATCGGAGAAGTAGGTTTAATAAAGTTAAAACATAATCTCATTACTCATGCCCTGGGAGCTGATGTACCACAACTGTACACTAATCACAAAAGTGGCTAGTGAAGATAAAGGGGCATGTACATGTTGTAGTAAATAAGACAGTATAGGATTTTTGTTTAGGTCAGGAATTGCTCTCAGAGAGAAACTATTGAGTGCCTGCAGAATGAAAAATCTGACAAGTAGATAAAGATAACAGATGTAAAATAGTACTAATAACAAACATTATTTCTGTACTTTGTAAAAGCTTTGTATCATTCCATATGGATGTAAGGTAGGCATCTGTGGCTTATGTTTCAATTCACTGATTTGTTTCAAGAGCTTACAGACCTCAAATATTAGGGGATCCTGTTAGTATTTGGAACTCTCTAGATTGACAGAACATACTGTGTAACACATATGCAAAGTCCAGGTATCCTTTAAAATGAGGAGAAAAACCTACTGTGGTGGCAGATTGGTGGGACTGCTGAAAGCTATGCTAGTTAGAACACAGAGCAGAGTCAGAAGGGGCAGAAGAAACTACCTAGGACAGCTGACAGCTCATATCACAGCAAACTGTATCACTGCTTACATAAGCTGCTTCAACAGCTGCTCTATATCTCAAATCGATCTTCAAGTCACCTGATAGGTTACCTAAATAGTAATAGAACCTTGTAGAAAGTGGAGTCTGAGTTGCATTTCCAGCACAGATTTATTAAGGTTGATTGATGTTAGCTTGTGCTAATATTCCCATCTCCTTATGCTTGATTTTTGAATGACTTAGGGTAATTCTAGTCCCTTTAACTCCTAAAATTTTTATTGCCTTTATTGCATAATGAAGATTATCTCTTTTTTTCTCATACTGCAACAGATTTTGCTTTTAATTCTTATTCTTAAGCCCCTGAGAGGGTGGGAACATAATCTTTGCAAAGGAGGTGTCTCTTCACTGGGAAACTGTTCACTGAAGCATGCTGGAACTGCAGCTTTCTGACCTGGAGAAGATTTGTGACTTTAGTTGATCACAAGGTAATTTTCACCCATCACTTCAGCCAGTGGTCTTCCAGCTGACTGTGAAGGCACAAACTAAAGCATAAACAAGTTTGTCCATGTACAGAGAACTTGAAACTACCTCGCCAAGGCCCTTCATAGTTCTGTCACAAGTCAATGCTCCTGAACCACAGACTCTATAATGACATAGGTGATGAGCTAGGACATAATTCTTCCATTCCTGTGGCTATTAACAGTCTGTTTTCATAAAGCCTAGGTGGACCTGAGACTGCATTTCCCATCTACAATTCCTGTATTCAGAAGAAAGAAGGAAAGATGTAAGGGGGGGCTTAAGAACAGGCACCATTTGGCTAACTGCCTTCAGAAACCAGGCAAGAGAGAAAAGGCTTTCATTTTACTTATGTCCTGCTGCAGCAACAAATACAATTATACAAAATGCAGCTTCCAAAAGTGGTGGAAACTGTTAGCACTAATCCTTCATAGCTGCCAAGCCTTTTCTTCCTGCTATGTATATGATTATTTAATTTTAAGTATTTCCTCAGTGAATCTTAACTTAGTATTTTTCCAACCATCATGCTACAGGGGAGGAGGCAGAAAATAACTGCAGCTCAGTGGCTCCTTATCATATGATCAAGAATGCTTTACCTCAAGTGTGTTTCTGTTTTTTCCGTGTATACAGAAAAAAAAAAGGTTATTTTTTATAAAATTACAGCAAATTATCAAAGTGCTGTACAGTGCAGTTTGTATGCAGTAACATTGCAAAGACAAGTACTCCCATCTTCACTGGCCACACCACGAGGTAGAGTTACCATGGTTATCTAGTTTTCTTTTAAATCAAGTATACTCAACAGGCATCCATACTACATCATTCTATTTTTTATTTAAGGTAAATATTGCAACCTCTGTATCATGTTCTTTTTTTCTCATGGAATATTTTACAGTGACAGTTTAGCAGTAAGTGCAGAAATAATGACTGATTGTACCCTTATAGCACATACACATGTGGTCCCCTTAATTATACAGACTATGCAAAATACTTCTTAGAATAGCATGCCACTTCCTTTGGAAATTATTTTTCAGACATTTAAAAAAATAGTACAAGAAGATAGCTTATACAGATCTACTGCAAAAAGGAACAGAATACTTAAAAGACTGTAAACCCAAACAGTATTAGGTACATATATGCCAAATGATCTATTTAAAAATTACTGGTTTGGAATGATGTTAAGTTTTACAAAATGGTTCCTAAACCATTTTACAATGGAATAGGAGCCAGACACGCCAAATAATACCTTTCTGAAACCTCAACAAATATGGTTTCATGGTTCAAAGATCCCCCTCTAAATCTATTTACAAAAAGAAAATTTCAGCAGTTGCAGAAATAATGGGGAAAAACCATGGGTTTAAATGTGTAAATTTAGTTTGGGTTATTTTTGTGTGTGAATTAGAATTAATGTCAGGGCAGTTGGTTGTTCTGGTCTACTTCATTCATTGATGCAACACTGCAGCTAAATATGTATTGCACTAAATATACAGAAAATTTGAAATTACAGGCTTTTGGACTTTAAAGGTTTTTCTCAGAATTTCTTGAAATACTGGAGACAGAGCTTTTCTGATCTATCCATTTTTTATTGAGCACTTTATATACATACAATTACACGTTAATAAATAAAGGCCTGATTTACTACCACAAAGTGTAATGTTAGTCTGGTTAGTCTGCAGAGTGAGTTCTCTAGTGAAGGAATACAAGTAGGAAAGTTTAAAATAAAATTAAGTACTCAGGCCAAACAGTCAAGAAGTGCCTTTTGCTCATATTAAACCAGATGACTGGCAGTATCTTTTGCATTTAGGTCTGGTTTCCTCCTACCCTGTGTCAGAGGCTTACACTTTGCATATGCATTAACACAAAATGTCTCAGTTTCTTCTTTTGTACTTCTACAGCCTCTGACTGTTTAAAACTTTGTTTTCATACCACATGAAAGGAAACTTCTTGAGATACACATTTTAACCAGAGAAGCTTGGCTGTTCTTATCTATACTGGCAAAAGAAAAAGCTGCTTCAGCATCCGCTTAGTCTTCAGAAGATGAATATCAAACATGCAGGGGACTAACCAGAAGTACAGTTCAAACAATCAGGAAAGTAGGGAAAAAGCACTCACTCAGGAAATTTATTTATTCAGCTTAAAAGGTGTTTCTTCCCAAGGAACTGGACTTTCCTTTCAAAGGCAGTGGATCGAATTGGAGTATTGAGTTCATAAAATGGATTCATTGCAAACTGGGGAAAGAAGAAAAACCCATCAGTTAACACCATGCCTAGCCCTGGAAAATGTCACTTCTACTAGGTGACATCTATTACTAGCTTTCAGCCTATTTCGTGCCACTAAGAGAACAGAACTCCTAAACAGTCCCTGCATTCCACGCCCTTGCATTCTCCCCAAACACATGCAGAGCCATCCCCTAGCACCAGCTCCTCAGAACACATCCATCACACCGGTGGAAATTAGGATTGTTTGAGTGCCCGTGGGAGGCTGAGATGGGGATGCTTCTCATGACTATTTGCCCTGACCCCATCTAGTGGAAGTACCACCAGGAGTTGAGAACAAGGGCTATGTGTTCTGAGAGCAAAACTACCAGGCTCTGTAGAGCACTCATTTCATTATCATCATTAATGACACTATACTATCACAAAACACATCACAGGAAGTTGCCCCACAACTTCTCTCTTGACCAGAGAGGCTGTTGATGCCTCAGTTCAAGGCCAGGTCGGATGGGGCTTTGAGCAATCTGGTCTAGTGGAAGGTGCCTCTGCCCACAGCAAGGGAGTTCGAACTAGATGGTCTTTAAGATCCCTTCTCTACCCAAACCATTCTAATCTATTCTAGAAAAAATCATTGGACTAAAGTGAAGAATTCTAAAAGAGCACAGTTTATAAAAATTTTGAAAAATCTAATCTGTTTAATGGAAAATACAGCCTTTGTGTCACATGTTACCAGCTCTGGCTGATGTGGCCTGCATGGATGGTTATACAGGGTCCCAAGAGAAAACATGCTAATACAGCATGCCTGAGCATGTACAGCAGAACACGCTTAAAAGTACTGCAGCAAGACCATAAAAATGAGTTCTTACCTTTATATACAACTCATATACGTCAGTAAAGAAGTTCTTAATTCCATCTTCTTGCCTTACATCATGAAGCATTAAAAATCTCATATGTACAGTAATTAAGGAGAATAAAACGTTTACAAAGAAAAGAGACATGTAACATATCCTGAGATAAGCATTTACACCTAATTTGGCATATACTTGAAATGTTTAACTACACATGAAATAGCAGTGACTCACAGGAGGAAGCATTTAAGGAAGTAATTGAAGCAATGAAATTTGGAAAGAATTACCATTCTATTTTAACATCCCTCTATCTGAAAATAATCACCTCTCTATCCAAGGCTGTTCTTTTTAAAACGATGTAATTCTGAATGTGGATGGTGCTCTCTGCACCTCTGCCATATACGCCTACAGTTCAAGTGACATTCAATGTTACTTGCTTTGATTAACAAATGGTTCTCAACAAACAGTTCTAGGACTGCCTGCACATAGTATCAAACCTTGGCACTGCATTTTCACCATTGGAGTGACTGACACCAGACATGTTCACTGCCACTTCTCTCTAGCACGGTCAAAGAGGTGGGAACAGAGAGAATCATACAAGCTTGCTCAGAGGCTCTCATACCTCTTTACTCCATGTGAGCTCCTCATTTCATTATGCTATTTTGGCTCATACAAAGGTAAAAATCCACCTTTCCAACTATTCCCAGCTGCTGTGCCTCCCAACATAGTTCTTCCTGAAGCCAATGACTCTAACAATAGCAAATAGCCAGAGAAATCTGTTTCAAACTCACTTTATCTAACCTACCTCTTGCTGGGAAAAGGCTTTTCTTATAGAAATATAAGGAAAGAGAATAGGGAAGGATATGTCCAGCTGTGACAAAAGCAGAAACAAACCATTCGTTAAACTTGTCCACAGTCTTCAAATACATGTTGTTAGAAAGCCACATGTTCTCATCTACGAGGTCAAGAGCAGCATGGGCAATGAACTGGTTGAGATGGCGATGATCATCCTAATGCATTTCCAGAACACAGTAGATTAGTAATTCAGTGAAAGGAATGAAATATAAACAAAAATTTGTTCAAGTTGCTATGGAACCAGTGTTCAAGTTCCATAACGTTACATATAGCCTGCTTTTCTGTCACACGTGCCATCCCGTAATTAAATGAAACTAGTATATGTTGTCACGATATCTGGTTTCAAGGCAGAAAAGAGGTCATAATAAAAAGATCATCACAAAACCAGTCTTGAGAGCAACAAAATCAGTAAAGCCTATATTTATGTCTCAGGAATGAACTCAAGCATGAATTCTTTTGTTTACTGATGGGCAAACTCCACTAACTGCTAACTTATTCCACAGGAGAGGCCCTCATATATCTTTTTCTCTTATTTCCAGACATGTCTTTGGCAGCATTTTCTGGACTATAATGTTTCTGCCAAATTTGGCAGAAATTGACCCATAGGTTACATTGTGTAAAAGCTGGGGGAGAGATGGGGAAAGCCAAGATACAGAGGAAAGGTATGCTGATAAAATCACCTAAAGATTCTGTTTTTCTCATGTTATTTACCTAGAAACAGGATTGTTTTCTTGGTTTTGGGGTCTTATTTTTTCTAAAACTTAGTGCAGAAAAACACCCTACAACTAGTACTAAATATATGCCTGCAGATGTAAATTGCACCTCTTCCTATAATAAACATGAGAGTGATCACAGTGTTTTGCCCATGTACTTTGTAGACAATCTAGAGCACCAGAGGACTTCTGCCAAGAAGAGATACAGGACAAAACCACACTGGAAGCTTTTATTAGACTGGAAAGTAGGTAGTCTTACACTATTTCCCATAACAACGGGATGCTGTTACTGCCACTCTCACCTCTCAGTTTCTCCCTCAAATGAGCTTTTATACATCCTCACACAAAATCTAGTCTGAGTAGCCTTATTTACGATCTTTTATGGGATCTTTTATGTTCAAGATACAGATGATGCCATGCAGTTCCAATCAGTGACAGCACATACTTCCATTTTTGGATACACTCACAGATCCACACACTTTTATTTGGAAGTCTGGTTTTTCTTTGATGTAATACCACTTACAGATAGATTTATTCTTTTCCCACTGGAAACATTACTTATTGAGTAGTCTTACATTTCTCACATTTTCAAAGTCTTTATTTATCAATATAAGTTTTAAACTTTTCTTACTTAAAAGCAAGTACAACTAACGAAGACGATCAAAAAATTAGCTATTTTATAGCATAAAAAATAAAGGGCTGAATAGAACTTTCAAATTTATGTTCCTTACTTTACCTTATTACTGTACATGAATGCCTTAAAAGAAAGTGGCATTAAACAGGTATTATAAAACACACCTAGAGAAATTACCAAAGAAAAACTAAGAGAGATATATATATATATATTCTATAACATACAGCAGGGAATGTTTAAGGAAGCTGTGTTTCGTGAAGACCTAGTATAATCTGGCAAAGTTTTTTTAAGAGACTTGGGAAATCTGGAGTTCTACTCCCTATGAGAAAATTTCTGTTTAAAAAACCTAGAAAAAAATAGATACTACTTTTAACATGCTGGTCATGCTTCTAATACACTGTAAAATTAAGAAAGAATCACGGTAGTCTCACGGGGGGAAAAAACACACCTTCGACTCTACTTTTCCCGGAGGCAGAAATTCCATTTCAAATATGGGATTATCATGATGACCAACTATCACGAAGTAAAAACTTCCAGACATTCTTCAAAACAGCGCTCCTTACAAGAGAAAGACATGTTGATGAGTCTATATACAAACTCTTAATCCATGTAGAAGAGCCCCTAAAAATCAGCCAACGTGTTGCCATTCATATTTACCAGAGGCTAAAGAAAGATAAACATTAAGGTATGCACATCAAGAGGATGGAGCTGAGCTCTTCTTGATGGTGCTAACCACCAGGGTAAGAGACAACGGGCAGAAAGGGATGCCCAGGAAGTTCCAACAGGACACGAGGAAGAACTTCTTTTCCGTGCGTGTGACCGAGCACTGGAACAGACTGCCCAGAGAGGCTGGAGTTATTCCACAACCGTCTGGACACGATCCTGCGCCCTGTGCTGCAGCATGACCCTCCCTGGGCAGGCTAGGCCAGATGTCTGTGGTCCCTCCCAACCTGACCAACTCTGTAATTCTGGGGGAGCCGGAGAATATCCTCGGGAAGGGGACCTGGAAGTCAACCTAGGTACCTAAAACCAATTCCTGCCCTGCTCCCCGATGATTTACCCCCTGGGAACCCGCAGCCACCCGCACGCAGCGATCCCAGGCCGTATCGCGCAGCACCTGCCTCCGAGGAACCTCCTGGCCCGTCTCTCCCCGGGCCCTGCTGCAGGAGCAGAAAGGGGAAGGGCGGCAGGCGGCGGGCGCCTCCTCCCTCGCACACGGCGGCCGAGGGACAATACCACAGGTCCATCCGCGAGCACCCCAGAGGTACCCGGGAAGGCCGAACAGCCCCGCCGCCCAGCAGCGTCCCCGGGGGAAGGGCCGGACTCCGCGGGGCTGCCGTCCCTGGGGGGGCCCGCGGCACAAGGGGGAGAGGGAGGCGGGGAAAGAGAGGGGGCCCAGCCCGCAGGGTCCCGCCCGGGCCCGCCGCCTACCCTGCACCGCGCCCCGTCCGCCGCCGCCCGCGGCCCCCGGAAGCGCCGCGCCCGCCCCATCCGGCGCCACCGTGACGCCTCAGCCGCGCCCGCAGGCCAGAGTGGCCTTGCCCTGTCCCCCGAGCCCGGCCCCGCTCCCAGGCCCTGCTCCCGGCTTCCTCCCGGCCCCGGCGTTTCCCCCGTGGGTAGCGGGAGGCTGCCCCGGCAAGGCCCGAGCGGGCTGAGGGGAGGCGGGGGCGGCGAGAGCGCTCGGTGTCTCGCTAGCTGTGGGTCGAGCTGCGAGTTAATAATTCCCCTTTTTGTTTCGGTGTTGTAGGGCGGGATGGCTTCGGTTGAAAGGGAGGCATTGTCCCAAGAGGAGCTCCGGAAAAGGCTGTATCAGACTTTTAAGAGCCGAGGCGTACTGGACACACTTAAGGTGTGCTTTATTTGCAGCAAGTGCTACCTGTGATCCGCTGTACTGCTTTAACACTGAGAGACCTGAAAGCCATGCCGAGTACAGGTGTCTCAGTGTCTCCACAAAGTAGTATTTTTGCCACAGCCTAATTAGTGTTCGGAGGGTGTGTGTGGGGTGTGTTGTGTTTGGATTTTTCCCTCCCCCCATATACGAGGTTCTCACTAAACAGAATGGCTTTTCATTATGCCTTGGCCTCGGAGCCTTTTTCAGGAAGGTTAAAATCCTGTATTAGGTCTTTGAAAATATCCATGCTTGGAAAAAAAAAACATGAAGCAGGGGAGAGAAAAAATAAATTAGAATATAAAATAGGAAGGTATCTCTTAGGTCACAGGGTGTGTTTTATTACCTACGATAGGTAAGCTGCTATATGAATAATACTTCTAAAATACTACAATTCTGTTTTAAAACTACTTGAGCTGTTTTGTCTCTGTCTGCTCGTTCAGGAAAATGTCTTAGGAAAAAACTCAAGATCAATATTTCAAAAATATAATTGATAATCCTATAGCCAAGAATTTCTGATTCAGGACAATTTGTTTCTGCGTTACTCATTTCCATAGTAAGCTTGCAATCCTCGAACCGTTTCTTGTTTAATATTCTATCATGTGACTTCCTGTTTAAGTCCATTTCCCTTCTTTGTTTTACTTGTCTAGAAAGTTATTTCTGCCTTCCTTTTCTGTACTAGGGATGGGGATTTAGCCTTGTGCTTTCCACCTGCACTTTGCCACAAGATATATAAGAGGTCGTTGTTCTTGGTTGTTTTTGAGACAACATCACCTCTGTTAAAGTTGGTTGAAACTGGACAAGTTCAGAAGTTGATAAGGAAAACAGTTTTTTTCAGTAAAAAAACAGAGTTGGACTCAACAATCCTTTCCAACTCAGAGTATTCTGTACTTCTGTGATTTTGTTGTCAGCCTAATTTTAACCATGCTAAAATGTCACGCGAGTCTGATGATCTGGCTTTGTTAAGTTTCAGTAAGTATTTTGTTGCATTTTTGGTAAAACACTGCCTCTTTATTCAGTTGTGTCACTGTTGCATACCTGCTGTTGAAAGCTTAGAACACTATTTGTGTCATGATCTTTTCCTATAAACAATTTGTATACCTATATAATGAAAACAATTATTTCTTCCTTTTATGGGAGATCTTCTGATTTTAGGTTACTTTTTTCTCGATTGTAACTCATAGAATGAAAATAAATAATTTATAAATGCCATTTAATTATTATTAGTGCCTCTAGGTCTTTTTGGTTAGTACTCTTTTGCTTCCCTACAAAATAATTGATATTAAAGACATTGGATTTTTTTGTTTATTTTGCCACCTACTTTTGTGATGGCATGAGCAACTTGTTGATATGGGACTCAAAAGAGGGCCAGTGAGGGTTCCAAGAACACCTGCAATGGAGGCCACACCAGGAAGGCTTTATTTAAGCCAAAGGGAAGGAAAACAGGAAAGCAGTGTTCTGAAAATGAAGCTGGGGGTACTAGAGTCGTGTTTATGTCAGCTCTTGATTGGGAACTTCTTTTCAGTCCTATGTTTGATGCATTTTCGGGGAAAGTCAGAGTTCACTGTATCCACCATTAGAAGGTTTTGAAAAAAGGCTTGATGTCCACAGTGCATGTCTATGTTTTGCCAAAATTAGTCTGCCCTGTTCTGTTCTGTAGGTGGTACAAGTAAAATGGGGCTCCCTGTGGATTTTGAAAACTAAAAACATTCATTGAATCACATGTAAACTGATAATACAACGGTTTTTTTCTGTATCAGACACAGCTCCGAAACCAGCTAATCCATGAACTAATGCACCCAATTTTGAGTGGAGAACTTCAGCCACAGATGGTTCCAAGTGAAGACAGTTCACTTTTGATCACTGCTTCCAACAGTTTGGTGGCAAGTCATCTAGAGAGATGTGGCTACGAGTATTCACTTTCTGTTTTCTTTCCAGAAAGTGGATTAGAGAAGAAGAAGGTAAGTTCAATATTTTGCCTATTCCATGATGTCAAGGAGCTTTGCTCTCTGGGGGTTGTCATACTCTAAGAATTGAAAAGATCATTTTTTGTGATAGGAAATACAAACATAAGTACAGGCTCTGAGCATCTCCACAAAACATTCCACCATTCAGGGTCATTTTCATGAATACTTTAAACTGGCAGTAAGCTAATGATGCTGTTCTGGAAAGGTGCAGCCACAGTCTGTGTGGCAGAGCACTTGAGAACTGAACCTGCTAAAAGGTTGTTTGGCCATTCAGTTCCCTGAAAATGTGGCTCCTGGTCAGTTCAAGCTGTTCTGACTACAAAGTGTGCCTGAAAAGGGCAGTCCTTGCCTTCCCTTTGCTTCTCTGTCAGTGTGTGATAGGGTGAAGTTGTTTCTAATTGCAAATTAATTTTTTGACCTGGTGAGTAGTTAATCATCTTTTGGATTAATGAGCTCATCTGATTTGTTTGATAAATCAAGAAAAGAGACAAGGAAAGTAGCAAGGACATGTTAGGGTGGGGAGGGAACAAAACACTCTTTTTTCACAGCTTCAGCTGGTGATGTAGCTATGTGCTGGCTGCTGTATGTTTGAAGTAGCGAAGATTTGTAAATGTAGAACAACAGGCCTCTGGAAATGATTTTACAGGGAGTAAATAGATCTTTCGCAAATGGAAAACATTCACAGCTGTGAAGTAGTGCCGTTTGCATACTTGAAATTATTTTAAATTAGTTAACCTTTTCCAACTGATTTCTTTTCCCCAAAGCTGTGGACTATGCAAGATCTTCTTCAATTGATGAGGATTAATCCAAAATCCAGTCTTTACAAATCACTGGTAAAGTTATTTTGATTTTGAAAATAAGCTTAAATTTCAGTGCTAATCACAGTGGTGATGAAAATAGACTGGCTATAACTTCTTTTCTTTCTTACAGACTTCAGGAACTCAGAAGGAGAATAAAGGTACAAAATGTTTATATGTGATGCAGACAAGGATAATTGTGTTAAGTTCATTTTTGTTAAGATGTGAGCAATAAAAAAATCAGATTTTCTGAGTGTGTATTGGTATGGAATAATACAGATTTAGTCAGATTTTGAAACTTGCAGTATACCAGGATGATGAATGTTATATTTCAGGATTATCCAACTCATATTTGTGGCGTGGGTTAACTGTTAACATTCACTTACAAAATAAATTACTTGTACATTAGGAATATGAGAAAAATCTGTAATCAGGTATTAAATATAATGCTCTTTCAGAGCTTTTCTTGCTAACTTTGGAAAACTCAAATTTTGGGTTGCCTTTATAACACTGTATTAGCTTGCAGAGTATACTTCAAAAACTAGTTACAGATTTCATTGACTTTCCATTGTATTATATAAGAAATAGTTCTTCTATCTGCATGATGAAACCTAACTATACTGTATTACCTAAAGGAGCTTGATCTTCAAAACCCCCTGTTGCCTAAAGGCCATGGTTGAGTACTAACAATCTTCACTCTCAGCTAACCCTGGGAGTCAAGAGACATGGATGGGAGGAAAAGTTGCAAAAGTATGGCTTTTGCTGACTGAGTTGTACTGGATTATGCTTGTAATAAAACCATAATTGTTCACTAGAATTGATTTTTACTGAAATACTTTTTCTTTCTGTAATTTAAATAGGTTTTCATGTACATTGAAAATTGCATTGTTAATTACAGGCTCAAATTCCATTTTGGTATGAAATCAGAACTAACTTATCTTTTGGACCTTGCTAGGTTTCCTGATGCAGATTTTAATTGGGCTTACAGAGCATCATCTGAATAGGGAAACTCATAACACAGAAACTCAGACCACCTCAGTGCCTCCTTACAGAGAATCTCTTGGTAAGTGCAACCCGTGTAAGCAAGTCTCCACACATATTTTCATACTGGTATATGATATGGCTTTACATATATTTTGTATGGATGGTGTTATTTAATTACTTACTCAAATGCAGCCTAAAGTTATAATGAGGAAAGGTCATGTCTGTCACTAGTACATGGAATTTTAAAATTTTCTTAAAGTAAGGCAAAATCAGGATAGGATTTTTTTTTTTTAGTCACTCGTGTGTTTTCTTAGGCATTTAGCTAAGACCTGTGACAAATGGACTGTAATGTTATGTGTTGAAATGTGTTCTGGAGAACACAATTGTAAATGCATGCTCTCTTTCTGTGAACAAGTTAGGGATTGATTGGGAGTTCCTGAATTTATAATATGCATGCTGTTATTAATATATTAATACAAAAAAGCTAAAAGTTGCATACAAAAGGAAATTCTTGTCCACCCATGATAAAGAGGATGAATGAGTATGTAATACCACAAATAGTGCCTAAATAGCCAAGTGCCTCTTCTAGGTATATGTGGTGTTTATATATATATATATATAAAGCAGATAAATGGCATTTCTCTGCTGCCTCTGCATTTGTGCCACACAAAGCACAAAGGTCTTTCTAGGATAGTGCTGCTTAGATAAACTGAAGAATGTCCTGCAGAGAGAGAGGTTCCTGCAGTCTTTGGTAAGGTAACTGCAGTGAGTGTTTCTAAATTATGGTGGATGTGTTGTTTTTTATAGCTGAGAAGCTTCAGCTGATTGATGAGCAGTTTGCAGACTCTTATCCTCAGCATCAGAAATTTGAATCTTTAGAAGTAAAACTTAATGAATATAGAAAAGAAATAGAGAAGCAGCTTCAAGAGGAAATGCGTCAAAAGGTATAACTCTGGTTTATGAACCTGAGGGAGACATCTGTTAATTTTGACTTTATGTGTTGCAAGCTTTTCATACTTAAGGTAAATGGAAAAAAAAGATCAAATACTTAGTTACAACAAACACAAAAGGCTAAGTTAATCCAATATCTCTTGTTAATTTGGTGATATAACATGTATATTTGCCATCCCTCTTTTTTGTTAAATGTGCAAAGAATGTTAAGCTTTTTATTCTGGTGTTAATTTGCAACACCACATTTACTTACTCTGGTTGTCTTAATTTGGTAAATTTTATCTGTTCTTTGATTATTTTGTTTTATGGAGAAATGTTTATACCACAGTTTTAATTTTCCTTCCAGTTAAGATTTTGGTGCTTGAATTTCAATATGATGTATAGCATCTGAGAGGTATAAATTGCTCTTGGGTAACTTGAGAGATACTTAATTTTTAATACTGATGAGAATTTGCATTCTATTTCAAAGCATTGCACAGAAACACTAAAAGTCAGAACAGAGAGCATTATGAATAATTTCTGATGTTTTTTCTTCCTATAATTGAAGACAGCTCTTCTAGAGAATTTTCCTTCATTTTGGAGATAAGATTAGAATTTTGTCACATAATCCTTTGATAATCCTTATGTCTTAAAAATGGAACAGAGGGAATGTATCACATTTCGGTTAAATATTTTTTTTGTTTCTTTTCCATAAATTTCTGTCAAGATCATCAGTTTATTTGGATAGAAAAAATAAATCAACTGTATTGCATTTCAATATATTTTTCATTATTTTCTGTCAGGAGTAATAGTTTATTGGGATATAAAAATGATAATCTAATAATCCATATTCTTCCACACACTTTTAAAGGTATTCAGCTGCATATAAACTGTTTGAAGAACTCAGTTTAGTCTTCATTTTTTCAGCCAGACAGGTAGAAGGATGGAGAGTTAAACCTCTCTTTTACATTCATTCTTCATTTATTCTTTATTCCCCAACTGCCTCTGTCTTTTTTGGTATATAAAACATGTTAATTTGTGTGTCATGAAGTTTGTGTCAGTTTAAGCAAACCAGTTGTAACAAAGGAGATGGGAATCTTAACCAGATGTAAATCTCTTCTAAATTCAATTAGCTGTGCCTGCATTCCTTAGCAACATGATGTGAATTACTGTAAGACATTTCTAATCAAATTTGTATATATGCCAGTGATGCTGTACTATCTCACTATTTCTTTAGTTTTTCACAAAATTTATGCCCACAGACCGGAATTCCTTGATCAGACATTCCTTCTGTGCTTTTTCCACTCTTTAATCTTTTTTCCAGTCTCACAGTTTTTTTGTCATACTCTTTTTATTCTTTTACTCAGTTTTTCCTCACATTTTTTGTCCTGTGTGCTTGCTTTCCATTTCCTTCCAGATTTTTCTTGTAATTCTTTATAATCTCATTTGCTCTCACAGATACTGTCCTTCACACACTGCATGGAGTCATGTTCTCAACAATTCTTCTGTGCAGTTACAAGATTTTTGCTTTCCTCTTTGTGCACATTTACTTTTTTCAGTTGTGCTTAGAAGTCAGAGAATCAGGACTTCTCTTTCTGTAACCCTCTTTAGATGAAGTTAAATGTTCTGCATTTTTTTCCATTTCTGGCACTTTTTTTTATATCCAGCTGAATTTCTGTGGTGTCTGAGCAATTCAGGGTGTGGGTCTGTTTCTGCCATTTCTTGAATGACTAGTCAAAGGTGGTTCTTTGGGAAAGGGGCAAGAATAAAAACAGTGTCAGAGGAGGAATTAAAGACCGTGGCCATTCCTTAATTCCAAGCAGAGTATCACTCCTGCAGTGCATTTTTCTTCATAAGCTTCTGTTCTGCTCTAGTCTAAAGCTGATAGTTTTGTGTAAGATCTGCTTTGGGATGCCAGGTAAACACATGAAAACTATGTGCAATGTGCAGATAGTGTGTGCTGCTAACATACTTCTATCACATTAATTATTTTTTATCAATTTATAATTTCCTAACAAGAATATAAAGATGACATTTTGAATTGCCTGAGGAGAAATTGTCTTTTTTGATTTGAAGATGGCCCTATTTAACCCTCTCTTCCTCCTTTATGTGAAAGCTTGAACATTTTAAAGAAGTTGAAATAGCAAAAATTAAAATGGAGGAGAAAGTGCAGACCCAGAAAGAAATCTCTGAGCTGCGCCATGAGTTAGAGAAGACGCATCAAGCAAAGTCTGAAGCCTTGATTTCTCGTGAAAAGAATGCTATTGAGAGGCTTCAAAAGCAACAAGAGGTAAAGTTCCAAATATTTTTTTCCTAATCTATTGCAGAATGATTCAGTGAGTTGGTTAGACTGTTGTTTTATCTTAGGGAGATTTACCTTCTGACCCTACTTGGCTTATTAGGGAAAACTTGGAATTCACTTTTGTTCTTATAAATTAGGGGAATGCATTTAGCAGCTGCTAGAATGAGTATGGTTAAACATCTAAGTAGACATTACTGGAAAAGAAACAGTTCTGCAAGCTGGGATCTAAATGTAGTAAATGCTTTTAAATCTGTTTTAATATTTTTGCTGAATTCAGATCACTGATTTTTTTTTCACAGAAAGTCAATCATATTGTTTAGTTACACTCAAGCTCTTTTAGCTGCTGAGAAGACTCTAACCTAAATGGAATAAATAGTTTGTATGGTACAGATATGCTGTTTCTGTTTCTATATTGAATATTATGAATAACCACCATCTTTACTGTAAGCTAGCATCTCATTTCATTTCTTTCAACATTTTTGTGTTGATGAGTTACTCCTTGGGCTGTTAACTCTTGGTGTTTTGCCAGGGTAGTAACTGTTACTTACAGCACACAATGATTTGTGTGTGTTTCTCAACTGCTTATCCTGATCTCAAACTGTTACTTCTAAGTTTTTGAAAGAATAGTTTGTTTGCTCTTTGGTTGCCTATTTGCCTTGCTACCTCCCTGCAATCTCCTGTAGACCTTTACATCCAAATAATAGTCATCCACAAATGCTTACCGTATTTTTGTTTGGTGTGGTGGTTTTATGGTTTTGTTTGTCTTGTTTTTTTCCCTGAGAACATGTGGTATTGGTTAACAAAACAGTTGTGCAGGTCCCTATATAAATTAGTAAACATTTTATCACCATGCCATTAATTTATTTCATGGTTATGTCCTTTGAAGCTGACAAGAAAACATCTATGTTATGCTGTCAGTCTTCTTCTGTGGGCATGAAATTAATTCAGTAATGAAAAAAAAAACCCTACCAGTGACTAGATCAACACAGCTGTCAAGTATTGTGTATGAATATTTGATTTCTCTTGTCAGCTTCTGCACTCACTGAGAACTTTATGTTTGATTTACCTGGGGATTCTTTTAACAGAGTTCAGGTAAATTTACATTAAAGATGTCAAGTCATTTAACCCTTCACTATGATGACTTTATGTCTGGGAAATGTGGCTTGAGAACCTTTTTGTACCAGGAACAGCAGCTGAATCTGTCAGCACTGTCAAATGCACATAGCTTTCAAGGCTGGTATAAAGATCCATATGGCAAAGTCATAACTTTCTTCTTAGATTTTTTTTTTTTTTTGAGAGAAATAATGTCTTTTGTGCTTAAGGGTAAAAAAAACCCCATTTTTATCAATAGGAAGATATGTGGGTTTTGGTGTTAATATGTTCATCACTTAGAGAATCTCTTTTACAATTTTTTATGAGTTCTATAAATTAAACTGCAAAAAATGAAAGGCTGTTTGTTTACTCAGTTTCAGTTTTAAGTCATGTTTTATCAGTGGGTTTTGGTATTTGTTTCTTCAGTTACATTTTTGTGAAGAACATTCAAAACTTGTTTATTAAAATAAAGTCAAGTGTTTGAACGTGTTTATTCTATAATTTTCTAAAACAGTTTTTCCTTTTATCTGAGTTTTAATCAGTGCTATTTCTTAAAGGAAGGATGTTTATGGGTAGGCAGAAGTGACTCCATCTAAAATGTTCTTACTCTGAGTGAAAGTAGAAAGGGAATTAAAAAAAGATACTTAAAATTGAATCTAAATGTTATTTCATATAATGACTGTAATAAATAGTATTTATGGGAGTAAGATCAGTCAGTCCCTGAAGAAGACCCTTGAAAGTTTGAATGTGTTAAACAGTAAATAGCTGTATAAAGTATGAAGTAAAACTGAGGATAATATTTTGTGATTCAGATAGAAGCAAAGGAAGTGTATGCTCAAAGACAAAGTCTGTTGAAAGATATTGAAGCCATAAGGACCAGGGAGGCAGAACTGAAGCAAAGGATGGAGGCATTTGAAATGTAAGTTGCTGAAGGATGTGTACAATGCTAAATGATGCTTCTGCAAAGCATGCCTCAAGATGTTTCTGTGATGTTGAAATAGATTATATATCCCAGAAGTTATGTTTTACGTTTTGGGCAGTATTGTATACTGTCTCTATTAGCATATAAAAAGATGTTTCTGGTTTTCTTCTGTTCCACCTCACCCAACCAAAACAGTTCAGCATTGCTTTAGAGGCAAGGAACCAGATGTTTACTTTTAAGTGGTTAAATTATAAAAACCCAGCCCCCAAACAACACTGTATGTTACCCTACCATTCATGAGATATATACAAGAATATTTTGCCTCATAAGTCCTATGTTTTGGGTTTTGTTTTTGTTTTTTTATTATTTGTCCTTAATAAGATCAGTTTAATTAATTAAAAATGGTAACTAAGCCATTTTTGGCCAAACTTTCAATACTACTTAATGTTGTTACTTTGTCATCTGTTTTTCATAGCAGAATGAGTATCCTGCTAACAAAAATTTGGGGTTTTTTATCAACCCAGCAGAGGGTGCTGATAGAATAGCATGCTCAGCACTCTTTCCTCTGAAGTGTTTCTGATGTGGGAAACTGAACCAGGGTTAACCCAGGATAGCTGCATAATTGATTGGTACTGAATTTTAAATAGGGCAATTTAGTTTGTGTCGCATCCCCATGTTCTTAATGAACTACAGTGACAGAGTCTGATGATGATTTCAAATTGCTACAGTATTCCAAGCAAGCACTTTGCCCTTTGATGTCTATAAACGTTATTGTATAAAAGAAACAAAACCCCAGACTAAAGCTTTGACTTTATAACTAATCATTGTCTGTATATTTCTGGATATTTCAGCACCCAGAAAGTTCAGGAGGAGAAAAATAAAGCTATAGAAGATGCACTTCGGCGTCGTGAGGTTGCTGTGAAGAACATAGAGGAGACATATGACCAAAAGCTGAAGACAGAACTCTTAAAGTAAATTTTTCTTTTGTCTCTAATAGGACACATGGCATTTCCTATGAAAACAGAGTAACAAACTCTATAGGATTTCTTTAAAAACATAGCAAAGCAAGGACTTTGAAAATATGCACTTATGTTTTTGTTTTAGTCAGATTGAATTTTTTGCATTACTGCTTAACTTTTTGCTAGTAAGCTTGCTATAATATAACCTCTTTTAATAGGTTATATTATGATAACCATGGGTTATATTATTGCTGTAGTTTAAATTCTGTGTCTGTATCTGGAAAAGACATCTGGCATTAGCTTAGACAAGAGGATCTGAAGCAGTATTAGTTACTTTCTTTGACCACAGTTAAAAGAACTGACCATTTTTTGAATGAAAACAAGGCATGAAGGGGAAGCCAGCATTAAAGAGATTCTGGAAGTGTCTTGGAAAAAGGATGAGAGACACACTAGTATACAGACAGACTGGCTCTTACCTTCACCCCTTCCCATTTTTGAAGAGGAATTCTTTGATATAGAGCTCTCTCTTTTATTGGCTACCTTGTGCCTGAACCTGGTCTTAAGGTAATGGCAGTCATCTGTGGCTTCTTTTGGGGTGTTGCAGTGGGTATATCCTAACTTTGCTATTGTACTTCCTGTAGTACCTTGGTCACTTGAAGAGTTCCTTGATAGTTCAGTGCAGACAAATGCTCCTGGCATGTCAGGAATCTGTCTCAGGCAGTTAAACCAAATGACTGATGTATCATTACTTTTGATTGCAAGCCAGAGAGCAGTGTTATCTGTGTTTTAGGTCTTTAAATTAAAGAGCAAAGATGTTGATAGTAGGTTTTGGTAAAAATAATCCTTCAGCATTTGATGGTTTTGTTAGAGAGCAGTGAAATGCAACTGACTCACCTTGGTATCTTATTTTATCTAGTCTGTAACAGTTAGTTACAAATAGTGATTGCAAAGTCCTTTCAGTACATGAGGAGAAGCAAAGCATTTTAAGGATAAACTGCTGCTTGGCTTATTTTATCAACATACAAAATATTTTAAGGCATGCTGTAGGTGCTCAGAAAGACAAGATCCATGTCCTTTTTTCCCAAATCGTTGATGAAAGGTATTAAATAACTACTATTTGTTGTACAGAAGTAGTGATGCTTGCTAGCAAATCAGTCTTTTATTTTTGCGACAAACATTAAATGCCGTATTTGGGAGAAGGATCTGAATGGTCTGCACCATTTGCACAAACACAGGAGGGTGGATTTGGCTGTATCTGAAACCATGAATTATGTCCCAGTCATGTAAAATGCTGAGCTTTCTTAGCTCCTGTAAATTCCAGTACAATGGAACAGCCCAGTTGGCTGACTACTGGGCTATGAGCAGTGGTGTACCTGGGCAGTTCTCAGTGTCTGGCTGGTGACTGATGGTGTGCAGAGAACCCCTGGGGCCACTTCTGGGGCCCTTATTGTCCAACACCTTCATCTGGATGTGAGCACAGGGCATCCTCAGCTTTGAACAGGAGGCTTAATTAAGAGGGATCGTTTCCCCCAACAAATGGCAGAATTTCAGTTCAGGCAGACTTTGACAAGGTTGGAAATCGTGCCAGTGCAAATCTTAGGAATTTTAACAAGGAAAACAGCAAAGCTCTGTGCTCAGGGCAGAATAGCCCTATGAGGTTGTATAAATGGGAAAAGGAATTGACTGAGGAGCTGCATTTCTGAAGAGGAGGTTAGGATGAGTTACAGTGAGTGCCAGCTTGGTTATAAGCCAGCAGCATGCTCTGGCAAATATGGCAAGCAGTATGATGGGTAAGATTATAAGCAGCATGGCCAGCAGGCTGAGGGAACTTACTGTCCCTTTAAAGGTATTGGGGAGGGCTGTGCTAGAAATACCATGCCTGGGTTTGGGCTCCCCAATTCAAAAAAGTCATGAAGACACTGGAAACTAGGAAAGTTATTGGATTCTCAAATATGACCTCTCAGTTCATATGGCAGGGGCTGGAAGTTGTGGCTTGGGAGATTTAGCTTGGACATAAGGAAAAAATCTACTGGGAGAGTAGTGCAGCATTGGTATAAATCATCCAGGGAGGTGGTGGAATATATGTCCTTTGGAGTTTTCAAGACTTGGCCAGAAAGAGCCCCAGCTGTCTTGCTGTACAGGTGGCAATAGTCTGGCTTTTTGAGGGGGTGATTGAATGAGATGATTGGCAGGGCCCTTTCCAATCATTTTGGTGGCTCTGCGATTGTTTTCTCAACAAATAATTGTGTGATTATAGTTTAGTTTTGGAAAGAATGGAATTAACACAAATGCCTGTGCATGTGTGCACACACGTCCTTTGGAAATACGTAATTCTTTTTGCTTTTAGATATGAGCTTGAATTAAAAGAAGAATACATAGCCAGAACCAATAAAGTTACTGAAGATGAGAAAAAAAATAAAGGTAACCATCTGTCTGAGATTGATAAAGTACCTGTTTATCTCTAGAGCTTTTACTGTCATATGCCAAACCATTGTTGTTACTGAACAGTCCTGGTGTTCAGTGGTGTAAGGGACAGAAAAGCCATCACAACAGGTGTTCAGCAACAGTGAGAGTTCAGCCAATTCACTGTTCAGAATGCAGTGGGAACCATAAACTGCTGCTTTGCACAGAGGCTGCAGAGCATTCCTGGTTTTTTAATGTCTCATTTCCTTCAGAAGTCCTACTAGCTCATTCAGGCTTTAACTGAACTCTGGTGCTGTACCCTGGAACAGTTGCCAGTTTCTACATTTATTGTTTAACACAAGATGTTTAATTGGAGCTTGCAGAAGAGAACCGGAACACATAACAGGGTTAGACCTTTAACTTGGGGACGTGTAAGAAATTATGTCACAGGCATATGAATTTGATTTACTTAATTCTCAATGTGTATATGCATATGTGCACATTGTTACATACAGCATGATTTACTTAATTTTGAAGGCATGTATATGACATTCAGTCATTTTTATGTCTTAAATTAAATTGAATTTTGGGCTTAGCAGCTTAAAACTGTTTTCTGCTGATACAGTTTTTTACTGTAATACTCTACTAATTTTAATTCAGCATTTGTAATCCTCCTGGCAGAGAAAGCTATGCTTTTGCATGAAGAAGCCATTGCTGTTAATTCGAAAAAGGAGGAACTCAAGCAAGCTGTATCACGCACCAAAGAGCTTGAGGTAATTGTAAATATGAATTTAAAGAAGCCTGTATTCTTTACATAATTGGTGCAGCTGAGGTATGTTACAAATAAAAAAGAAAATGTTAAATAAAAATAATTGTTAAGTAGTACAGCGGTTCATAAGCTTCTAAACTGTTCTTTATCTGCAGCTGGATTTGGAGTCAGTGAAGGCCCAGGTTCTGTTGGTAAATAAACAGAACCAGTTGTTGACAGAAAAACTGAAAGAGGTATCAGACTATCCTTTGCTAAAGGAGGAGAAATTGGAGCTCCAAGTGCAGAATAAACTACTTAGGCAACAGTTGGATGAGACTCGCAGTGAGAACCAGCATCTTCGAGACAGTCAGTGTGAATGATTTAATTATTTTCTTGTTGATGTTTCTCTACAAGTATTTATTTAGATGTTAATTTTCATAAAATTCTTTCTTTGTATTGTATTTGCTAGTAATTTGCATGAAGCCCAGGCTAGTGTTTGCATATAATTAAACAGTCCTTAGCCTAAGTTTATTTTCTTTTATATGTCTGTATGGGAGAAATCCTGAATTAAGTGGTAGCTGTAATATGGAAGGATATCCCTTTCACCCTCTGAAAAAAGCAGTGCAATGTTTCTAACCATAGCATTAGTGTGGTTAATAATGGCAAGAGAACATGGCATTATTAAGTGCTTGCCTGACTATAGTAATAAATACAAAGTGTTTTTAACATGCTTTTGAGATTGCAGGAGAGTAGAGATGTATGCACAGTTATGTAAGGCACAGATAAGTATTCTTCTTCCAGCGTAGGACAGTTTGGGTCTAGTTCTTAATGGAGTACACCAGTGAAGATTTTGGTCCTTTGTAAAAGGAAGAAGAAAAATGTCACCAAGTACTCTATTCAGACAAAGCCTTGTTATGTTCCTAAAATCAAATCAGCTTTACATGTTGACAGAGTATCATGTAGAAAAGTGCATACTGTTTATTCTTTGTCTGAGTGTCCAATATTTCCCTTCTGGGCTAGAGCTATCCCAGCCCTCAGCAGAGTACCTGGCCTGCCAAGTGGAGCTGAGGAGAATGGAGCATTCGAAGAAGCTGGTGCTGGATGAATTTGAAAGTCATAAGCAGATGTTGGAAAAGCAGCTACAAAGTGAGGTAAATTAATATTTCTAAATGATTTGAAACTTTTCTTCTTCCTGTCATCTCTTTCACAATTATCCATCTGCCTGTGCAGGCTGTTTGGTGTGCAGTTACAAGGATTGTTTGTACTGTGCTTATTTTTATGTAAACAACTCTAAAGAAAATGAAACATCACCTCACCAGAAAACTACCACAAAATAAAACCAACCCAACATAACCAAAGTAAATCTTATTGAATCAACAAATTGTCAATGCTGACTTTCAGTAGAATACTATATGGATATGGTCTGAATGGACCTGAAAGACATTTAGAAACCAAGTATTCGGCCAGTTGAGATTATTCTTTTTGTTTGAATTACACTGATTTTTGTTTTTCTCTTCATCTCCTATAGGTTGAGCGTTGTTCCCAATTAAAGGCCCAACTGTTAGACTCTGAAGCTACTGTCAGGAAGTTAAATGTGCAGGTTGAAGAACTGAAACTGCAAGTGAAACAAACACAGACAGGTTTGTATCTTACACCAGAGCAGTCCTTTATGAAGGACAAGTGTAAGAAGTTCCAGAAGCTTAAAAAAGCTGCAGTTGCACAGAACTAATACAGGGAGTAGATTTTAAGTTTAAAATAAAAATATATTTTAAAAGTTTAGAAAGCAGGCTCATTACAATTTCCTTTCAGAAAACAAACAGATAGGAGGACAGGAAAATACTCCTCCCTGAGCACTTGCATGTTTTTCTTGTCTGTTTTTCCTGAGTATGAATACATTAATGTTTGCTGATAACATAAATGATATTTTACAGCAGGCAACTTGTGTTTTAATGCATTTTGATTCTGGAATGTTCATAATAAAAATAGTCAATTTGAAATTGTATTTTGTACTTCAGAAATTTAAGTTTAACTCCTAAACAGATTTAGTCAAGTCTAATAACTTTTGCCTAACTTATGCTTAACTTATCTTGTATGGAGGTTAGAAACAGGTGTAGTTATATAAAGCAATTCAGTCTGCTGAAGAAATGTACTTTTAAAGATGCCTGTCTGTCAAATTGCTAATATCAAGTATTATAAATAAAAGGGTATGTATATATATTTAATGTAAAAATATGGAATTCAATTCTGCAATGATTATTCATTACATACTACATATGTTGCATCATAGCTCAGTATTTGCAATATTTTATATTATGTACTAGACTGATAGGTACTTAGGCATTTATGGTACATGTAACGGTACTATTTGGAATTGGAAATGTATTATATCAAAATAGCAAATATATATTTTAATTAAATGACTGAAAGTACTGTAGGAGCTTTTATTTTACATCGGAGTTAATGAAGTCATTGAAGAACTATTTATGTAGAATAAAAACAAGGTTGTAAATTTGCTGGGAGAGATAGAGCCCTATAGATTGGTCTTTTGGGCTGATTGAAGCATGCAAGCGCAAGGAAGCAGATAACCCCAAAACATTACATTTAACTGGCAATTTTAGAGTACTTTTAGTGGGAAAAAAACCAAACCAACAAACCAACAAACATTTTCTATGTGCTGTGTTGTTTTTCTCCAAAATTATTTTTTTATCTAAATAAAGGGAAACTGTTAAGACTTGTGGCATGCCTTGTGTTCCTTTTAACAGCATGATTAGATACAATGTGTCCAAAGTGGTAATGTTTGTTTGTTTGTTTACTTAAACATAATTTAAAATTGTAGAGTACATACTTAATGGTAGTTTTACATGGAAGAATTATATATTTTAAAAATAGCAGTGGTAATTTACAGCTTTGATGCTGCATTAAAAATACATTTAAATTGATTGCAATGGAACCATTAAATTCTGAAAATGTAAGCCAATTCCATGGTAGAATCATTTTGATCGAATTGGAATTTAAATGCCGTGCTGTTTCTGTTTTGTTGTGGGTCTCCTTGTCTCTCTCTTCAGTGTCACTGACTTTCTCTTGCTACCGTTTAGCTCTGGAAAATGAAGTGTATCGGAACCCAAAGCCTTCGCTCGTTGACCGCTCCGTCCTGGACTTCCTTGGTGACAGGATTGTGCCCCACGACATTTACGTGGATGACGCGATCCTGAGGAATTCTGTTCTGCCTGGTGTGGGGAGGGTCAGCACTGTGCCAGGGCCTGGCTATCGACAGCAGCTGCAGCCACGCAGCTCTGCCCTGGACTCTGACCTTGAGTGCATCGCTCAGGCCCAGGCAAGGGTGAAGGAGCTGGAAAAAGAGGCCGAGCACTTGGAAGAAGCCTACAGGAGTTACCAACACAGAGTTATGCAGAATGCTGCTGCAAGCAGAACACCAAGGAAGATGCAGCCTCCTTTAATTCTGCAGTGTCCTCTCAATAGACACCCTTTGACTATCCAGCATGAACTGCTAGAGGATAATCCCAGCTCCCCACATTCCCCTCTGAGCAGTCCAAGAGATGAAGAACACATCAAAAGAACTGGGCAGGTCGATATCTTTAACACTCCTTTAACGCCACCACACAGAGGAGCATCTTCTGCAAGGCGCCTTTCTTCTACTCCCATTCCCAAATCAAAGAGAGACCTCAGTAACAAGAAAATTCCAGATGGTAAGTCACAATTGTTAATGGGGTGCAGTATTGGGTTTTACTTACTGTTCATCTTGTGCTCTGGGAAGAGAAAGATTTCGCACTGCTAGTCTTTCACTCGCTATTTGCTAAGATGCAGGAGAAATCAGGAGATGTGGTTTTGCAGGAGACAGAGTTTACCAGCTGCTTGAGTATTGCTTCCTCTTGGAAACAAGTACTGGAGAAGAATGATGAGGGAATTTAAACATGCTCTAGGGAACTTTGAAGAGAAGACTGTGCTGTATAAATCACTGCAGGTGTAACTTTATGATATACAGAGTTTCATTCAAAACTTGCTATTAAGTATAACTGCTTTGCAACATTAATTGTAATTTCTAAACCCTCCCATGTTTCTAACCTTTCCTTTAATTGTTGTAGTTAAAGTGTGTGGCAGAAGATGTCTTTGGTGTCTTTTAAATTGAGCTTTCCAGTCTGAAAGGTCCAGATTTCCTTTTGTTTGTCCTTTTTGCTGTGACATCTTTATCAAATACTCTTTAGCAATTGGAAGGAGGAAGGGTTTAGCGTTTGGTCATGATTGGAAAATTTTAATTTGCGATTAGTATCACAGTTTCTAATAATTGCTTAGTCTTTTTTTTTTTTTTTTTTAAGGACAGTACTCAGAAAAGCGAGCAAAATAGGAATGAAAAATTAAAAAAAAAATCTGTTGTTTCAGATCTGCAGTACCTCTGCTTCTTGGCTCGAAGTGGATTTAATAGGATGAAAAAAGAGACAGTAACAAAAAAAAAAAAGATAATGATCAGCTTCTCCATGAAGGAAGGTTAAATACAAGGGCAGCTTAGTGTGGAAGAGAGGTGGCTGAGATGCGCTGTGGGAAATCTGGAAAACAATGAGTGATATGAAAAAGGTGAAAAGGGATCAGCTGATTACTGCTTCACAGACCCCAGAGTCCTGTGACATTGAAAGGAAAGAAAAGGAAGTGAAATAAAATTAAATGTTTTTTCATACCATGAATAAGTTGTGTAATTTATTGTTTCTGTGGGAACAAGTATAGATGCAGGAATAAAACTTCTCTGTCAGGAGGATCCAAAAAAGTATTGATTGAAGAAAGGTTGAGGTGGAACTTGCCAGAAGTAAGATATGAGTGTTATCCTTTTTCAATTTTAGTTTATTTTTGTTTTGTTATGTGCACTGTTAGAAACAGGTCACAAACACTGATTGTTTGTGGCTGTCCCTGTGTTTCTGCATGAAGAGTATCATAGTCTGTTACTGATAACATATTTGAGACTTGAACTACCAAAACAATCTTTTATGTTGTAATTTCTCTCTGTCATCTTCTGTATAAAGTACCCACAGACTATTTGTTTAGCCCTGCACACAGACAAAATCTTTCACAATACTAGGGTTTTGTTAAAGATTAGAAAATGTTAAAACTACAGTTTTAACAGTAAAAAAAACTACAGTTGTGTGCATAATCTGAACAATCTTTCCTGTCTTTGTACTTTTCAGAAGCTAGTTACAAGAGGGCAGATCTTTTTTCCATTGAATCTGTTCTTTGCTTAGTGCTTGGTTCTGGAAAGGGGTAAGAGTTGAAAAACAAAGAGTGCATTACCTGACTTAAGAGTTACAGAAATGTGGGGTGGTATGGAGTGTAGGAAACCAGGCTGCAGCTGAGTGATGGCATCTTAAGGTTAGGTTCAGTGCTAACGTGCTGTTAGTGTGATTTGTCAGCTCCCAGTTAGACTGCTTCCCCACTGAGATGTCACTTCTCTCTCATGAATCTTCTGAGGAGTGCTTTTATTCTGGTGTATGGATGTTACTCTTTTCTGCTACAGATGGCTGAAGCACCAGGGGTGGTTTTGCTAGAAAACTCTTAAGTCATAACGGAAGCTTCTATGGAGCTTTTCAGTGCTGTTGAAAATAGCAGTCTGAACAACTCAGGGTAAATTTAAAGAGGTAGAAGATACCATGAATGTGAGTCTGAGATTGGTTTTTCCTTTAAGTGAGGATAAGTGCTCAGTCGTCATCACCTGTCTGTGGAGAATGAAAGGAAGAAGTATGTCCTCCTCTAAAACACTTGCAGTTGGCAGATTCAACAGCTCTTTTACTGCATAATATGCCAGTGGAAAGATAATGCAGTTTTTTCCCTTAAATTAGCTCATGCGTTTGACTGTTTCACTTCCTAAGTCTATGCACATTGGACCAATAATGTATGTGTTGTACAACCAGCCTTGTTTGAGAAATGGTTGGACAAATAACTAATACAAATTGTGGGGTTTTTATTCTGCAGACATCAAGAGCTCATCCCTTACCTCTTCACAGCGGAGTGTTGACCAGGTTCTTTCTCCTATTTCAAAGCCGTATTTGCTTTCATCTTCTGAGTCTGTTCCTTCCTCACCCTCCAGTCATGGCCAGAAAATCAGGTAACATTGTTTACAAAGCAGCATTTTTAACCTGCTTTTTCAAGAAACATTTATCTAGTTGTTCACAGTGATAGCTGCTTTTACAAATCAAGCAAGCCATTAATTTTATAAGTGAGAACTTTTCTAAAGATGAATAAGGATTCCCATTTTGAATGTCATGCCTCAAGTGAAACTTAGTTATAAAAAACCTTTGCTCTGAGCAAAGCTATGTCTCTTTAATTGTGTCTCTATTTTTCAGTCTGTGACCTGACTGATGAGCTGCTGCTAATTGAAGCATTTGAATTTCTGCTGCCTGTTTGAGAATTTAAATCAAGGCAGTTGTACATTCTCACTTCATTCATTAACAAACTGTAATGCTAAATTTATTACTTGTTTTCCCTCTCTGAAGACCTTGTTCAGTGCCAGTTTTCAAAATAGGATTTTCCTGTCTCCTTTGCATGTGGGAATGGGATGGGTAGCACAACTTTTCTCTTTTCCTTTGTTGCTTTTTTTAAAGATCTTTTAAAGGTAAATGAATAACTTGACAAAATTAGGCTGCATTAAAATGACTTCTCTTTCGTCTCTCTATCTCCTATTTCCATGTTTGAAGTTCTTCTGTTCTTAATAGCCAGTGTTACCTCTGCAAAACGAAGAATATGTGTCTTCAGGAGCAGTATATAGTATTTAACTTTTAATATTTTTTTCATAAGAGGAGACAACTGAATTGTCCTTACCCTGCTAGCCATCATTCCTGATTTGATGGCTGAAGACAGACAGCTTGTGCTGGGGCAGCTCTAGCAGGCATTTATAGGGCTTTCTTATTTTGTCACTATCAAGACCTCAACATACATTTAATGCAGAGAAGGTCTCTTATCTGGTTAGAATTTTGGGAGAGCCTTTATGGTTTTTGTCCTCAAAATGAGCTGTTGGGATTTTTAGGGACTGTGAGGTCAGTTTCCTTTAAGTATTCCCTTGAGGTTGGGTCTCCTTTCCCTTCTCATTCACGTTTTCTGTGGTGTGTCTCAGATTTCCTATATTTCTCTGACAGACCTTAAAAAGTGAAGGTTGAATGTTAACCTGCATGTTAAGGTGATGGGGAAAATGCTCTAATCCTCTGAGGGACTGTACTTCTTTGATGGATTTTGTAGACTCCGTCCTGCTTGAAGAGTGAACAGTATGAGCAAGCTGTGTTGCAGAGGCCAGACCTGGGTCTGGGAAGACAGCTACGATTTGTTGTTGCTTTCTTGGGTTTCTTATGACAAAGCAAGGGTATAAGGTCCCAATAATTGTCTTGAACTTGCTGCTTTCCCAAGACTTTCTTAGAAGAAAAACATTCTTTTGTTACGTATTTTCTAGTTTCATGTGCCTTGGACTGTTTTCTGTTACATGAAATATTTGAGAAATGCATGTGTGGGCTTTTCCAGTTATTTACTCTTATTATTAGGCAAATGCCACATCACTGATGAGTACTGTGGGATTAGTTTACGACCTGTAGATTTTAAGTGGCAGTGGAAACTTCTTTGAAAAGAAAAGAAAAGCGAATATGATGCTGCAACATCCGTGACAAGCGGTTAGAAGTCAGACCTCAGTCAGTGGGGAAGAACAATTGCTTCTGCAACTACAGGAGCTCCTTGTTTATTTATGTTGCAAGATATGAGTGGTATGAAGGAAGCCAGTAAACACAGACAGGAAGACTAGAGTGATAAGGCAGATTATTACCTAGTTGTTTGTTTGTTTAGGCCTGAAGAAAGCAATTGAGGGTTGTTACTGAGGCAGTGGGTTCTCTGTCTTTTTAGCAGTGTTGCAGGACACAGTATTGAAGAAAGTGGCATGTGTGTCCTTGAACCTTGCACCCTTAAGAATTATTTAGCACTTAATCATTTCTGTGAAGGAAAGAGTCAAAACATGACATAGACTTCCAAAATGAAATTTCATTTACTCTGTCCTGTTTAATTTAGAGGGTATTTTTCCCCACTGACATCAGTGAACTGTCCTTCTGACAATGCAAATTTATTTGTCTGTGCCCAGATTCACTTTTTGTTTATGAACAAATCTTTTTGTTGGGGATATGTTTTGTATTGTTTGTTCTCCTCTTCTGCTCCATGGAAGACCTGTATTCCTTAGAAATTGTAAGCACAAACATACTTAGGCTGTGATGAAGAGCACCAGCTGGTGTGAAGTAAGCTCCTTTATGAAGTGCTGATGCTGAATTTCATTAGTGACCTGCACTCCTTTTGCTGTTCTGGTCAGAGTTTAGTAGCTGGGTCACGTGGGAGACATTGTTCTTTCACATTATCTTTCTGATGAGATAAACGGGGATTTAGAATGAAGGCACTAACCCCATTTTTGATAGAACCCAGATTTTCACCCCTGCATCTCTGTTTTGCCAGACATCTAATCCTAATACATTTCAAACACATCTGTTAAGATAATATCAAAACGGGAATTAAACTGTAACACAGAACTTAAAAAGACAAATTAATTTCAGTTGACTGTCACAATTCATTCTATTTCTCATTTTTTGTTGTTTTTTCTTACTCCTTTGTATTTTGTTTTAATGTAATGATTTTATGTCACATAAAGGCCTTGGGGAAAGGCCACAGGGAAATGGAGTGGACTTTTATTAAAAACAGAGACTTTTACTAATTACAGAGAACTGGATTTAAATAACATATGTTTGAGTCAGAAAGTTTCATGTATTTCAGCTTTGGTTTAATCTGTGGCTTAGCATATGAGTGAATTTCAGATGGCTATTTGCTTAAAAGTTTAGCATTTATATTTATTAAATTTTTCAGACTTCAGAGTCAACAGACAGATAGACAAGATTTCAGTGATGTCCACAAACCAGAGAAACTAAGGTATGAGGATCTTGAAGAACACATTTATACTCTTGAAGGTAAGTTTTAGTGCATTTCAGACAGTTTTTTAACACCTTAGGGCTTAACAGTTATAGGACAACTGTCTTCAGTTTTAAGACTGTACTTGGAGAGAAAAAATTCTGACTGATTTTGGAATTAGGGAAAACAAATGTCTCAGATGATGAGGGATTAATTTTCATCATTCTTGCATCCTTAGATAAGTGTATGTGGTAATAAGCAGACATTAAATTGAGTTGGTTTCTGAAGTTTTGTTCAGAAATCTTGCATAACCTTGTTCTGATTAATGCTGTAGATCTGATGGTTGTTTTGGAATGCTTTTAAATGGTGTAGAATTTTTCTTTAAACAGAAAAGTGTACTAGTATGTGAACTAAATTGGGGTTTGTTATATTTGCTGCATAAATTATAACCAGATTATAAGTCTAAAGATAAGCTTCTGTGGCTATTGCATGCACTCGATTTTTCCTTCAGTAACTGAGGCTTAAATAGTATTATGAATTAGAAGTTGCTCTAGGATGTGTGTAAGTGTGTGAAGAACTCTTGCAATTATGCTCTCATTAATCATCTCATTAAGCATCTCTGAGTAGTTTTGGAACATGTGGTTAAGTTACTGAAACCTGAATTTTATCCTAACTTTTATTTCTCTGAGGTCAGCATTTTATTTATTTGCATTTCTGCTCTCTGTGATTGCATGCTATAAAAGGTTTTCTTCTCTCTAAATGCTACAGGGTCAGTTTTCAAAAATCTTTGATGTAACTAAGGTACTGTACGAAGAGGAGGATAATAAAACTTAATGTACTTCATAACCATTTGTATATGGAGTGAGATATAGAAGCAGTTACTGGCCTTAGTTAGTTTTTCAGCATTTGGGTGACATCCTAATGTTGAACCTGAGCAGCCTGATCTCTCATGAAACTGTGGGTTTGAAGTAGGTGAAGTTGTCAATGAGAAAGATGTGAACAGCAAGCTAACTTTTCCTATTTCCAGATTTCAGTAGGTCTGTAAAGTCCTGAGGCTGGTGGACATGTGGCATTGTGTGGTGTTACTAAACTCAGTAGTTGGTGAAGAGTTTGTGATTCTTCTATGGGAGAGTTAGGGACATTTTCTTAGAAACCAGTGACTCTGACTGGAGTGAGTGGTTTCCTGGGTCCCAGACTGGCTTCTGCTTTGGTTGTGTTTAGGTCAGATGGAAGCTGGAGTGGAGCCCTTGCTCTTCTCCTGACCCTGTGAGAATATGGCTTTCAGTATTTTAAAAGGAACCAACAAAAAAAAGATGTTTGTTTAAACAGCAGATGTGCTGATAGTGTTTAGTGATAACTAGCAGAACATAATGCTGCATCTGTGCATTTCTCTGTGAAGCTTTACTCAGTTGGTTTTGTCTCATTTACTTTCCTTTTTATAAGCTTTAAATGTATTATTTGAATGTGAACCAAGCCTGTAGCCACTGATGCTTTCTACTCATTTCACATTTTAATAAGACTTGTATTTATTTTCTTAATTTTGTATGAGAGACTTTTGGGAATATGTTACATATTTCACTTTTATTTTATTACATATGACAACAAATGGCATTTTCTTGGCAATTAGGGCTGAGTAGATGCTGTGCCCAAGTAAGGTACTACTGAATCGTTTGGTGATGTGTGGTGGTCAATAATTGTAAGAGTTCACATGTGCTTATGATTTCTCAATCCACAGTACTTCAGTTGGGTCAGACTGCATCAAAAGACAATCTCAGTATGTAGGAGGAAGGCAGAATGGCTAAAAAGGGGAGAAATTGCAGGGAGAGGTGGGTAAGAAAGTAAAATCTAAGAAGTAAATACAGGGAAAGATTCAATGAAGGATGAACTGGATAACAGTATTCAAAACAATGAATTAAAGGAGATACCAGAAAATATGGAAGTCTTTTATCCTACTGTGAGTGAGTTCTAGAAAGAAAAGATCAGCAGATTCTCTTGGCAGCAACTGCTTTTAGGTGAGGAGCTCATCTAAGGGAATAATGCATCTCTTGCTGTCCACCCTTCAAAGGGGAGTGAAAGTATACAATACCTTTTTTTCTCCTTTGCAGAGTAGTTAATTTAAGATGTTTTATACTACAATGGTTTTGACTTGGGTTTGTTTTCTTATTTTGTTAGCATTCATTTTGAAATTAGAAGTAATATTTAACCATGACAAATTTATGAAAGGAATTTTTTTATTATTTAAATATTACATACCCTGATGCTTATTGGTGCCTCATATGGAAATAATGTTTTTGTTGATAGCTTTATAATTTAAAGAGAGAGCAACAAAACAGAATAGATTTTAGTTTGAGTGTGACAGCCCTTTATTTAGCCCTTACAAAAACTCCCATGTATAGAATTTATTTTCCTAGGTGAAGCTGATAGGAATTCCTCTTGCTTTTGTAAGAAACTGAAAACATTCTCCTAACTTTGTTAGACTGACAGCTTGACAGAAATTTTCTGTTATGCTTTCATCTATAGTTCCTTTAAAAGAGTTCTAATTTAAAGATATTCTAACCATTCAGAGAGAGAGAGGCTAATCAGTTTAGTTGACTTGGCTTTTTAAATGCAAAATATTTCAGTTTTATTATAATGTGAAAAAGAAAAATGCTTGATGATATTTGAAGGATGAAAAACTAATGTTTTCTAAAGCTTTACCCCAAACCTAAAGAGATATATAGTGTACCTGTGCTTGTTACACTAAATGCTTGGGAGAATAGTCCTGTGTGTTTCAGGTTGGCTATCTAGAGGTAATAGCCACATCTTGTTTCATCTCTTTTTATTTCCCATCAAATGAGATAATAGCAGTCTGGATACTTTGCACATTAATAATTAAGAAGCAGTTGAGTATCACAGCAGTGATCAAAGAGGAAGGACAGTTATTGTGTTTTTGTGAATTCAGAGCCACCTTGCACAGGGAGAAGATAGTATAATGTAGAATATCTGAGTTAGCAGCATCCATCCTGTGCACTGAAGAAGGCAAGGATCCCATTAAAGAGTATACCATCAAATAGTTAAAGATTCTTTTTATATGCATGGAAAGGATGAGCTGAACTTGGACATACAATTTTTCTGTGACTTGTATCTTGATTATGTAAAGAAATGAAAAACATCTTGGGTTTCTTTTGTGTATTTATTCAGTTGTGGCTTTATAAACAGACGTGTTCCAATGGCTAATTTCAAAACTAACAATTCTGTAATTAAGGAAGCAAGTATAGCTTATGATAATTCTTAATTCTTTGGGAGATGATCAAGTTGAAGGGAAAATGTTCAATTAGTGCTGATATTTTTGTGTTCTAATTTAGCCATTCCCACACTCTGTGTCCATTGCTGTGCTCCACTTTTTGCAATTAAAAAATAATGAAGCCATTGTTCAAATTTCTCCTCCAGCCCAGGGGGACATACCAGAGGAGTGTGAAAGTGATGTCTTGCATCCATCTGGGGACGTTGTTGATGGAAACTGTGTCACAGCCCCTGTGCCAGCAACAGCCACTTCACTGCAGGACCTAAGTGAGTTCTCAGCTCAGACACAAAACAAAGTATCCTGAAAGTATCCTTTTTAAATGTCAAATGTGTAACACAGAAAGCCAAGTATTTAACAGTCTGTAGGTATGTATGCTGGTGTGGTTGAAAAATTTTCCAAAAAGGTCCAAGTCTGTACTAAAGAGGAAGGAGTGTTTTCTTTTGCTCTTCTGTATGAAGATGACTTTTTTCACCCTGGTTTTAGTTGAATTTGGTTTTAACTTAAACATTCTTGCCACCCATCCCAATCCCCTTGTGCAGCATCTGGTGAGATGATTTTTTTTCTTTGGGATAATTATTAAACATAATTTCTGCTCTTAATAGGAATGAGACATTAAATATTTTGGTTTGAAGTATTTTACGTACTGCTTGCCTTAATTTTTAAAAAATTTATTCTTGACTCTGTTAGTGAACTATATTATCACAATGCAGTTTCAATTCTGTGGGTAGATGAGAATGATTTCAGTCAGCATATGCTGCTGTTCTAATTCTTCTAGATGGTTTGTTTTATTTAGAGAAGAGCTTTGTAGCTTCTCATGATTCCCAGTACTCACTTTGCCCATGTCATTGCTACCTGATGCTGTTCTTTGTACACAGCTTTTTAAATACACTGCTCACATCAGCACTGTCCTGCAGTAATTTTCAAAGGGGTTTTAAATACTTTGCCTTGTAAATATAAAGAATTGTACCCAAACACTTTGCTGAGGGGGAAAGAATATAGTAACATGGACTTTGGCATAATAAAGGTTTAATGAGAATGGGCATGAAAGGAATGAGAAGTGCACCAATCTGTCAAATCTCTGGCCTCTACTTTGGTTCTACTCCTTAACTCTTGGCGAGTCGTTTATCAGACTAAAAATGTTTAGAGGTGGGAAAACACATTACCCAATACCCAAGAATAAGTTTGGTGTGTGTATAAACAATATATCCAGATGTTTTTCATTTACTGTTAACATTATACAGGAACCTGGTACTTATTTGTATGCTCTTGTAGTGATTACTGAACTGCATAAATCAAATGACAGATGTTGAAATAATTTTTCACAGCGGTGCTGGATCAAAGGCAGATTGAAGAACAGAACAGAGAAGCTGACAAAAACTTAGAAGCTGACAAAAAATTAGAAGATGACAACAACTTAGAGGAAGAAAGGAAAGCAAAAGAAGAAAGGAGAGAGAAAGAACAACAGGAAGCTTTGGAAAGCGAGCAAAAAGAAGTGGAAAAGCTTAATGAAGAGGTGGTAATTTAATTAATTTCTGACAGTAATGCAGCTCTGTAGTGCCTTGCCGTTTAGGGTTGTTATATGTGTTACTTGGTTAAACATGGATTTTATTCTATGAAGTGAAAGTAGTAGAGACTAACTTATTTTATGTATTTGTGTGATTAACCAAAGTCTGACTAGAATGTCTCCTTATGCCAAGTAACTTTTTCACTGGAAACAGATGCTTTTCCTTCCATGTTACTGGCAGTTACACTTTTATGGCCACTGCCACCATGCTGTTGGAACAAGCTGAACATTTGTTGTCTCTGTGGCCACTGCACGTGGGAACCACCAGAACATGTTAAGGTCCATCTGTTCAGTAGCCTCTGTCAGGGTGCCTGGGGGACTCTTGAGTTTGCTTCAATCCCTTTGAGCTTAAACACTTCGTGTTCAAATAGTGTTTTGGATTTTTACATCCTGTTTAATGCTGTTTAGACTGGTGTGGTTTACTGAGGTTAACATGAAATTTTCCATTTATTGCAGGTACTACGGTATAAATGTATTTTTCTAATTAGTATTTAATTTTTATTTTTGTGTCTTAAAGTATATCCAAGACTCAGTGAAAACAGATGAAAAAATAGAAGATAAAGAGGAAGTAAAATCTGAGCATAGTAACACTGGTGCTGAAAATAATGTAAAGGATCCTCCTTCAAATCCATTAGAAAAATACATGAGAATAATTCAGCAGAGCAGAGAGCAGGAACTGGCAAACAAGGTGATTATTCTCAAAACACAGTCCCAAAAATGTTATTGATGAAATTTGTGTCTTTAGGCATGTTTAGGAATGAAAACAATATTCACATTTTAATTTTTTCTTCATTTAGAAACTTCATATAACAAGCTGCAGAGTGTTTGCATTTGTGTAATGTTTGGGAAAGTGTGATGATCCAAAAGAAAAAACACTGAAAAGGTTCTTCTATAAGGGTTGCTGGTGTTTTCTGGGTAGGGGGTTTGTTAGTTTGTTTTCTTAGGTACTAGGACAGTATTTAAATGTCCTCAATTTTTAGCTTAAACTGCATTTAAATACAGTTTGAACCTACACAGGTCAATTTGTGTTCCTCTAACAAACTGATAGAGTTTATTCTGGCAAAATGGAAAATTGGACTTTTAAAGAAGAGGTATGGGTAGACATTACTTCAGTGAAGGAAAGCAGGATGCTTTTCTTCAGACGTGATCCCAATCCAGATTTCCAAAGTGTTACTATTCTAGATCCAGTGTAGCATTTGTAGAAATAGGGTTGTAGAAATCTTCTTCAGAAGATTTTTATTTTCAGTTATGTGCCTTAAAAATACAGATACTATTAGAGTCACTTTAACTTGGACTTTAGAACTGGTTAGAGAAATTGTATTTTCCTTTTGGTTGCCAGGAGTCAAAAAATGAAGAAATAAGAGAAGTGTCACTTTCAGAAGGACTTCTATCTACTGAAAAAGATGACAGGTAAGGCTAATGTATTAATCACTTCCAGTATTTCATGTTAACAAATAATATTAATAATAATAAATTCTAAATTAATATGTAGTTTTAATACGAATTACATTAAGAGAGATCTGCCTCCTTAGAATGCAAAATAAATTAGTAATCAGAAGCAAGTGTGTTGGAAAAATTGAGGATGTTTCCAATTCTTGTACATGCAAGTTAAGCACTGTTTGGAACTCACATCTGAGAGCTGCACTCCATGGTCTGTTTCAGTAGCTGTGGCAGTCACAACTCTTTATCTGCAACTGAGCAGCATCCAAATTCCTTGCCAGAGAGCTAGAGTTTGAGGGATTGTTCTTACGTGATGCCCCCCTGGGTGAAGGTTTGTGCTGCACCTTGCCCGTAGTCTGTTCCTAGCTTTGATTTTTCAGTAGCATTGTGGCCTTTTAACACACTTCATTCAGAGATTTTGTCTGCCTGCACTGAGTTACAACAGCCCAGGCATTTCCTCTGCTTCTCTCTAGGCATTGATAAACAAGCATATGTAGATTTTAGTTGCTTGCAAGGGAAAAAACAAAAAATCCTCCACCAAATCTTTCAGTTTATTTGAAGATGGAGAATTCAAAATAAGCAAAAAATGTGGAGCAGATAGAAAAAATCCTGTAAAGGCTCACCATAACCATAGTAATGATTCACTGTTATCTGTGCTGCTGAACATAACAGGCCCTACCCTGCTGCTCCTGAATTGGCACCAGTTGTGTTGTTTTCACTGGGTAAGCACTACAGGAGATAGTTCTGCTTTTTGAGATACAGATGATGGCTTTCAGTTAATGAAGGCCCAAATCCTCCTCCTTTAGGGCTGGTTTTATTGCCAGCAGTTGACTGAAACAGCAAGAGAATTGCAGCAAAGGCAGTCTCTTGTTTGAAAATGAGTATTAAGATAAATATGTTGGGCTCACAACACTTTCTTTTCCTCTCTCCTATAATCAATACAGTATTGCAGACATTTCTCATGGAGACATGGATGAAAGCTTCTGGTGAACAATACCTACTGGTTTTTTAATTGTTATTCTCATTACTAGAAAGATGCTTTTAAAATAGGTTTCTGTGTGTAATAAATGTTAGGCACCAACACTGCAGGCTGTGTAATTATAAATTAATAAAGCTGATTTTGATCTGTTTCATCACTTCAGTCATTGACTTCAAACAGTGATTCCTCCATGTGTTACTAATCCAGGAAGACGCCCTTGGGTGGGGTGGAAGAAAGAACAAAGCAGGGAACAAAACCTGACCAGTATGTTTGGGTAGATTTGTTGGTACTGAATTCCTCTAAACTTTGTCAACTTTGCCATCCCCCACCCCCCAACCCCTTCTCCTCCAAACAGTTCAAAGTGTGGGTGAAAGGAACAAAAACTTCCATCATCATCACCTGCTGTTAAAGGTGTCCCGTGGAGGCACTTGGCTCACAGAGTTTCACAATGTGGAGTGTGACAGACCCGAGCTAAGGTGCCCCTTCTGCTGCTATGGCAGGGGCAGGAGCCACTTTCCAAAAGCAGCTCCTCTCATGGATCACCTCGTTGGTATTAACCAGCCCAGAACGGAGAGATTAAAATAAAAATGCTATTTAACTCATCTTTATTTAAGCTTTGTATTTTGTAGGTAGATTATAGGCAAGATCATTAAACTTTATTTACAGTATAAAATACAGTAGTTTTTATCAATGAAGTAAATTTGGGTGGCAGCATATATTACAACTTGCACTGCATTTGAGGCTGCTCATCTTGACCTAACCACAAGAACATGAAGCCAAGTTTGACAGAATTTAGGGGCAAAAAACAAAGTTCTGTCTTGAATTCACTGGATGTTGAAACACAATGTACCAAAACTGTGACAGATACAAACTTTGCTTTTTGAAATGAAGCTAAAATGTCATGTGGTGGCTGTTCTAATTCTACATGCTGCTTAATTTGCTGTTGCAGCCACTTCTTTACAGAATTTCTGAGACTGCTCCTGCTGGATGTTGGGGAGGGGTAGTGCTTGTTGCATTATGCTGGCCTGGAACACCTACCACTGCTGCATGCTGCACACAGCTGCTGCTGCAGGAGGGCAGGGAGCTCTGGAACAGAACATGTTTCACTTCGGATAGAGACATAAAGCCTAGAGATGCACTGCCATGGAGTAGCTGTAGGTCTGGGTTCAAATAAGCATACACAAGTGTTGTCTATTATCTACAAATATTTATTTTAACACTTGGATGTAACTACAGGAAGCCCTTGGCACTGATAGAAAATATTGATTCACTGTTAGGTTACAAAAATTTATACATAGCAAAATTTAATGCTCTTTACATAAAAATATTAGACTACTTAAACAAAACTTCAAAAACTCCCAGTAATAGCTACACTGAATTAGAAAAGAATTAGGCTTTAAGACACTGCCTCCATTATTACCCTTATGCAAACACTGGGCTAGAACATCACCTGCATTGCTGTAGAAATGTCTCCTTCATGCAACAGGTAAGAACATACACTAGGCTATTTTGTCATATTTTCTCTACATCAACTTTGCCCCTTTTTTGAAACTGTCAAATTAGACTTCAATATTTAACAAAAAAAATTATATTTGAAGTTAATACCCCCCAAAAAATGCCTTTTCTCTTAATACTGATTTGAAGGAATTTGTGCTTCATTTGATGTATATTCAGCAAACAGTCAAAACTACCAAACCACACATCAGCCTAGCAGGGGTATGACTTGAATATTTAATTTTTTCAAATGAATGATGTATTTTTACTTTCCCCCCCAACATTTATATATATATATATATCATATAGAACAAACACCAAATATACCATCACTAATACTCAAGATATCACTGAATGCTTCTGAAAAAAAACAATTAGAAGGCAGACTTCTATGGGAAATGACTTTAAAATGGCACCAGTTTGTTTGTTTGTTTTTTTCTGAATACCACGTTTTCTTAGTGTGCTAATTAATTTGTAAAAAGGAAAACACATAAGCACTGACTATAAATTTGCTAAGCACCAAGATAGAGAAAGGTGGACATCCTGTATTATTTTTATGGCTGCAAATTTTATTGTTTGTGTAAAACTCTGCAAACTTTCTCTTGCGCTCATTTGGAATAGTCAGATCAGTGTCATTTTAATAAGGTAACACTTTCACTTACTTAAAATGTAGGATAATGGTCTCCTGCCACTATATAAATGCTAAGACATTTATAGAAAATAAATATTAAGGCAAAGCTGACATTTATTTTCAAAGAAGGGGATCATTATCCAGATCCAGGGATCTACATTCCATTAAATAGTTAATAAGAAGATTAGAGCTTGGGACAGCTGCAGGACACTCAGGTGAGCACAGGGACGTGACGGCTTCATCGTGGGTGTGTGTGGCACAGCAGCAGAGCTGCTCCCGTGGCCCAGGCAGGGGTGTTCCCAAACAGCCCCCCTGCAACCTGGGAGCTGCTGCAGCTGTGCCACCACACCCACACGAGCTCCTCCCGGGTTCCTGTGGGAGGTGCTCGCTCGCAGGCCGTGCCTGTGCCTGAGGTCTGCGCAGAGCTGCTGCCTGCTCGGCTGGGGCACCTCCCACCCTGCGTGCAGGGCGGCATGCTCTAGTACCAGACAAATACTAAATACCAAAAGTCTCAAAGAAGAATAATTTGGTCACTTTTTGTAAAGTGTTGCCTTTTAAAATGCCTGGAATAAACCCTCCAGTCTCTGTTAGAAAGAATGGAAGATTACCCATCTTTTAGGGAAGATTTCCCTAAAAAAGTTTTCCAGGAGCCGGAGTGTGAAGCTTTTACACTTCTCTCTAATTTTGTTTGGTAGACACACATCTGTACTGCAGAGCAGCTATTTGCTGATTTGTCAGAGCTACAGAACTCTTCTGCTGAATTACTGTGGCAAACATTTATGTGTAAGAATTGAGTTGCTCTTTTGACCGAGACTGGATATCCTGAAGCTCCTGCTCTTCTTTTGCTTTGATATCTTGGTAGGCCTGCATTTTGCTTGCATCCTTTAAGTAGGCCCAGTTAGAAGACAGTATCATGAGGAAGTGGATCTGGAAGAGAAGGGTGAGCATGATGGCGAGTGAGCATGTCAAGAGGCAAAGCAAGCTGCTAGTCAGATTAATAGACGCTCTTTAAAATAACAACCAAAAAATATAGTTATTCTACGTTAATAAGCATTCTGTTATTCAAACAAGCACAGAGGTTTTTTTCAAAGATCTCTAGAATTTGGCATGCTAATAACTCAGTTGGTTATTCACAATTTAGAGAAAGTTAGTACAACGATATTAAAATGAGCTACAGAGTTGTACGAGTCAATTAAAATGCAGAATGGGGGAAGCAGGCAAACAGTCTCTTGTACGTGGCAATATACGGAATCTGTAAACTACGAGGTGCTCAGAAGAACTGCTTTCTAAGGTCGTGGTGTTTATGCATATCCAAGCCCAGAGCCCGGCAGGTCTTTTCCCCCAACAAGCAGATGAGAATTCCACCCTCCCCCTGGAAAAAAACCTGAAACTGTGAACCATTTTATTTACGCGAACAAGGCTACATTAACACATCGAAAAATTAAACATCAAAACATGAGTCCAAAACTAAGCAAAAGCATGCAATCTCTGGGTTAAGAAGTTTTAATCCTGTATTTTTATAGCTACATTTTAAACTTCCATTGTCTAACCTCAGGTGAAGAGTTTTATATTGTGTATAGCAAATGGTTCTTTTTTTTTTTAATTATTATGTGTTTGTTTTTCTAGTTTGTGCATTCATCTCTTTCCAACTTCTTTTACCCATACTTCATGCAAAAACATCTACATCTGAAAACATTGATTCACTTCTCCTTCTTTTTTCCTCCCAACACTGTAAAAAGGCCCCTGTAATCTATGCATGGTTTTGCTTCCTGTGCAGTCATACTTACATTTTTGAGATCTGGCTACTGAGAAATCAGTTACTAAAGTGCAGCCGTACAAGAACAGAAGTTATTTATATGCTGTTTCTTACTAGTTCAGGGTCCAAAAGAAAGAATGTGATTGTTTTACGCAGAGCTAAGACAAGGATTTATTTTCTTAGAGAAAGAGCATCATTTGGCACTTACTTAAGAGAAAATAATTGTTTTTATCATGCATGGAATCACTCGGAAATACAAGCAAATTAATTCATAATACCTGGCTTCTGATCTCTGCCAAAATAGAGTGGCACTACTTTATTATTCCTTTTCTTTCACACCATATATATTTTGTATGCTTGGAGGGTATTTGTATTTGGTGTTCACGGTGAAGAATAAATTAATCCATCTGACCCTGAACGGTTCCAGTACTTGTTGGAGATGACTGTTAGAAATCAAGTGGAGACTTGAAATGAAAACATCCCCTTTTCAGAAGGATGCTTTATAAACACCCTTACAGTAACTGAATCCTCTCAACATGAAAAGATAGCCAGATCTCATCCACATCATAGTTCATATACAAGAAGTCATTTCATTAATCTGATAAGCTAAACGATGCTTACTGAAGCTATTTACAATTACTGTAACAAAATTCAGAAAGCTAGACTTTTAGTCTAGGGTGTCAGTGGTATTTCAAGCTACGCAATGCAGCTTTTTACTGGGCTTATACAATTTAGAATTTAGTGCAGCAATCTTCCCGACTCTTAAACTTCAAAACAGCATAGTTATATGTAGTAGCCATCATGTAGATCAGCTGGTGGAAGAGAACAAAATACAGGAGCGTAAGATACAACAAGGTGACGGCTCAAGCCCACTTGGGCAACTCTCGATACTTTTACAACAGATGTTACTCTGAGCTCCTTCCAGGCTGAAGATGCAAATAAATAACCTGCCATTTCCCTGGGGAGGATAACCCAGTACAAACCCTAAGGCTATTCTGTCAACCAGTTGTGAGTATTGGGCTTGGCTGGCACAAGGTTAGCAGCTGGCCGCTAAGGAAGCGTTAGACAGAATAAGTCATCTTGTCAATGTCCCTTTCCCCGCCGCTACCTGGAACGGGCACTGCAGGCTCGGACCAGTCAGTCTGCCTGGGTCCAGGCAAAGGAAACCAAGAGGTAACAAGCAGCTGCTCAAATAAACTACAAAAATGAAAATAAATAGTGGAAATAAAAGCAGAAATAGCGGACGGAAGTAGGATTTTGAAAGGACATGCAAATAATTTTTTCCTAAGTATGTGGGAGGTGGGTTAAGATGACTTCTTAAAGCAAAAGTTGGGGACCTGCTGATTTGTGATTACCAAACCATAGCAGCAAATAATGGTGATTACAGCTCACCCTCCTTCATATCTAGTATCACTACTTTTAACATACACAAAATTAAATCTTAAGCCTAAAATGAACATTTTAAATTATAAAACAACAAAATTACTACCCACCAATGCTATGACAGTGGCACCAGCTCCAGCACAAGCCACAATGAACAGGTGATAAGACATGTAGAACTAGAGAAAAAAACATGTTAAAAACATTGAAGTAATTCATTAGGAATAGTATAAAATGCATTTCAAGTGTTCTAGAGAGTAAGGATAATAAAACCGTCTTTGAAGCATGGTAGCAAAGCTTTAGAAAATGAAAATGTACTGCAAATAATTTTATTTTTGGATGATGTAACACTTACTTCTGTGTTGTATTTAAAGCAATCTCTCTATACTACTAGCATGAGTTCTCTCCAAAAACTTTCATGAAGTACTTATTACATGGTGCCCAAGTGACTTGTAGGCAGAAGCTGCACGCAGGTTACATTTCTATACCTCATTTGTGTTGCAGATGTTCTCTAAAATTGGGCCACAGGCTTTGCCAGGTACAGCATTCCAAGGGATAATACCTGAAACACCACAGAAAAGAAACCACTAATTTTAGCAATCAACACACACTTTGTATTCCTCTCATCTTTTCCACCCACTTGCCAGTTGTGTTCCCATTCCAGGCATCCATGCGCTGACCAGTACAGTTTTGAGTTGGCAGCAGGAATTAAAACAACTCCCTCAAGTTATGCTTTCTCCTCACACTGAGGGCTGCTGCCAAGGCATGTTCTCAGATGTGGTTTTCCCATCTGGCAGCCAAACAGTTGGTTGGGTTTTTGCACTTGGGGTCCAGTTGCACACTCTGCCTACTCCCCCACTCAGCACAGAAGAGAGAATCTGCATCTCAGAGGTACTTGGCACCTTTCAGGATATCACTTACTAGATGAGGTTCTACTTGAACAAGAAACTACTGTAGAAGGGTGTGAATATAGAGCTAGAGGGAAGAATTACAGGAATTTTTTCTGGTTTTGTTCCAATAGGTAAAAAGCATCAAGTGAACACTGCTACAAGAAAGCTCAGTCTGCTGCACCTCATATACTCCCAATTACTTTTCTTACATGATTGAAAGTCTGAAAAGTCAACAGAATCTAGCAGATTTAAAATAACATAAACTTTTAGGCCTGTAACAGATGTAAAGCTTAAGCAAAACCCATCTGAATTAAGAGAAACCCAGTTTGTTTCCCCACACAATTTTGCATTTCAACCCAGCTGGTTAGAATTAGCAACTCTATAGGCATTGAAATTATCTTAGGATGGCCCAGCTTTCAAAAAGATTTTATACGATTTAATTCCAAGTCAGCTTCTTCTCTGCAACTGCTTATATACAATTCCAGCCTTTTAGCTACCACTTCCACCCAAAAATGTGAGGAAAGCTCAGTGACACACGTTGTCTGTCAGGGAGCTACTCTCTCCCATCATGCACTGAAACCCAAATGGTTTTACTGATAAGGGGAACAATAAAGCACAAATACAGCTGCAAAACAACCAGGAGAAACAGGAAGGTGGAGGATCATATCTCCCTTCACTCCTAGGCTTTGCTGCTGAAGAAAATGTCTTCCCAGCCTCTTGCTGTGAGCTGCTAAAATAGAATGTAAATGTTTAAATGATTGAAGACTTCTTGCTTTTAAAATGAGTATATCTTTTGTATAGTGCACAGTGTACCTTTTTGTCCAGTGTACTGGACTTACCTGGACAGGAGAGCAAAGCCAAGATTTCTTACTTTTTCAACTTTGAATCCATTTTCTCAGCTTTGAATGATTTAGTCCAAAGAAAGAAACATTCCTAGAAAATGCTAGCTAGAATGAAGCCAAAAGTAATGGTGACAAAAGATCTTCTGCACAAGGGAAGCTGAAAAGATTAACTTCAGGAAAAACTCACCTTAAAAAATTAAAAGCCTGACCCTATTTTAAGTTATTGTCCCAGCTCCCTCAGATTTCTGCATGACATCAGAAAGCAGTATTGATTCCTTATTAGATATGGCAGACTTCTAATTGCAGGTTTTTGGCTTTTTAACTGAAAGTAATTGTCAGAGCAACGTTCAGACATTTACTTCATCTTTAAATGTAAAACAGCTTTCTGAAAAAACAGAATATAGGCATATGGGTTCGAAACCCACAATCTGGTTATCTATTTCTCAGCCCTGTTTCCAAGCAGTATATTTTGAGGCTGATCTATTTTCAAACCTAATATAACAGTATTGGAAACCGCTACAAAATCATTTCAGATAAGTGACTTGTCAGTTCAGTGAAATTGATTGCATCTGGAAAGAGATCAGCGTAATGTGAATTAATTAGAAAAGTAATAGCACATTCAGAGATGGAAGATGCTTTTGCACTTGATTCATCTGATAAGGCTGAAGACAGACTGAGGAGAAAGGATAAAAGCATTTAATCAGGATTAAAACGAGTACCGTATTGCCTGATGTCCACGCAGATCTGGTCCCCCGGAACCGTCACATTTGTCTGAAAAGATTTGATGACTTCACAAGTTGACCATATGTTATAGAACATAAAGACAGGCACAGCAGAGAAGCCGAAGACCCCGAGCCAGGCCACTCCAAGCACATAGGTGAGGAAAACAAACTGGACAGAGAAAACACAGACACTTTGTGTTTATTCTTTGAAAAGGCTACTTAAATTTTCCTTTAAAATGCTTCAACATAATCTTTAAGCATACTTTCAGAATTCAAATAAGAAAACATTTGGTTTCCAAGCACACAAAATCAGTATTCTTATTGCTTACAAATACTTTGGTAGTTTAAGTGCTACTGAGAAAGTAATTCAGGCATTTCCTTTTCATCAGCCTGCTTGAGTAAACAGATTGCCCTCATGAAAGAGCAGCCCATTGATTTCTCAAGATTCTCAGCTAAGCAGGGATTCTGGTTGTAGGCTAAAACCAATAAATTCCAACAAAAATCAATTTAAGGGGATTTTTTAAATTAACTATAACATACTAGCATTTCTGTACAACTTACAAATCAAAACCACCCAGTGAATCAATGCTCACAGAGCTCCCCCATACTCCCTGATTTATTGAAATCAATTTGGAATGCAACATTTGAAAATACCTCTTCTTGCAAACATATCATGACCGTTAACAGCAGATCAGAAGGATTCAGTTGGCCTAATACACATTGCCAAGCAGAAAATTAATTACTTCACCTTAGAGAATCATGGATTTGTCCACTGAAATTTCCTGGTTTGGGTTTGCTCTTTAAAAAAAAGCTACGTTATGTGCATTTTCTTTGGTATGATTATAAGATGTGGCACTGATTGCTTTGGAAATCTCCAGCTTCCTCCTCCCACTGAGCTCTTTCCCTTTTCCCTCCTCTTCTAAGTGTTATGGTGAAACAGTAGCTCTGGCATCAGTTCCTAGCTCCCTCCTCCTGGTGAGACCAGGATTTGGATCCTATTTGGAAGGTGGGTGAATGCTGTTCCATCTTCTGTGCTCTCTTTCCACTCTTAGCTGTGGCTGTTCTCTCTTAGCTGTAGGTGGACTGGAGAGGCTTTACTTCCACTGGTGCTCTACTGTCTTAATTAAAACTTATGTGCCAAAGACAAAAGCAAGGATGGGAAAGGCTCTCAGGGGGGAGGATTCTCAGCCTGACCCACAACCAAGGGACTGAACTAATGCTGCAGTGGTGGAAGTTTGCATCTGCACAGGTTTTTTCCAGAATAACCCTGTAAGTGTTAGAGCAAAAGCTGAACAACTGGTTAGGTTTCAGTCAACGGGGGTGGTGTGTAGGGAGGTGGAAGTTCTTGCAAAACTATGGCCCATAAACTCCCAGCCAGATTTTAATTTATAGACAACTCAACTGGAATACCCTATTTCATATTAGCACCTACACCAGACCTGTGTGTTTTGTGCGAGAATTGAGAATCCTCTCTTTGGATTTTGGGAAGGACAAAGTGGACCAGGTTAAAGAATTTCTGTAAATACACTACAAATAAAACATGAGTTTGCATATGTGTATGTGGAAGTGTGCATAAGAGGAAGTGCACAAAGCCTGTAACTCCTAAAATAGCCAGGAAAAAATACACTCACTCTCACATTCAATGTGATAACTGTGGGAAATGGCTATTCTGCATTACTAGAGCCAACACAAATAATTTAGGGACGATGGAAGTCTGTCTTCTGTAACAAACTTATGCAAGACGGGACTGCCTTTCAGGGCTTTGCTCAGCAATGTAACACAAGAAGAAGTAGTAGAGGAGCTCTTGATCAAAGTGGCAAAAGATCCCTGTATGTCCAAAAGCCTGTTGCCTGTACTCAGCTGCAGTCACTAGTCTGTTAAGTGTTTTATCTCCTCACAAACCTTGCTCTAGCCCTAAGGTTTTACACAGCAGCATACAGGCACTTTTCCTGTCACCACCAAACATTGATGCATCTTACCAGAGCACTAAGCCATTACCCAGCTGGTAAATTTTCTCCTTCATTGTGTGGACAAATATGGACAAACATGAAAACCCATTTTTCTGCCGTATTTCCATGTGTCACACTGGTGTTTGTACAAGCAGCTGACAATCATGTGCCTGCAACCACTCAACTGCACAAGAAATTGTCTGCACTGATGAGATGCACGGATGTGTATGTTTCTACTTTAATTTGGATCTTTTGAAAACACTGCTTCTGATCTAATTTTGCTCCTTGCTGAAGACCATACTTGCTAGAAAAAAAAGGGCAAGTAGCTGCTTAACTGCAAAATTATCAGACGCCTTATTTTTATTAGCTCTTGAAAAATTCAGTAAGTACCCAACAGCACAGTGGAAAATTGCTAACTTTCATGAAAATAAACATGCATTTCTTTTGTATTTAACCAGCTGAAAGTACATATTTTTTAAGTACAGGATACAGACTGTATATTAAAATGCAACAATCACATCAAAAGCCTCTTCTCTTTTCACCCACACTTTCCCGTGGGCGATCTGTCATACTGCTTAGCTTCCTCCATAACTACGAGCTTTGAATTCAGATTTTCAGTAATAGCTTTGAAATCTTCTCTCAGAAACATAGTTATGGCTGTTCTTGCAGAGTGTGCCCTTGGGGACAACGTGGGTGAGAATCTGAAGTTTTATTTTTAGTTAAACTTTGCTTACAATTTTGTTCTAATACAGAAGTATACTGAAGAGAATATGGCTGGTAACTTCAGGGCTTTAAGTGTTTTGGCTTTGTGAAAAAGCCTCGCTATTCTATCTATCTGCCTTTTGCCATCTGCAAATCAATACTTGATTCAAGTGCAAAGATGTTGCTAAGCTTCATTCATTCATTACTGTTTGTTGAAGGATCCAGACACCCAAGCTCAACTGACTATGGAAGTCAGAGCCATTACAGTTTGATATTTAAATAGCTCTGCAAACCACAGCCATTTTACAGTCTGCCTTTAAACATCACTCAAGCATTCCATGTTTAAAAGCACAAATTTCATTTTGGCTCACATTTAAGTGTTTTAAATTTAGCAGTCTCCTCAGATTAGACCGGTGGGTTCAGCTTTGACAGGGGAGGCCATGGCAGCCCCCACCCAACCCATCTGCAGCATTTTGATTTGACCAAGCACCCTTGAAGTTCAAAGAAGAATCAAGACATGGATTGACCCCGACCACCCACAAGGAATTAAACAAAGAAGGCAGCAATATTCTGTTGTTCAAAACCCAGGAGTCAAACTGAGCCCAACAGGTCTCAGCCAGCAAAGACTGCTGTTCCCATTTCTGATCCCACTCACCATTCCACTGATGCAGCGGCCACAGGCTGTTGTTTTGAACTCTCCATGCAGCTCCTTCACAGCACTTGTTGTATAAAAACCTTCTGCCAAAAGGATTATTCCATATAAGAAGAAAAACGATGCAATGCCATAAATTACATACTGCATTAGCTGTATTCTAAAATGGAAAAGAAAAAAATTATATAATTAGATTTCAGTCCTATAAAAAAAAAGTCAGTCCTCTCAAATTATAATAAATGAGAGACAACTCCTAGAAACAAAGTTCAAGGCTCCTTACCATTTTAAGCAAGCAGACCGCAGGAAAACACTGGTAGGACTTTACCCTTTCCCAGGTAAGCAATCCTGATGTGCATTAGTCCTGTACCCACCTGAGCATCCCCTGTTGGTGCTGCAGTCCTTACATTGACTGGTGTTAGTCACTGGGTTAAAGCTGCAATTTCATGCCTCCACTATGGAGGTTTTCTTTTTCCTCTTACTGATCCTGACACCTAACTTGGGAATGTCTGATGGGGACAACACAGGGCCTTGAAATGGCAAAGCCTGGAGCCAAACCCCTGACTCAACTACCAGGCTCTGTGGCTGTTCCTGTGGCTTAGGGAAAGGAAGCAGTCCCTGAAATTCATCATTTCTACCTGTGAAATCCAATTAAGTTTGCAAAAATTTCTAAATTCAGCAATAGCTGTGATATAAAACTCAGCAAACATGCAGTGACTTCTCCTGAGGCTGCTCTACAGCTTGTAAGGGTAGTTCCATGTGAGCTGGTAGTTTCAGTGCTTCAAGTCACAGCAGCGTTGAGTGCCTAAAAAATTTCTTAAAAAATGAAATTTATTTAGGAAATGCTTCCATTTTAGGTATTCTGAAACCACGTACAGGAAGATCATTTCAGGGCACATGCTATAAGCCCTTTCCTCAGATGGTATTTGAGAAAGTTCTCAATTCCTTAAACATTTACCATCTGCAATGACATTCTACCTGTATTTTTCCTTTAGCTAGAATAGGTAGATGGAAAGAGCAATTTCTAAATATTATCAATCAGATTCTGTATCTGTAGCTAATTGTCTTGGAGGACAAGAATGTCAGATCATCCATACAACACTTCTGGTCTCCAAAAGTTGTATTTAGTTATTAGCATGATTTCTCTGGAACTTCTTAAAAGGAGTTTTGATTGTTGGAATGGTTATTTTGGATGAAGCTATTCACAGAACCAAGAGGTTAATTTATATATCCACACTATTAGTTTTCTGAGGATAAATATATTTTCCTCAACAGTTTTCTTCCAATTCTTGCCACTCTCCACTAAGTAGCTGCTGGCATACATCTCCAAAGAGCATCTGAATGCTTTAGCTTAAAGAAAATTGATGACTACCTTTTATATAGTTAAATGTTACCCTTGTATCAAAATAGGATATTGCTCATTTAAAATTTTATGTGGGAAGTGTTATCTTTGTTTTCCAAACTGATTCAAAATAACAGGATACATCTGTTGTACCTGTGCTATAAAGCACAAAAAAATTAACTGAGGATTTGAGAGAGTATAGAAGAAATCATTTCACTATCATTAATAATAGTCCAGGAGAGACTCAATGCATGCTACTGGAAATTAGAAATAGGAAAACTGGTTCAAAAACCTATTCAAGGATTGTCTTACTAATGTATTTTTCTTTTTTGTTTTTCTTAATGTCTCTGTAGCCTGAAATTATTTGCCCCTTTCTAACATCTCTTCTCCCTCACCACCCCGTTGCTCAGAGCTGAGCCCTGAGCTGCTTTGGTAGGAATTATGCATTTCCCCAGCTGCTGGTGCTGACATGACAAGAAACATTGTCAACAACTCCCCAAAACGTAAAACTTGCTGCCTGTTACTGCTGCTTTTGCAATTTTTTTCTGTTTTGCTCAAATGGAGAGTGATGCAAGCACAGGGTGTTTTGTTACACCCAGTTGCTGAAGAACAGCTGCTTACTAAGTGTTGTGTCTAACTGCAGGGCCCTGGAGCCGGGGACACACAGCCTGGCCACAGTCAGGGACTGAGAGTGGGCAGTGCTGGGAGCAAAGACCCCAGCAGGGAGCAGTCCCAGAGCAGGCCTGGGCACAGAGGGTCCTGTGGAGAGGGAAAGCCCTGAAATGGTGCTGGGGGACTGGCACCAGTGCTCAGAGGGCATGCAGCAAACTGGCAGGTCTATGCCTGCAAGCATATAAAAGGAGTCAGAGACAAGAGAAATTAAAAAGAAAGTAAGAATTAAGTCTGCTGCAAAGGGCCCTGATACCAAAACCTTCAAATATCCCCCTAAAAGCTGTGGCTTGCTTGCTGCCCCAGCACGTGCCATGCCCGCCGTGCTCCTCACAGGGCCTCTCATCACTGCACGCACGGCCAGGCTGGCTGCCGGACACGGCACCCAAGGCAGCACGCCAGGCCTTCCTCTGGCCTCTCAGAGAAGCCTCAGGAACATCAAAGACCCAAATATTTCACCAGTGGTTATGTCCACAGGCTGCATTTGCAGATCTTTCCAGTTTTTTCTCTCTCTTTTTTCTCATATACCAGTCCAGCTTCTTCTGAAGAGGGACAGACAGAATCATGCTTCTCTGTTATTCCTGACATCCCTTCCAACTTTATGTCATCAACAAAAATTAAAACTACTCTCATAATAAAATTGTCACCCCCTGTTCTGTTACAGCAGGCCCTGGTAGAAAAGTCCCTCTCTTCAGCTCTCTTGTAGGTCCCTATAGGCGTTGGAAATCTCCCCAGGGCGAGCATTCTCTTCTCCAGGCTGAAAAGCCCCAGCTCTCTCAGCCTGTCTTCATGGGAGAGGTATTCTAGCCCTCAGATCATCTTGGTGGCCTTTGGACTCACTCCAACAGGTCCATGCCTTTCCTGTGTTGAGGACCCCCAGAGCTGGATGCAGCACTCAAGGTGGGGTCTCACCAGAGCAGAGGGGCAGAATCCCCACCCTCACCCTCTGGTCATGCTGCTTTTGATGCAGCCCAGGATTGCCTTCCTGGGCTGTGAGTGCATACTTCCAACTCACGTTCAGCTTTTCATCCAACAGCACCCCCAAGTCCTTCTTGGCAGGGCTGCTCTCAACCCCTTCATCTGTCAGCATGTATTGATACTGGGCACTGCCCTGACCCATGTGCAGCACCATGCACTTGTCCCTGGTGAACATCATGAGTTCACACAGTTCCCCTCCTCAAGGCTTTTAAAGTCCCTCTCGATGGTATCCCTTCTCTCAGGTAAGCAAACTGCACCACTCAGCTTGGGTGTCATCTGCAAAGCAGCTGAGGATGCACTTAATTCCACTGTCTACAATATTGATGAAGATACTAAATAATACTGGTCTCAGTATAAACAGGTGTACCAGGATACACACTCTGGTTCTTCGTACGTGAGCACCAATAAATGACTGAGAGCTGTTACAAAAACAAGCAACCTAAGACTCAGGGGTGGAAACTGAGGTTTGAATGCATCTCAACTCATTTAGCACGAGGGTGTTATGATGAATAATGGGAGTGGGAGGCATACTTACACTTCACTCAGCAAAGCATGGTCACTGGCAGTCGTGGAGAAGTGCTGCTCGAGGATAGACACGGTTCCCGTGAGCGCCACGTGGCCACAGCCACAAAACAACGCTACCCCCGAGAAGCAGAGAATGGTTGCCACGAGCGAAGCATATGGCACTCCTCCTAGGCACTTAATGCAACATTCAAAGCAACCTAAGCAGAAGAGAGAAAGCAAAAGAAATGTCATGAGCAAAAAGCAAACTATGAGGAAAAGAATATTCGTCCTCCACTTGGTAAAAGCCACAGGGAATAAAAGGCCCAGGCATTGACATGCTAAGCAAAAAAATCTATAGGTGGTACAAGACAGCATCACCCTCTAAAGCAGTGACCTACAGATCTGTTGGTATGGACTCAAAGCCCAGAAAGTGGGCTGAGTGCTCCTGTCTTTACAGGATCAAGAGGAGATCAATGAGGCAGCCTATGAAATGGAAAAAGCAAAAAAATCACTGTCTAAAGTGACCCACTGCAATTCAGCTGCTCATCCAGAGCTCACCATGTTTCAGCACTACTAATGGCAGCAGCACCAGCTATGCTGGCAACACTCTGGGAGCTAGAGTGGCCAATATACAAGACAATAAAGCTTTTGGGAAAAGTATTTTGCACTTTCATTGGAAGATGAATACATTTAGGTCTGCAAAACTTAACTACCCTACACTCTCCCCGTACTCCCAAGTTATCTTTTTATATAAATCCATATGACATTATAAGGATACAGATACTTTAACAACAGAAAAATTGAATAGGGTCCATAAAGTAACAATTTTTGTCGAGGGCAGCTGTATGAAGGTGTATTACATAGACAATGCATTTCCAGCTTTTTACAGGATACACTGGATTTACAGTGATCCCTGAATACAGTTTGCAGAAGCATAATCAACTGAAATGCATTGTTTAACTGGTCTGAGTTAACAAAACACCCCCCCAGAGCTGCTATTTGTATGAACACTGTAATAAGGAGGTTGCAGCTGAATTGCCAGGTTCCTTCCAACTGCGTGGCCTGAAAACCCATCTGCTTACAAAGCTGGGAAATGTAAATCGGAAACAAACACAGCTTTTAGCTGCGCTATAATGGTAATGGCAATCCATACCAATTCATTACTTCAGGGTGATGGCATTAAGCTGTCTCCATTAATGTGCATTTCATATAACTGCGCAAAACACGAGCCATTAAGACAATGCTTAAAAAGGAGCAGCCAGCATTGCACGTTGTGGGACAGCCACTGCTGCTACAGCAAGGCACTGCACGGACAAAGCATTTCAAAGCAAGGAGACATCTGGCAAATGAGGACATCACATCACATCTTCCCACCCAAAAAACTCCTCACAAAGATCAGCAAGTCTCCAGCTACCACATGAGGCAAGTTTATTTTTATCCCCCTCCCTTTCCCACTAATCAATGAGTTGCAGAGCAGGCACTTCCGTGAGGCACTGGGGAATAATATGTATCCGATAATTGAAAGATTTCCCATTTCATAAGTGAGAAACTCTTCTTTTAGAGAGTCACTAGCAAGTGCCCTAGTCAGTCTTAAGCAGCTATCAGCATCAAAATGACTTACGAAACGCCACTTCACTAACTGCAGACAAGATTTAATTGTATAGAAACAAGCCTGGGAAGCTTTTATAGTCTAGCCCACAGCTGGAGTCCACTCAGTAGGAACTATCTTCATGACAAAAATACTGCCAAATGAACAAACACTGCAGCTCGGCAGTGACAGGCCAAACAAAATCTAAATGCACACTATCAGAGGAAATAATCTCTGGGTTTCATTTTATCTCATAGGTCCAGAGCTGAGTTCAGACACCAGACCGTACAGAGGAATGCTGTGCTTTGGGGAATCTGCCTGAGAGCAGCTAACACGCAAGAGCAGCCATACATGTGAGGCTGGCTCGCCTCTGCAGCATCTGCTCCCAGGTCAGGCCCAAACCGCCCAGAGTTAATCCAGGAAATGCATGCACCTGGTGCAGGGTTAGCCATGAAAGATTATCCAAGAGTAACCATGCTCTGATCCAGCAGACAACACATGTGGTCACAGCCCAGCACAAAACAAACCACCTTTTGGTGGTTCTCCTCCTAAAGCAGGAGACCCAACGCCTAACCATTGCTCAGTGTGGAGAGGCTGATCACCTAAATCATGCTGATCCCACAGACTGCTTTGCAGAAGGATCCTATCAAAGACAGGAAATAAAAACAGCTGGAAGCAAAACCAAGAGACTGACAAGATCCAAAAGAAAAGCTGTTGGTTTCAGAAAATGGGAGCAGCCTGACAAAACTGAACACTGGTGTAGACCCACGACTGATGTTTAATACCCCATACTGCCAAGCCAGCTTTCCAGGCTGCTGGCAGAACATTTGCCCTGAGGAGTTTGTTGGACCCCTTACCCAAACACATGACAATATCTGCCACTAATCCACAGACCCTTGAACACAAGGCAACAGTGGCAGCCTCCCCCTCACCTCTCAGTGACTGGCAGCTGCACAGATTGTCTTTGTGGCCACACTCTTTGTCTTCCTCTGCAGTCCAAGTAAAAAGCCATCACAGAACTTGGGTGGCCTTTATTTTCTCAGTGCAGAACAAAGCCAAGGGACACCCTCAGAGGTGTCTAAAGTAACCACATTATTTTAAGCAGAGAAACTGTGGAACTGCAGGAACTACTCACCTTGACCCCAAGACTAAAGCAGGAATCAGAGAGACTTTGGTACACCTGGAAATAGCACACAGCCAGCTTGCAAGCACATGAAGCATCCCAAACCAGCATGTTTCCCAGCTACAGCATCCATCCAGACATACATAGTCATTCTGCACCCAAACAGACAGCAGAGCTGCACAGCCTCCTGCCAGAGGGTAACTAACTGCAGGATACAACCTCATCGCTGTGCTGGGGCTGCCAGACCTCCCCTCCAGATCCCACTGTGAACACTCTTCATGAGCAGATTAAAGCCATGCCTAGCCTGAGCAATATAGCTGATTTTATAATTTTAACACAAGCCTGAAACACTACTGCTAAGAGCAGCTTTCAAAACCAGCTACAATTTGAAGCTCATCAAGAACTAAGATACACTTACCAAGCTTCTCAAAGAGGCACTGAAGCAAAGAGGATTTCTGAAAACAATTAGAAAGCTTTCCAGGAAACCTTTATGTCCTCTATCTGTAACTCCAAATCAGCAACCACCTTCACACAGTACAACTGAACCCCCAGGATGATGTTTGCCTAGCTCATGTTCACAAAATAACTTGCTAATGCTCTGATGACAACTGCAGGCTGAAGGCCCGTGACCTCGAACCAACAAAAATAAGTAGTATTAAAATAAGTTCAACTCCAATTTTCTGCTAGTTTTTACTTTCCATATGGCCAAAACACCGAACTGTTCAGCTGTATACCCCGCTTCCAATGAAACAGTGTAAAACGATTTAAATGTGAAACTGTACAGCACAAACACACATCACTGCATCTCCCCTTTCAATGGCCATTTTGTGCAAGGCATCACTAGAACCTTTTGTGCAACTCAGCAGAATAAAAACATTTTTTGTCCTCAGGCTGGCGAGCAGCAGTTGCCATGGAGGCAGGTTAATAACAGCCCAATGATTTGCCCAGAGCTGCCTGTGATCTTGGCTACAGATTTAACACACTCTCAGAAGGAGGCCAGCTAAAACAAAGACTGAGATTATTCTCTAGGGAATGAATGCTATTAAACACACACTTACACAAATATTCTTGCTAAAGGACAAAAATAAAGAGAAGAGAAAGAAACAGGAACCGGTAATTCTTTTAATCTCCTGGAAGCTATCAGTCACAGGAAATTGGTAAAGGATGAACCTACATATGTACATAAATCTGCAATTGGTTGCTCAATGTATGAAGAACAATTATACAATCTGCCCAGCAGTGTACAGCCTACTGCATATATGCAGGGGCTTAGCCATTCAATTTCCCATGCCAAATGGTGACTGTGTGGCTAAACCTCCTTTGGTACTTTAAGTACACCTTTAAGATTTAAACTCAGAACAGCAAGGTAATAGAGAAATAAAGGAAAGTGGTCTAAAAATAAAAAAGAAAAAGTTCTTGCACTACCTCATCCTAGTAAGGTCAAATCTGTGCTTTGGAAATGACAAAAGACAATGCAATAGGATCAGATAGCTTCCTTGATTATTTCTAGGGCTTGCTCAAGGAAGATCATACATCAATGAAGCCCAGACTTAAAAAGCTGAGACAGGCAGATGTTCACAAAGCCATGCCTCAAAGCAAAGCATGGAAAACATGATATAAAGAAGGAATATCCACACCTCCTGGACAGAAAACCAGCCTATTGTCTAATGTTCCAAACATCCCCTAGGTTGAACTAGCGCCTCAGAGCATCTCAGGTACTAACCACTGGCCCACAGCCAAGGACACTATGGAACAAAAAAACCAAGGAACCAAGAAAACCTGAAAGGAGCTTTGAAAAGCTTTCCCTTTCAGGGAGCTAAACCTCGAGGATCCTGTGGCTGTTTGTCCTGAGCTAGTTTGCACTTTCTTTTCCTTAGAAGTTTGGTTTCTTCCCCTCCCATGAAAGATAGAGCAATGGGTATTTCTCCTCATCACTTACTTCCTGTAATTGTGTAATGCATTTTAAGAAATCCTGGGCTGTCAGACACCAGTCCAGTTAATAATACACAGCAGACACTGCACACCATGTTCCACCACAGAACCACAATCTCTCTTGGCTTCAGCACCACAGCTCAGGGAGCACATGGGGAGGAAATCTTTTAACAAAAAGAGGGTTGCAAGAAATTTAACAGAAAAAAAGCACTAGATAACCTCAAATGAAAGGACAAGATGACATCTTAAATGTAGCGATCACATATAAATCAGGCTCATTACTACACATCCACAGGAGCCTAGTGTTGGTAGCATTATTCCCAATTCACAAATAAATGTAAGAGTTCAACTCAGCACTTGACATGCACCTCCTGCTTCCCCAGTGCTGAAGATAACCCAATACCACGCATGAATAATACCCTTGGAGTCCTGAACCACCATGGATTTTTGTCAGAAAATGAACTTTATGTCAACGAAAGCAAATGCCAATTTTACTGCTGTTACGCACTGTATTTTTTAAAATTTCCATTCTGAATGGCTTATGCATGCTAGGATGTACATTTCCCTACCTGCTGCATGACTGGCAGCCAGGAGAGAAGCAGTGACTAATACCTCAGAAGCAAAACTGGAATTTACTTCTTTCTTCTCTGCATGAGACTAAGCCAGTACTTGGCAATAAGATAACTCCTCACATCTGTCACCCACACCTGCAGCCAAGGGTCAGTGGCAACAACACAGTAAGATAAAACATTTAACCTAACAAGGGTAAGTTTAAAGCCTGTGACAAATTTCTCTCCATGCTTTAGTAAGGGTACTAAAATAAAAAGGCTCTGCATTAAATCACATGGAAGTCTTTGTTCCAGCTCTATCCTTACCCATTCCTGTTCATCTTAAATTTTGCTGATTTACAAAACATGACACAAGGCTAAAACTGCTGTTACTACTTAGAATAAATGTTCACTCACCACACTTCTGGATTAACATTAAACAGACTAAATAAGTTATGAGTTCAAATATAGAAAATCCTTTCTTCTGCCAGAAACCTCTTAAGGCTCTTTCACAGAAACTTCCTTTCAAGTTCAGTATTTATTAATTTTGCCTTTTTGTCCTCCATTTTAGAAGTTATGAAATTAACTCATATGGAATTTAACCCATGAGAGCCAGTAAACTTTGTGTAAGTGCACTTTAGCCCGACCTCCCCACTGTATTTGCATTCCCCTCTTCCAGGGTTGTTAATCAATAACTCCTTCCTGGCCAGCAGAGTCCCTGTGATGGAGGGAACACGACCTTTGGAGAACACAGCCACCAGGGCTGCCACAAAGGATCAGACCTGAAATGCAGCAAGACCACCTCTGTTATCCTTCACAGTGGCCAGCACAAGATTCTACTGTCAACTGAAAACCTGCGAGATCTAGGGTGGTCTGAACCATCCAGTAAATCCCATCCCAATCTCTACTGTTTAAGAGCTACCTGAAGAACAAGTAGCTCCTTTCTGAAAGTCATCATCATTAATTGTAACTTCTCCAGGTATTCTTGATACAGATACAAGATATTTGGTTTCAGCACTGTCATACAGCTAGTTCCCCTCTTCTGAGAAGGTATTTCTTCTCTCTTACCCAATAGATGCGTCCATATTCTTGTGTAGAAGAGAACTAAAAGTCCTTGGTCACACCTCCTGTGCTGGAAACCAACACAGAGAAAGCAGGAGAATTGGTGCACTCTAGGAACAAGCATCTCACAGCCTGAAGGAACCATTAGTAGATCCTTTTTCAAATCCACAAAGCACTGAGTATCTCTGTGGTACTGTATGAGTAATGACAGTAAGTGGCTCCTGAATTTGTCAGCAAAAATAGAGTAAGCACAGGTTTAAAGCACATTTTTTTTCTACCATGATTAACAAAAAAACCCCACAAACAAACAAACAAAGCCCACACAAACCAAACAGCCTTTCAGAGGTTATCAATGTTCATCCATAGCAAAAGCTAGTTTTTTTTTTCTCTCCCTAAAGAAAAAATGATGTTTAAATTGGAGAAAAGCCTGTTTCACCAAGGCAAGATTTGTTTCTTCTGGATGGAGTTAAATGATGCAGAGAAGACTCTAAGAACAGATAGCAGTAATCATAACCCTCTTTTTTTCTCTCCAAATCTTATTCCCAAAACAGCAGTTCTTATAGGAAAAAAATTGCACTCCCATTGCAGGAACCAAACCTTTTTCATGAAAAGACAGATGATCTGAATGGGTTTTTTGCATGCCTTATCTAGTTTACCGTCTTCAAATTTAGTGAAACACACACACTCCCCATCTATATCATTCCAACCTCTGCAAGGCTCATTAAGCTCACAGGTGTTCTAAAGTCATCTTTTTCAGACAGCGAAATCTATGGAATAGGAATCACTATAGCCATACTTATTGCAAGTGTTTCCCAGGTGTTTGCTGTATGAGAGAAAGGAGTCAGACCTGCACAGGAAGAATGCTGTTACCCCATGAGATGGTGGGATGAGAGAATTGCTCTTGTCCAGCTTTATTGCTTTTGGACAAAGGTCAGGAAGAATTTTATTTTAATTAATGTCTTCTCTATTTTACTTTCGGCCTAGGAAACAGTGGAATCCACAGCAGAAGAAAAATATCTAATTTATACTTTGGTAAAGGCCTTACTTCAAACAGGTTTCAGTGGGAATTCTTGAGGAGGGTTATTTCTTAGCCTTAATCTACTTCTGCAGGAAAAAAATTAAGCTGGTGATTTAAAAAAGAGACTTCTCACATAAGGGGCAGATCAGGCCTTATTGATATAAGCTTTGGTGTTATTTTTCCTGGGGACTTGTTCTAGTATTTTACTATCCAAAATAACCCTCAGGATTCAGTGCAGCCTGAGCATGTGGAAGCACTCATTGGCACGCAGAGCTCCAAGTTCAAACACCAGCAAGGGCAGCTGCTCGTCCAAACTGGGGCTGTAGCCCTCAGCTGACACATCAACAACTCACTGCTCAAGAGGCCTGAGGACACCTCCTTCCTTTCTGCCCTTGCCCTGGCCTCCCTCCCCTCATTTCCCTTATTTTTGTCTTCTTGGAGAAATGCTCAGGAGGGTCAACATGCAGGAACTGCTGCCTCAATAGGTGCCAGCCCAGGCAACAATTCTGAACAAACTCAAGGCAGGACATTTGAGTTTCCTTGATCCAACCATCCTCCAGACCTACCTGTAACTTGGCTGACATGATTTTAAAATCTGACTTATACTTTAATCAAAGGTGAATATCTTACCTGGAAGACTGGAGTTGAAACTTTTAGCTCCACCTTTCTGCCAGCTGTAACTCACCTCACCCTCCACCAACCTTCAGCACTCAGCAGAACAAGACTTTTGCCACACTGGATTTCACCACCGCTATCGACGCTTCCCCAGTTGACTCCTCCCTAAGCCATAAAGAAGCAAACAAGAAACACAAACTCTCTCTCCCTAGAGCTGAGGGCCAAAACCAGTGTATGTCTGTGTGTGGGGGGTATGTGGGGGTGTGTATTCCAGCATGGCAGATCTCAGATTCAGAAGGTAAATTCTCAATTTAAGAGATAACTGAAGATGCAAAGATTTTCCCAGACATTTACCCAACTATGGAACCAGAGGAGTAATAAGAAACCTGAACTGTAACTGCAGAAGTCCTTTGCCCTGCAACAGCTTTCATGAATGTATTTCCTCAGCTGAATCCTCACCACATCATTCCCAAACCTTGATCTTATTCAGCAAAGAGGCAGTAAGGCTGTTTCAGTGAGATACTCCACAGTCACAAGCCCTTATGTAGTCACAGAGCAGCTGAAACACCTGCCAGCATCTGGGGGAAGCAAGTTTCAGAAAAAAAAATAAAATATTCCCATAAAGCAAACAACACCCACCCAACCTGGAATAGTGCCTACAGCTAACCTCATGTTAAACAACTACTGCAAAGTTTCTCTGTCTAGAGAAAAGATGGTACTTTGCTTTCTGGGGAAAAAGTTGTTTTAGCATCTTGAAAGGCTCATTAAGCTTGCAGGTGTTCTGGGGATGTCTTGGCTCCAGCACTGCAGTGACTCTCCCACACAGACTCTTCCCTTGTTGCTCAAGTGCGGGATTCAAGCTTAAATTAGGGAAGTGAGATCAAGTTGTACATGGAGACCCCGGGAAAAGAGGTGGATGCCATGGGGACTGCCACAGAGGTGCCCTCAGAGTCATGTCCATGAGGACACTGATGAAGGAGACAAAGGCACCCAAGAAATCCTGTGGCTTGCCAAAGGAGCAGAGAGGTTATCTCAGCACAGCAGCCAGTGCCACCTGGCAGTGGGGAGCCATAGGCCAGTGCTGAGGGGAGGCATCTTATAGCACGGATTTGTGTTGGGACTGAAGTGACATTGTCCCTCCAATCTAAGGGACAGGAGCAAAGACCAGCACTTTCACAGTGGCTAATCCATCACTGGCAGGCTGGTTTTACTCAAGACCAGTTCAGAGAGGTTTAATTGCTGCCTAAAAGACTTTTAACTTCTTTAAGCATAGCCATTTAAAACATCTTCCCTTGAACTGGCATTTCTGGGCTCTGGTGGTGGCGTTTTTTTACTCCATCAACAAGAACCCTTTCACCCTCAACTCCTCCATGACAGGCACGTTTACCTACATGTTAGTTCAGAAAGATTCCCAAGGCAGACCGAAAAGGCTTCAGTTGCCTAAACAAGGCTTTCTAGCACCATTTTAGGTGCCAGACTCCCAGCTGCTGTAACAGAAGGCTGTGCATCTCCGTGTCCTGGCTCATCTGTGCCAGCACATATGGACATGTCTCATCACTGGAGACAGCTGAAGGGGCCCAAGACCCTGATAACCAGGGTCTAGCCTGCTCCTTCCATGTCCTTCACAGCCCAGGGAGGCAGCATTTATGATCTGCCACTCCTTCCTGAAGCATTTCTTTTGTGTGTAAAATATTCCATGTGCACTAAATGTGAAGTTTGGAAATGTCTTCCGGCAGCCCCAAACCTGTCACCCTGGTAATTTATCATAAAATACAGTAAAAATGATGATTGATACTGAAGACAGAGTTCATAATTTGTGACCTAAGTATTTGAGGGGAAAAAAAGGCCATTTGAAATACATAAACATTTGAATCCTAAAGCACAAGACTATGAAAATGTAATGGAAAAGGGAAGGATGAGGCAGCAAGCTTTGATGAATATTTCCCTGGATTGCTATTAAAGTCTCTGATGTGGAGGCAGGCGTCTCCAGCAAACAAGCTGTCAAGCAGGCTTCAGTCAATCAGCTCCATAAAGAGAAGAGGATTCTGCATAGAGCTAGCTGCAAAGGCTGTCTCTGAGCATATATATCCCTTGCTGTGCTATCCATCAGTCAGGCTGGAATTTTCCAATGCAATCAATCATAGGCTTAATTTCAGGTGCCTTTCTGAGATGCTTCAAAACTCAATTCCCCCACAGACCCTTAAAATAAAGCTTCAGGAAAATTACATAGGATCTTTTTGAGGTCTCAAACTAGACATAAAAAGGACAGGCACGTAGAATCACCAAACCATTTTTACAGCCTCACCTGAAATCCTCCTTTAGACTCTGACATATGCACTTAGTGCTTCTGACAAGGGAAAAAAGCAAACCAAACCTAGAATGATGTCTAGGAAGCCTATTGTAGCATACCAGTAAGTCAGATGTGCTGTCACTGCTTTAGTGTCATTTCTGCATTTGTGGCTGATGAGTCTGATAGATTCATCCGCATAAACCCCCATACTATTGCATCTCATCCGTAAACAGTTTGGAAGCAATTGGAAGCACAGTTAAAAGGAAGCTGTCCCTCACCACCCCTTATTGTCTTTCAGCATTAGCAACAAAATTCAAATTTATGTCAAGTATTCATACAAAAGAAGCGGACTTCTTACAGGCTTAACAAACAAAACAAGAAAAACAGAGGAACGTTTATCTCAAATTGTTAGGACTACTGCAAAGCATTTAGTTTATGCTACTACCATTTCTGAACTCTTTATTTCCCTTTCACCCAGCCCTTTATTTACCTTGAATCCCCAAAGGACTAATATTGCCTCTCAATGCTGGCACATGATGGTACCGGTGTGGCCTTGAACTCCTGTACATCCAGTGGTACCTGCCAATTTCCATTTCTGGTCTGGTGATCACTGCCAATTTTAGGTGGTAAAAAGTCAGTGTCACCAGCAAGTTTTAGTTCAGTACTTTCAGTCATTTAACTTTAAAAAGAAGAGCCCACAAAAACATACTGTAGTTTCAGAACTGAAACAACACAACCTTACAGACTAAGGGAGGGATTAGGAGGGATGAGCAACAGGGAAATGCTCACACAGGTGTTAAGAAAGGTTGAATAGCTGAAAGTCCACCTAGGATTTGAGTTAAAACACATAAGGAAGGGCTCTCTATTCCTTACCCCCACCCACTCTAACATCTCCCTTTCTTTGTCCATGACAAAAAGCTCTGCTCAAGAAGTAAAGGAAGGTAAAGTCACGGAAAATCACATTACCTGTTTTTTAAAAAGACTCTAATGCTGTCAAAGAAAAAAGGTTATTGCTTTATGTCAAGGTAGGGCAAACACAAAGGTTTGCTCTGATACTTTCTTATGTTAAAAAAATAGAAGTCTGTGGGCTTTATTTCACATAGGCTATGCTCACATCCAAAAATCTGGACAAAGTGTGTTAAAAACTATTTCTTCCAGGTTCATGACCAAGAAGAGCAGTCCTGCTTCTCCTTCTCTTTTCAGAGGAAAAACCAGCAACAAGAACTCACATGCAGTAACTCACCTCACCACTCACACACTCATTGCACACTCATGGGCACAGGGTTTCTGTGCCCCTGAAAGAGGCCACTGGGGAAGCAGCATCAAACCACTTTTGAGCCTGCATGTCCCCCACTGGTACTACTATGGCCTTGTCACAGGTATCAGGGTGAGACAGCTTTTATTCAAAAGGCACCAGAGTCCCCCTCTGCAGTAGCTAAACCACAAAGCAACCATCTTTTCTGGCTGAAGCAAATCCAATTCAGCAGCATTTGGGCACATGGAGAAAGTAAAGGTTGTGAGGATGAAAACCCCATCTATTGTAGACTAGACTAGAGAAAAATTTCAGGGGGTAGGAAAAGTAGAAATGCCATCAATTTCTAGCCTGTGAGGGGCTCGGAAGGTCCTGGACCTGGCCCTCTCTCATGTGGTCTTGCTGCCTGTGCAATGAAGAGCTTGGCACAGCTATATTTGCGTACATCAAGAAGACAGAAAAAATCTTGGCCTTGAATCCAAATGTTTGATCTAGAGATTTAAACCAAGAATTTCTTTGTCTTCTTTATGAGCAAATGAACTCCAATACTAAAAGAGTCTTTTGGGTGTTGTACATAAATTTAATATCAATGGCTGTCTAAAGGATATTTTGTGACTTGGTAATTTTCCCCTCTCTGCATCTCACATACAAACCAAAGCTGCAAATCAGTAAAACTTCCAGAGAAGACATTATTCCATGTTGTATGGCTTACTCTGTTCCACATCTTATCAGCATAACAAAATTCAAAATGTGTTGAAAGTACTGCTCCAAAATGACTGCACACTCTCAGGATGATATCATCTCCTTCTAATCAGAGAGGAACAATCCTGCTTGTGAGATCACAAGGAATGCCATAATAATGTAATTGGATACAAAATAAAAAACAAAATTCTTCACTATTACTGCATACCTCCTCTCCTCTTCTTCCCCAGTGTCTGTTCCCTGCCTTTTTCAAGCTACTTACTGGACACTGGTAAAAGATTCAGACTTTAAAAAAAAAACGACAACAAAAAAAAAACCAGCTGCAAAGACTTCCAAAAAGAAAAGAATTCTTCGTTTGCACTGCAGCAGCATCTAAACCAAACCTTGACATCAAGAAGATTTTATCTTACTAGCTTGAACCCACAGTTTGAGATTTCTCCTGCAGTGGCCGCAAAAAGCACTTGTTCAGAGCAGCAGAGCAGGCAGCTCCTTTTTTCCCTTAGCCTGGGGGAATGCTGGTGAAGTCACCTGTCTGCTGCGGTACAAACATCAAACCCTGAAACACAGAGACAGCATGTAAACTCTGTAGCATCATTTCTGTAAATGAAAATATTCTGTGGAGTTGGTTTCTTTAATTAGCAGCTTCTGGTTTTGCAGTAACAGGGCTCCTTTCATTAGGAGGCAGTTCAAACTCCATAAGGACTCTCAGTTTTTCCATGGCTCTGTGAAGAGCCACTTAGCAATGGCTGTTTGGTAGCCCTTAGAACATGTCTGGCATGACCTCTGAAGCTGAAGAGAATCTTTGGGTGACTTTGCTGGGACCCACCCAGGCCCACTCATGTAAAATCAACACCAGGTCAAAAGCTCCCCAGGCTTCAGTGGCGTAACAACTACTGCAAACAGTCCGTACCCACTGGAATTTAACTCTGTACCCTGAACAGTTGGGACAGGAAACAGGCTTAAAGGGCTTCTTTACCTTTTGCTTTTGAGGAACTAACTGCATTAATTGCATTCCCTGGTCTAGGTTACAATATCCTCCACCCACAGCCATGCTCCCACGGCTCGAGGCCTCCTGTCAGAATCAGGTTGTCCTCAATCCTGGACAGACACAGCAGCTACAGAACTGACAATGTTTCCATGTGACACCATGCAGGCACAGGGATGGCGACTGCGGTGTTCCATATTCACTGGGATGAATCATCTTGCATGCCTGTAATAAAAATTCATAGTGCTCAACGTCCTCATGCTTGCTGCCTTTATCATATGGTTTTAGGGGATACACACAGTTTTGATATTTATCTGCCTCAGCTGATGAAGCAGTCCATGGGAGCAAAGAGAGGGAGTTGTTTTGTCATCGATGGTTTGGTGATGAATACTGAACGAGGAGCAAGGCTGGCCAGAAAATGTAAAAGGTCAGAGTAACTGAAGGAGATCTTTCCCCCCCTCTTTGCTCCTCTCTTTAGCCCCTTTGCTCCTGCTGCAAAATCCATTGTGCACATACAGTGCCATCTGGGTTTCCCCCACCCCCTGTTACCATATCCCATGGCACATATGTCTAGGTTTTCTGCTTTCACGAGCTTGTTCAGACCAGGAGGAGTACATTCTCTGAGTATTTTTCAACCCCCTCCTATTTAGAAACCAAATCCTATTCATTAAAACCTAAATCGCTAAGCCTGCCAAATTATTATCCCCAGAATATCGCGTGTCCCAGATTCTCCCTGGGCTGGACCTCTCTTCCTACAGTCGTATTCTTCAGGGACTTAGACTTAGAGCAGTTATTGTTGTCAGTGGATCTGAAACACTAATCAACTGCTTAAAATGGGGAAAAATATGCAGCATACTAAAAATCTTTGAATGACTTGACAGCTCTGATACCCCTGTGTGAGCCTAACATTAAGTGGGCACCTTTGAAATTTTGGTTGATGATCATAACACATATTTTAAAAAAGACCTTTCTTTTTTAATTTGTTGTAATGAAAAATACATCTGTGATGTATCAAAATGTCATAAGCTCACTGCGTAAAAATAACTTTCCTAAGTGAAATAAACTGCATGACAATCCATTCCTTTCTCACGTGTTTAAATAAAGCTGTAAAGTGCGACAACTGTACAACTGTGTGCAATAGTGTAGAAGAAGAAAAGTATTTTCTTTATATTTTGACTAGCATATATTTTTCTATTTAGAACTTAAAAGATGAAACATGGCTTCATATGCCATGAAAATAATAAACCTCACAGCTATTACTGAGCACGAGGTCTTCTTTTATCAAGAGGACATAAGCAGGAAAGAGCCAATTAAAAGGGACCTTTCGTACAGCTGCTCAAATTGGTCTTCATTATTCCTCAGTACAGCATAGGCAATTTGAACATCATATGTATTCATCTAGAGGAAACTACACTCTAATATCATGATTTTCTTCCATCCTATGTGTAATTGGTGAATTCACCATGGTTATCCACAGTTATCTTTTTTCTTCTTTTTCTTTTTTTTTTTAATTTTTCAACTTGGTAGTATTTTTCACAGCTAAATGAAAAGGGAAACTTCTTGTCTCTGTTAATGTGTATCAGGATCTATATCCTTCACTGCTGATGCAAAACGGCATTTCGTTTTTCTTATTTATTCCACCTCAGTAAATCTGCCTGCCCAGTCCTCACATTTTGATTTAATTTAATGCCTGCAAGATAAACCCTGTCATTTGTAATAATTTGTAAACCTTCATCTTTAAAATGCATCCAATCTGTCCTGCAGCCCTGCAAAGTATCTGTTAAACATTTTGCTTCAGCTTTCATGGTGTTCTCCTCTGATAAGGGCTGCTGATACACAGCATAAAGCTGACTTATTTCTTATCTCCATCAACGTGGGGGTTGTTCCAATTCCAATTAAAAAAACTGGGGCAGCAGCCACTCATCTGGGTGCAGAGAAACAAATGTCAGATAAACACTGAATCCATCAGCTGCGTAGTATCACTGCCTGAATCAGGCAGGGGATTCATGAAAATAGTCAAAGATAGAATGGGAATTGTATACAGTTCAGCAAACTTTAGGAATCTAAATAATTTTTAATAATTTTAATTTATCCATCAGTAATTATTCATAAAGCACATTGGCTTGTGCAAATTTTCTCAGCTACACTGCAGTCCAAAATAGCTGGCCTTCCACATTTGCCACCGAGATGGGAAACACAAACCAATACCTGTGTGGCACCACCGCTCACATACGACTGCTTTAGGTGCTCAGACTGAAAAGAGACCTCACTGCTCATGCCAAGTGCTCCAGCAGAATTGCTCTCCAGTGTTCTCCCAAGTACTGGGAGCCCTGTACACAGCATGTAGTCCTAGCCCGACTTCCTCCAAGTATTTATTCCACAAAACTGCAGTACATCATCAAGAAGGTCCTTGCATTGAAAACACACCCCAGAAATATGCAGTTTAAAATTCTGGTAAAGGGAAAAAAACCTCTCAGATTAAAAGTACAATTTGCTATTAGTTAAATGCAGATACTTTCCCTAGAACCTGACAGTGAAAAGCATATTGAATGTGAACTTGAATACCCAAAGCAGAAGGCTCATGATCTTCTCTTGCTCAGTCTTAGCAATAGCAGCATCTCCCAAACCCCTTCAGATGATGGTTTATCTCCTTAGGCTTTGCAATTTATTTCCAAGAGGAAGAGTTAAAAGACCCTGTAATAGCACTTCAGCTGCTTAAAGCTGTGGCAGTTGCCTTGAAATCACTGGATCTAGGGCATCTTGTAAAGGATGGTCATTACCAAGTCCAGGTGGGATCCTAGAAGGAAAAATAAATGTTGCAAGGCTGGCAAGCATGTGAGGCATAACGAGTAAGATATCTGGTCCAGAGAGTAAACAGAGGAGTCATCTTCTGTTTTATACCCCAAAATGAAGCAGCAGCATTTCCCTGCAAGTTTCTTTACACAGAGAAAAAGCCCATTTTCCTCCATGGGAGCTGCCGGTGAAAGAGCCCTTTTGAAAAACTCTGACATTTGAGAGGTACCTGATTCCTGCTGAGCCCATCTGAAAACCCAACTGGACTCGACAGATTTAGCACTTTGGAAAATCTGCCCCTCAAAACCAAATACGTCTCCTCCACCACCACTTCACAGCAGTAACTTTGCAGGGGAATCTGGTCTATTTGTTTTGCTATAGAAATCTGGAGTGGGACTGTTTCAGCTTTCTGCATTTTATTTGCTGTGAAGCATATTGAGAATTTAAGTGAATAGAAATAGAGAGCATAATGTGAGAGGCCACGTGTTACTTTCAGGAATCAGGGAACCGGCAAGAACAAAGCCTACAAGTGTTACATACATACACCTGTGTAACAGATCCAAAGCATAAAATTATCATAGAAAAAGCTAGGAAATGGTGGTAACACTGGCATAGGGGGCTCCCTTGCATGCATTCGATGAAAGCAACAGACCAACCACCTTGACTTGGAAGCAGATTTACTGTTCTACATGTTGTGCTTTCATCCTTGCCAAAACAAAAGGGAAGCCATAAACTCATCATAAACACACTCAGCAACACATTTTGTTTTGCACAGCTGCTAATGCATACAGATAACTTTCTTTAGTGTTTATTGCAACATGAATTCCATTGGTTTAAAAGGACCTCGTCAATAGAAGAAATAATTGCTGTAATTTTTTAAGAATGATCAGTTCAAGGTGGTTTTATAGTCAATCTGTCCAGGACATTTTGTACATTAATTACTCAAAATCTGCAGTGAGGTGGGTTATTGTCCACATACACTAATGGCTTTCAGAGTTTAATCTCTCATCAGAGGACCTCCTTTTGTGAAATCCCTAAGGGATTATGTAGTACTATGTCTAATCACTTGACAAATTTCATTTACTTGAAACTGAAGCTCATTTTATATGAAGTGTGTAGCAGGAGTCAAGATTCAAAGTAGGAAAACAAAATCTGTTACTGTACTGGGATTTATATATATGTTTATATCTGAACTGCTTAACAATTGATGAAATAATTCTGCTTGGGGAAATGCATTGGTTGTTTATCAGAGGGTTAAGCCTATGAGATACTCAGATGAGGTACTCCGATTGCTTATGAACGATACACAACAAGTTAAAAAAATATGACTCAAGTAAAAAGACAGAGGAAATTTAAATAATTTTGTTACGGTTGTATCATTCAGAAAAAAAAAAAAAAAGCAGAGTAGTCTGCTACACTGAAGAGGAATGGCCATTTGACATAAATTATAAGACACACAAACAAAATATGCCTTGCTAGTTGAAATTACGCTCCGAAGTTCAGCACTCCAGACCAAACAGAATCACCTGTGAAGCTGGCATGGATGAAGCACCTCTCTTTCTGCAGTGCCATCTCCCTGCCACAGAACCATTACCATGGAATTGTTCTCGCCATCAAGCATTCTCAGTGATTAACACATCCTGAAATCTAATGTTACAAAACTCACGGCATTGTTCCTCCTTATCGTAGTGCAGGCAGATCTCTACGAAAGTGCAATTTGCCAGATAACACCACAGAAAAGGAATTTTACAAATAAGAGTAGCATTTGGCATGAAGCTCACTACAATAAGGTTGTGTGACATTATAATCTATTATATGTTGTTATAACCTAGGTCTCCCACGCTGCATTGCAAAGCCTTGCTACATGGCTAGTCTCGATAAAAACACCAGATTACGGCTCTGAAAACAACATGCAAACACACAGGCACACGCTACCTCTGTAAACCAAATTAACCAAAATCTGTCAAAGACGCAGCAATAACAAGACTTCTTTAGCAAGCATCATTTCAGGTAGGGTTAGGACAGATTCAGAGCAAATACAGACGCAGACAGAAAGGTTGATGCTCTATTAATTTGTTGTCAAGCCATGCAGAAAAGGACGGCTGAAAGCCCGAAGATGCAGTAATGATTGTTTAAGAGCTATTTGAGAAAGTGACAAAACTGGCCTAAACCTCTTTAAGCCCCCTGAATGAAAAGATTTAAACAGGCTATTGTTAGACCCCTGGGTACCTTTTTTCTCTTGGCTTTGTTCTGCATTTTCCTCCGCTGCAGTTTCCATGGCTGGCTTCATACCATCCACCAAAAATGCTGCCCCCCCTCCCCCCCCAGCAAGCACTTTTTCTCTTCGCCTCCTTTCTCACTCCCTTCCGTCTCCTATTTACAGCGGCGGTGATTGAGCGGCTCTGTTCTCCCCTACAGTAGATTACAGTCCTTTCCAAAATGCCAGAAAAGTCTTGTCAGCTTCAATTTCGCTCCGCTGACTGGTCCACGAGGAGCTGTGCCAGCTCGCTCAGCTATACGTCACCACGGTCCCCAGCTATAAAATAGCCATCCTGAGGCTCGGCTTGCCACACCGTGGGGACCAGCATCAGCTATCGCGCCCCCTTCCTCCTGCCCTCCGCTCTTCCCCTCTTTCCCCGTCTCCCGACAAATGTTAATCAATTCTGCGGGCGCTGAATGGATTGGTGACATCGGGAGGGGAGATGCGAGTGAGAAAGAAAGGAGCCCCCGGCCGCTGTGGGGTGAGCCCCCCGGCCGCCGTCTCTAAGGGGAGTGCACGCCGGCACACAATCACAAGGCTCCCTTTCCCATGGGACCTTGTTATTATGCTTTGCATTTTGATCTGTTCCACATGCCCTCTGCTCTTTCAAGGGGTGGGGGTTGATGGGTCTGTTCTCCCTGTTTGCTTTCTTTGCCGAGACTTCCTCTCACCCACGGCAAAAGACTATGTGAGAGAAGCATACAAGCAAAAGTGGGCATACATGTATGTACATGGAAAATTCTAATTCTTTCTTTGACTCGCAGGCACAAAAGGAAGAAAAAAGAAAATAAAAATATCCAAGCAAGGAGACAGGAAGAAAGCTCAAGCGACCCCAAATGCACGTGCAACACTTTAAAGGATAAAATGTTTAAGAAAACACAACTTGGGCTTTAAAAGGAGGTCTGCCACTAGAGACTTAAAGCCATGCTTGGGAGTGAGCACAGAGATGCTGTTCAGCGTGTTTGATCGCTCCCCTGAATCCAGACAGACTTCAGTATGATCAAATAAGCTGTACTTGGGAGCAGCAAACCCAAGACACGCCAACATTGCATTGCATAGGGTTGACTTTAGGTGTACCCAGCCCACTCCCGTGCTGGGGAGCCACAGAGCAGGGCAACACTACCTAGGGGTTTTGCTCCCTTTCCAAAACCCAGGACAACTGACACATTTAAGGCTGTACTGAGGCTAATTAACCTTGCTTGTCACTTTGCTTGTCTCAATGCCTCATAGTGCAACACACTGCACAGGGCACAGGTGCCCAAAGGCACCCCTGCTTTGTGCGTGTAGGGTGGTGGAGCAAGCAGGGAGCAATGGCCTTTGTGGTCCAGACACTGCAGCCAGGTCTGCAGCCCGCAAAGATGCCCAGCAGATTCAGCAAATGCTGGGGATATTAAAACCTACACCCAGCATGTTCCCTAGAACAGATTCAAACGGGAGAGTGGGAAGAGGGAAGCAGTCCAAAGATTTGTAGCTGCAATTTAGTCTCTTCTGGTTGAAGTTGCTACACCCACAATTTTGCTGTGCATTTTTATTTCTAGATGCCTAGTGAAAAGCACAAAAACTCTTAGACCCAACCATGAGAGAAAGTTCCCTTCTCTTTCAAGAAATTAGTGCACAAACCGTCTTTTTTCACCACAGCCAACACAGCTGTTGCTTTGCTTTGGGCACTACTGCTTAGACTTAAGGCTTCAGCACAGCTGTCAGGAGGTCTTTGACATACCCTAAGGTTTTTTATCACAGGATCAAAACTTGATGTCAAGCATTTGCCTAAAATGCTTCCTTGGAGTCCAGGAAGAGTCTGCAGTTGAAGCTCCCACTTCAGCAGACCTCTCTATAAGCAGGATGAAGCTAATTTGTGGATGACATGAAGTATCCTCAGCAGCCAACGTGCGGCAAGGGGTTGGGTTCCTGAAGGTAATCAAATCAGCAGGCACAGCAGAGACCTTAGCCCAGGTGGCAAGGCATATTTCTACAATCTTCCTCTCCAGTGCTCAGACAGCAATCCATACACAGATTGAAATCTGCAATCCCTCCCCAGCAAGACCATGCACTGCAAACACACTCCCTGAAACAATCAGCCGAAAGGTAAAAGTGTGGGTGATGTGTTAGTTATATGCTTTTAATCATTACTAATGATTATACAAAGAAAAGGTTCTACAAAGAGTGCGTTTTTTTCTCCACTTAACATCAGTAAGACTGAAAATCCAACCAAGTACATCCTCCTTGCTGAAAGTCACACAAATTTTAGTCATTGGTCAAAGCAGTTGATTGCTTCTGACATAAAATTCTCTTCTTGGAAAGCCTCATTGTGCAGTTGGTATTTCTGTCACAGTCTAGATCTTTCCTTTGTAAAGATCTTTGCTTTTAGACTGGAAGGTCTAAAACTTTAAAAGGTTGAAACCTCTCTTCTGACTACCCTAAGTTACAAAAGGCCTGTTCATAACCTAATTCAAGTGGTGTAATATCAATGCACTTATCAGTATAAATACAAACATAATCTGGAATTTCCTTTATTTAAGCAGAAAATACATTAGACTGAACCTCCGGTTACAGGCTGTCCCTGGAGGAAACCCATGATTGTAGTGCTCCCCTCTTTACCAGTGAGACCTACTCCTTCAAAGAGCTGCACACCTTCCTAATGGTGAGCAGAATTTGTTAGGCAGGCTCAGGACTTCAGAGCTGATGTTTCAGAAACCCAAACCTAACAGGCTGTGAGACTATTTCCTTGACTCTACTCCCAGGATACCCGTTCTCCAAACAAGCAAAGAAAAATCAGTGCACAATACCAGAATCAACTTCACAAGAACTTGAACTGAAGATTTCAAAAACCATGAAGCCCAACTATTCAAAAGCATTAATTCTACCTACTAAATCATACTCTAAAAGCTTCAAGTGATACATGAGTGTAAAGTTCTCTCCCCTCCCTTCTTACTATTTTCTGGATTGCTGCAGTGTATGATAGGTTTTAAGCACTTATCATCCTAAGTCATTTCTTGATTTTCAAACTTCAGCATAACTGGTAAATCCAACAGATAAAACAAACTATAGGATTTCCTCCAGTGCTAACATGGGTGCTGATGTGGTGCTTCAAGCATTAATCTCAGCCAGCGAGTTGTCTCATTCAATGTTCCTTCCCTTAAACACACACATCCTTCTCATAATATGTGATGAGACTGGGAGACATCAAGTTTATGCCTATGACAACACAGCAAAAGACTAAGTCACAAAAGCAAAAAATTTAAGAAAAAAAAAGTCTGTAAGACTGATATTCAGCAAAAACCAGCTTGTACAGACCAGGCTGATTTAGATAACCATCAACCAGGGCAGGCAGCTAGTTACATTTGAGGTGTTCAGACCAGCATTTTACTTGCAGAACAAGATAGAAGTGAAAATGAGGAGAGGGGTTGAGCAGCAAGGGTTTCTGCTGCTAAAGCACAGCTCTGAGCCTACTGCCAAACCTCAGGATGAATAGCAGTGGAGGAAAGTATGTGAAGGCACTGCAGCCTAAGTCACATTCACTGCAAAATAGTTTTAAAAACCCCTATTTTATCTAGGTTAAAAAAAATCCCCAAACCATACATTTAATAATTTTGCTCAGTCAATTAAAATAGCACAATTGCAGAAGTTTAAAAAATATATTAAAACCCCTATTCTGTTCATGCACCAGCTCCTTTTGAACATCTATCTTTAATGTCACTGTCTAGTTTACATTCCTGAAGGCTGAGAAGCTCTACCATAAGCTATAGCAAATTCTTCACAAGCTTTCAGGAGATGAATACACACTTGCCATTTCTACAAAGGCTTCGCAGAGCTGTAATAAAGAGTGTTCTCACATAGCTGAAGAGCAATTTGAGATTGTCTATGAGCTCCAAGACTCAGAAGTTAAAATACAGAGACTGTCCCTCAAACAAGACTGACACATAGTCCCAACAAGTAATTTTAAAGAGAACTTGTAGAATAAATTTAAAAAAAATTTAAGAAAAAGAACAAATACACGTGAAGCCACTTGGTGCAGTGTAATTGCTTGTGCTCAGCTTTAAACCAGTTACCGAAGACTTGCTTATACAACCCAATCCAAATACTTATGCAAAAGCAGGCAAACTTTCCATGTGGATAAAATCAAAGCATGACAACAAGTTTTCAGTTGTTCAGCAGTCATATATCGGGCAAGTACTTAAAAAAAAAGTAAAAATTGAGGTCCATTCTTTCAGGCATACTAGGTTACTAGGAAAATGAAATCCAAATTAATTAACAAATAACAGTGGAAAATCCCTGCACTCATACCACAGCAGAAAACACAGTCATGAGTCTGCACTGCACTTAGGGGTCTCAATCTCAGATTGCTGTAAGAGCAAAAATAAAGGCTTAAGCATGGATAGTGGTCACCTCTGCAGCCAAAGAAAATTACTGAATTAACCAATGGAGCTAAGTCCAGGAGGGTAAGCAAACCTTAACAGTGTGAAGATGCCAGTGCTGTGACTTCCTTAACAAAGCCTCGTGAAGATGTCAGTGAGTGCTGCCAAGCTGAATGCCTGGTGGCAAGCAGCAGGCAAAGGAGATGTCACTCACCTGTTGGGTTACACACAATTCTCTGTCCAGCCTGCCTGTTTCCAGCTGGACCACTGCAGTTACAGCCACTGCTGAGAATCAAAGGTAATAAACAGCCCACATCCAGAACATAGACCAATGGCTAACATACAGTTGGAACACAAAGGAAAAAAAAAAAAAAGCCTTAGAAAGCAAATAGATGGTTCTGTATGGCTTTTCCAGTAGCTAGGTCTCATCTAGCTCTAGTCTCAAAGACAGCTCAGATTGCAGAGATGTGAAGTCTACCGAAGAAAAAAGCCCGGAGAACTATAATGAAAGTCACAATGAAAGAAAATGTTGATGTGCTCTTAAGCAGGTGGGAGCTCCATTTCTGCTTATAAAAGGCAGTCAGCAGCACAGAAGGAAATAAGTAATTTTAAAAAGCACTGGACTTTATTTATCTAATCTAAGGGCATTAGTAACATTTTCCTGGGTGTAAGAAACTTGTATTAAAGAAATCTGGGGAAAATAATTCAAAACTCTTGACAGACAAAATACAGGAAACTCAACCATGCCAAGGACTTCTGACGAAAGACAATACCAATGAAAACAAAATAGGATACATTTGAAACTAAGCTGAAAGCAATGTCACCTCTTGCATCCCTCTCTTGTGAGGCTGCCTCAAGTAGCACCATGCTTTTGACAAGCCAGAAAGATATGCTGACAAACTAGAGCCCATTTAGACTACAGTAGAAAGAGGACAGAAATACAGAAAATGAAAGCAAAGACTTCCTAGCATCGCCCCCAGAAGTAGCTTTCATTAGGCAAGTGTTCAGAGATCCAATGGCTGTCTTCAGCTTCTACTCCAGCTCAACAATTTTACACCATAGTTTTCTATAAGTGTACTGCATGGCAGGTTTCAAATGCTTTAACTTTACAATGAGGCAGCAAAACAAGGCTTTGAGTTACCCAATCTCCATACATTTTTCTCTTCATCAGTGGCAAGATCCTCATATACATGACTAATACATGAAGCCTTCAACAGTACTTCAAATGGTCCTCCAGAATTTTAAGGGCTACGTTTTTGATTCTGGCACACAAAACCACCTCTTCTTGCTCCCTCTGTCCATCACAACTGAGAGGAGAGTCTCAGCTATCATGCCTCTGCCTTGTAGTGCAGGGAAATAACACACTCATGTCCTCTGTCTTTGTTGCCTTAATTCTGCACCTTGAAGACAATCCAGCATACTTTTGGTGTGAATTTGCTTCTCCAATACTGTTGTTAAAGCCTACTGCCATCTCAGAAAACTAACTAGAGCTTCTGAATACTTGGACATACTGAAATAGCATCCTAGATATTTATGTCGCACTTGCCAGCACTCAAGTAGAAGTGCCTCTTGTACTTGTAGAAGAGCTATTTCTGCCAGCAATTTAGAAGGCAGCAAAGGTATCATTATAATATACTCCTGTTAATACAGCTGCCTCATCTCAAAACACAAGAGCTTGAGACAGGAGTGGTATTGGGAGGCTACCTGTTGATTTTTTTTTCCTCTATCTATAAACAAACGTCACCGAGTTCAGCCTTGACACAACCCTACCCTTTTGCTCCACAAAGTCAGATTTAATCAGACAATCCTCTCTTAACTTTACATCCAGTTCTGATTTTCAAAATTGCCCTCCCACTCTTCACATAGACTTCAGCATCCCACCTACAATCTCATCTATTCAGTGCTCGTTTTGTTCTTCAGTCTTGGCTTCAGTCCAGTCTTTTCACAAAGCGTGGAAAAAAGCAGGGAAATAAAAAGAAGTGCAAAACCCTACAGCTCCCCAAAAAGAAACCAGGGGCACTCATTATAGAAGGGGTACTGAGGGTACACATGGGGAGGGACAAAGACGAAGAATCCTCCTAGAATGTCATGAAGGATTCCATGCATAAACCACAGATGTAGATATGTGTATGTAAAAATGCAGAAAACACATATGTGTGCATATTCATATGTACATAAAGAAAATGCATACAATTATATACAGGGTTTTTTTGAACAGTAAATCATGTGAGCATCGTTGGAACCACTATGAGGAATGCATACCAATTTACAGAGTCATGCAATAGGTATTCAGTTTGATAGTGAATGCACATCCCAGTGCTACAGACTGCTACAGACTCCTCCAGCCCAAGGTTTCAGGGCCAGGAACCAAGTTACCCAAGATCAGACTGAAGCTTGCAACAGAGCTAAACCACACCTTGGGAGCACTGTTACCTGCTCATCTCAGTATCCTGGGTTGAAAAACTGGCTCCACCAGCCCGAGCCTCTGCCATACATCACTCCTAGACCCACCCATGGACTGTTGGGCAGTTGCATGTCAACATATTGAAAAGCCCACCTAACTCAGCAGTCAAAATGTTGACATAAAAGAAAGCCTCAAAATAATGATTGGTATTACTGAAATTCATTGTTTGAAGTTTCAGCACCTTCTAAGTCACAACTATTTCAGATGTTTCCCTGAGACAGAAAATTCCCATTCCAGTGTAATTAAACTATACTTTGGGAAAGATCCTGGACCAGTTCTGTCATGCAGTGCTGGACTGCCTGTTGAATTGCAAATATAGTTTCTGTTCACACATAAGACACTAGTCATGAAATCCTCAGTTAAGACACTAACGAAAGGGTCCCCAATTAATCATTGTATTCTTTGCAACAGCAGATATCCTCATTAGGAAAGCAGCAGGACATTAACAAGTCCCACGTTGAGAGTGTCCAATTAACTCATCGACTAAATATGTGCCAAGCAACTTCTCCGGTCTAGCTTTTCCAGTCTCCTCTTTCCAGCTGCAGCCATTGGATCTCAGTCATATCTAAAGCAGTGGTTCTTTTGCGCTTTGCAAAGCCTTTGAGAACGCCACGGTGAACAACAAACAACGGCGCTCGAGTGGTTTACAGGTCTTCCACTTGCACTCATAAAAAGCTCAGTGTGCACTCAGCAAGTTCAGCACAATTAAGAAAAAAACCCCACCCCTCTACCTTTATAAACAGGGAATGACTTAACCTGCTAACAACGAGTGTGGTTGGAGCTCCGTCTGGATCATGTCACGCCTCGATTTTTGCCGAACCTCGGCAGTGGGTGATCCTGCATACAAAGTGAGCTGAGACAAAAGTGCCATAGGGTGAGTTAAGGACAAAATAGCAGCTTTCAGCCTGGATTCTCAGATAGGCTGTCAAGGAAAATCCCTTGCCAGGGCAGGATTATTCCCCAGAGGATACATTTCCAACACTTTGTCTCGCCTAATTTTCCAAATGCCCCAAGCTTGGAGGCTTTCAGTGTTTCACAAGAAGAGCCATCGTGTGGCCCGGCAGGTTTGGCACAAAGGAGGGTTTACACAATGGCCACGGCCCGGCTGCAGTCAGTGCAGAAGGAGCAGCTTCTCAGAAGGAGCAGGGTCCCTGCCTCTGAAACGGCCTTCAGTCCTGCTGCCTGAAAACCACCCGGACTCTCTTCTGAGTGATCTCTAGTTACACCCCCATTTCTGTTTCTTTCCAAACATGACATTCACTTGTTTTAAACAGCTGAAAGGCATCATTTCTGCACTTTGTTATGACTCAGAGTGAAATTCATTTAGCATCTACTTTTCTTCATCTGTTCCTTGTATCATTCCCATCCCATTTTATTTCTGCTCCCTGGTTTTCAGCACATTTGAAACCACTTCTCTTGCACTCAGAGCTTCCTAGGTGTAAACACGAAGCATTCTCATTATGTGTTTCCTCTGGAGACCCTGACATTCCTTATTGAATATGCCCCAGGCATTTGATTTCAGTAGTACTACAGACACATCTTCCCTGTATCTACTGATATACTACTATTGATTCCTGAAGTACAATTGTCTGTTCCACCTTTCTGCACCATTTGGAGAGGAAAAGAAAGAAGCTAAGGAACCAGGGAAAGGGAGAAGGGATGGATATATTAAAAAAAGCCCTAAAATTGAAACAGTGAGAAAAGCACGAGACAGAAACAACACCCAAGGCTCTGGCTAAGGTTCTTTCTTTGGTCCGTAAGAAGAACTCTGAGTGGAAAAAAACTTTACTACATCAAGTGTGTGCTCACTGTCCTGGATGTGACCAAATGCATGTTGCTCAACATGAGACAAGAGCTCCTCTCATTGCAGCTCAGAGACTTGCCCACAGGTTGCAGAAAAAGACCACAGCTTCTCGTGCCCAGCCAAAATCACCCAGCCCAACTTGCCTGTTCACAAGTTTATTAGTACAGGGAAGAAACTGAAGACCAGCCACAGCTTTAAAAGTATTTATAATCACTTAATTCTAGCTATGGTCCTCAGAAACTAATTGTGTGTTCAACTGCAGCAGATACTTCTGCTGCAGACAGAACATCACCAGATTGCAAAAGCAATCAAAAGCCCATTTTGTTAGCTTAATTTGCCATTAGTACACTGCAGGTTTATAGATCCAAACAAACAACTATAACTAAATTTTCACTGCCATTTCAAATAGTTTCCAAGCAAATATCATAGCAACATTATCAGATCATCAGGTTCACTCAATCCCAAATTCTCTACAATAAAACAACACACACACCTGTTTAAAAGAAAACAGAAAATGTATTCTTGAGTAAACTGAGCATTTACCTAGTTTTGGACCAATAGAGGCCTGAGACAAACTCCATCATTTCAAGACCTTTTCACAACTTTAAGAGAGAAGGGAAAAAAAAACCAAATTCTAGGCTTTTATACATATCAGTCAGGACTTAAAGACTAGTGTTTAGAGATTTTTAATACATACCAAACACTGATGAATGTATTTATTTGAACCTTAGATATAAGGCAACAGACTAAGCAGCATTTCGTAGACTGCCTTCTGTTGCATAACTGAGAAGGAAAAAGTCACGCCAGTTGCAGCATCCCCCATTTCCCGAGCTGAAGGCGACTCTACAGAGGGAGCTCAGCGCGGCGCCGCCGCTGAGCACCACTGCCCTGCACGCATCAGCAGCTTGGAAAAGAAGCGATGGAGGCCTTGTCACGAAAAATCTGTTATTTCAGCTTAAACCGCACTTAAAGTGAACAGAGAGTAGCTGCCCGTGTTACACAGGGAAAAACTCCGGGTTCCAGGGCTGCGGGCTGGGTGATGGTGGCCGGTGCTCGCACAGCTCGGCAGCAGCCGCAGGACCGAGGCTGGCAGGGATGGGGTCCCGGGGGCCAGGGCAGCCGGCGCCCATGGGAACCCGCCCGGGCCGGGCCTTCACGGGTGAGCGAGCTCGTCAGCCCCATTCAGCGCCGCTCCCCGCGCACAATGCCCCGAGCCGCGCTCCCAGAGCACGGGCCTCCCCCTGCTCCCCGCTTTTATCATCCTTCATATCTCAGCGATGACAGGCCTGAAAGGGCTTCTGATGGGAAATGTGCTTTGAATTAGCATATTTCCCCCTGCATACAATGGAGGCATTAAGCTGCTGCGTTTTGCAAGTCCAAACAAAAGCAGCCCAGGCTGTTTTTAGCAGCACTGTTTGAAGTTTTATTCCCTCTCTCTTGCCCGAGTTGCAAGCATATTTAACAAATTTTCACTCTTTCTGTAAAGAAGGAAGCACGACCGATAAAATCTTACTACTTGATTGGCTTCAGACTTTAAAAGAAAAAGAGAGAGACAATCTTTCGGTGCTGGGAAGAGCAACACGGTGTCGGTGCACTGCTCCTACTGCACTGCCGCTCAGGGTCCACCCCCCAGAGAGCTTGTCTGGCTGCCCTCAACACTTGCACGGACCCTGTCATCGAGGGTTTTAGAGAACACATTCACAGTAACCCAGCAGAAACGGTCCTGTATTCACAGCTCAATTTTACCCCTGTACCCTGGGCACACTGTTGAAAATACCAGTTTTGAATATGAGAAACTGAACCACTGTGCTGTACGGAGAAGCAAAAAAAAAAAAAGCCTCCCCCCCCGGGATTATCCTTTCATTTAACAGGAGAGCTGAACCTCAGAAGTACAACCTTTAAGAAATGGTTTCAACCTAGAAAGTGAATTTCTATTTGCCCAGGAAAAGAGGGCAAGAGGAAGGAGATGGAAATGAGCTCAACACAGATAGAAGAGGAGGAAAAAGCACTCCTGCATCAAAACACCTCTGGGCAACAGCTGCCAGGAGAATAAATCTACCTCAGCTCAGTGTGTTTGTCTGTAATTGCTCATTAACACAGTTGGACCATTAGGAAGCCAGTTTGTGGCTTTCTTGGTAAAGAGGCATGTCTGCCTTCCTCCTACATTAAACAGAATTTTCTCTGAGGGGAAGACATAAGACTACAAAGTCAAAATGCTTCTTAGAGGAAGGATTTGGTGGTTTGGGTTTGGTTCTTCTTCTTCTTCTTCTTCTTCTTCCCTCTCCCAAAATTTCCATGGTATTTATGTAATCTTCTATATGCGGCACAGCTAAGAACAAAAATCACACTCCTTAACAACATGAGATTACAACAGAAAAGCAGAATGCCAATGAGATCCCAGGCAGGCAGCTTGCAAGTGAGGTGGATATAAAAGCTCTTCAGAAAAAAGCCTGGGTTGCAGCCTGCAAAAGGAGTCTTGTACGAGAAATGTCTGCTTTGTTCAGACTCTTCTGTTTGGTTTCAGGAAATTTTCCATAGGATGAGGATCCATCTCCCCTCGATTTCTTTTGCAGTAATGCTCAAGATACTCAACAGTGTCTGCTGTGCAGGAGCACTTTTGCTCTCAGCCATCCACTTCCACCCTGGCACATGCCAAGCAGCCCACGCAGCACTGCGCTCCCTCCCACAGAGTGCCAGCCCGTGCAGATCTGCACAACCTGGCAGGAGAGGCATCTCACTCACTGATTTCCACCACAGTGACAGAGCTCCTGGCCCTGGCACGCTACGGTGTCCATATGGCAACTGCGCAGCAGCGACTGAGGTATGACCGTAGACATCCTCCTCCCTCTGGCAGGGACCCTCCATTCTCACCACAAGGTCCTTTACAACACTGAGCATCTACAGCCCCAGGGTCTGACCCCTAGTGACTCCCACTCTTCTCTGATGCATCAGCTCTGCCAACTTGACTCCCAGGAAGGCTTTTTCACTGTCTCCAGTAGCCACAGGTTCACTTTTAGTGTGTTTGTTCAGGGGAACTAAGGAATCTGGCTGAGAGGACTACACGTTATTTGGCAGTATTTCTCTACCACCACATGAAAATTGCCTTTAAAGGCTGGACATGCGTTTTCCCATGCTCTGAGGCATTTCACAACTTGGTACCAAAATAGTAGACAAGGCCATCACATGTTACCACAGGAAGGTCAAACGTCAAAGCAAAATGAGAAGGGACTTAAGAGGCCCTTCAGAGCCCTTCATTAGGTCATTAACAGATGGGTCAGAGTAACAAAGCAGTCTAGGCAGGAGAAAAGAGGAATAAAACACCAAAATGGAGGTTGGTTTTCTCACTCACACTGGCATGAGAACTTCAGTTTGTAAGCACTCCTTCTGAGATGACTCCTTTGGAATCAAATGCCACAACAGCTTGACACAGAAAATGACATAAAACAGATCTCAGCTCCATTCACAAATAGTTCTCCTTATCTCAACCCATGAGTCTTTTGCTACAGTTTCTCTGCATTAGTCAGCTGAGGAGGGCAGTGGCTTTGGTGGGCACCCAATGTCCAGCCAGGATAAACCTAGGGGTGGCAGAGATATGACTACTAAAAAGGTTCAGTATCAGCAATGAGTTTTTAGGCTTCTAAGGGGCAAAGGTCTATCAAAAGAAACTTCAGGTAAAACAGTGTCATAACTTGGAATTTAAACTGAAATTTAAACTCAGAAATTAATTTCAGAGAAAGCTGAAAAAAAAAGCCCTCCACTTATTTAGAAATACTATGTCTCACCTGCAGAATTTCTCTTCAGCGTCTTGGGATGTGAAGAAGAAAGGAAGTGAAAGAAATCAGACCAGGGTAAGGCAGTGCCTTTCACGTTGCTGACACCCAAAGGGACATGATCACAGCACTTACCAATCGAGGAAATATTCTCAAATTTCATTTATTCTTCAGATTCACTGGATTCAGACCAAGGATGAATACAGAGCACATGCCGCCATCCGCTGTGGTGTTCTGGCACAGGGCAGCACCCTGCCAACAAAGGCACCACTCTTCCTTTCAGAGAGCCCCAGAAAGAGCGCTCTGTGTTCTCATGTGATGGGGCAGGCTTTTACAACTTGGATCACTACAGGGTATTGAACTCTGACAGTCTGCTTACTGAGGGTTCACTTGCTTTATCTCAGACCTCAACAGGTAGGTATGATATCTAAGCTAAAATAAACCATCCTCATCACATTCATTTTGGCATCATGAGTCACTATCTTACTGAAACAAAACTACCTTCTCACCTCCACATTGAGTAAGTGCTATTAACTTTTCCAATATCCCACCTACTGCTGTTTTCTGCTGTGCAACTGCACAGCCTAGAAACATCTCAGAATATGCTTCACACTTCAGCATTCAGTGAGAAGAGGAAGACACAAAGAATGCTCAGGATATACTATGCCTGCTCCTGTAGGCAGAAATAGTTTCTGGCCTTCTATATTAATCTCATGAAAAAAAACCAAACCCAAGAACTATTGGCACTCACACAAGAGACTGATGTGCTATGAAGCAGGACAAGCTCCACACATTTCCTTTCCTGTCCTTTTAACTTGGTCTAACAAAACTGATTTCAAGAATCATTACTATTTTTGCCACTTTCTAAAAATTGCCCTGACTTGGGGAATCTTGCTGCGGGTATCAAAGCAGAGCTGATTTTCAGTCTTCTCAAGAAATGGTAGAAATTTGCTAGTCTAAATTTTCTGCCCCAAATGCAAGAGTCCCAGAACTCATTCAGACACACAGATATTAAAGAAAAAAGTACCATGGCTTTCAAAGTTTCCCTTGGAGAGAGGATCAGGATTCATAAAACAGAAAATTCCTTTCAGATCAAGGCTGGAAAGCAGAGAATGCCAAATACTGAAGAGCTAGGCCACTAGCTACATCATGACCCAGATCAGGAGAGTGATGCAAGTAGGCATAGAGCAGGGTGAGAGGAGAAGTAAATGCTACTCCACGTCATCCTATGCATCCTACAGCATCCTAGTTGGATGTGCACTGCCTGGACAGAGTCCATGACTCTACCACACTGAAGTTTCCCACAGGGATCCTTCATGGTCCCAGACATACTGCAAAGTCTGATCCCAAACTGGGGAGAAATAACCTGTGTTCTGCTACAGAGGGGCTTCCTCACAGAGTTGTACCACTGAAACTAAGAAGCCCAGAAATACTCAAGGCCCCGGATGCCTAAAAACATAAACCCTTTTCTCCTCAAAAGACATGCTCCTCCTTTCTTTCTACTTATGCTCTATCTGCAATGTAACATCACCACAGATGTTGACTGAATTTTCTCTCTCCTAAATAGATCAAAGAGAAAAAAACATTCTGTATGTGTGCATATATACATACATACATATATATATAATCCCAACTAAGCCAAGATGTAGCAACTAAGTATGTGGGATGCCCTACAGAAGTGAAATATAATTTTTCCTGTTTGAATCATGTGACAGTGTTATGCTGATCTTAAACAATAAATATTGTTTAAGATTTTTCCTTCAGGACACAAAATTCATACTACCAATAGATAGTGGGCTCTACTTTCCACCCCTGCAAGTTGAAGCACTGTTATGGATATGCTCTGTAAATAAGCCCTGTGCAGTCCCACAGAAAAAAAAAAAAAAGATGGCACCTCTAAGGTTGAGTAGACACAGAACTCAAATGGAGAAGGAAGCCAAAAAAGCACCCATTTGCATCTTAAAATATTTCTTTCACAAATCACCATTTTCTTTTCAAAAATACTGCTTCTCAGTGCCAATGTAAGCCCTAGGTTTGGAGACACAGGGAAAGAATTTCTGTTCCTCTACAGTAAGAATAACAGAAGGTGTCTCTGCCTCCATTTCTCCTTTGGACCACATTTCAGCCTGAATTTAACCACTTCACTATACAGAACAGTTGATGTATATGTAAGTGAATGAGATTAAAGGGGAAAGTTTGTTTTTGCTTGGAAACGTGCCAATACAACACAGTGTTGAAAAAATAACTAAATAAATTGAATAGACTATCCTTTTGTGTTTGCTGAGGTACTACACAAATGTAGGACAGGTGTATTATCCTTTTTGATGCATAAACTAGGCCACAAAAATTGCTTTTACAAACACTAAAATCACTGTATTGATCTTTCACAGCATGTGTCTAGATTTCCAAATGAACTCTTACCTACATGGGTCAATTAGATACTATAGATATCTTTTAAAGTTAACAAATTATCTGAACAGAAAATGTTAACAAATAAAATAGATTACTGTTCATGTGAGCTACATCTTTAAGGATCAGGAAAGATACTTTCAAGTTATCCTCAGAGGAACATTTCAGTAATTCTTCTCTGAATTTTTAGCTAAGCTATTTCTTTCTTTCACATTATTTTTGAAACTTTATAAAAGTTTTCTAAACTCTGCATGCTAATTAGATTCTAATCCAATTCACCAGATGTGGGCAGTCATCAGTACTCTTCACAAGACTTGTGATTCAAAAAAAAAAAAAAAAAGAAATCACAGTTGCTTCAGTTCCTCCTTGCAAGGGAGCACTCTTCAGCATTTTGCTCTTAACATATCAACCAGGGCCAGAATTGAGTAGCACAGGTTGCATTTCTACCTCATACTGTCTCCTCTCAATAGGTTTTGTATGATTTCCTGTTTATGTATGTTTGTGCCTAAATGCAACATCAAAAGCATGAACTATTTTCAGCTGTAACAGCAGTATGTTAATTCTTACCAATTTATTTGACAATGCTCCTTTTTAGAGAGGATTTTACAGAGTGAGAGGCAAATGGAAACAGAGTTTTAAATGTGATTTGGTTAAGACCCACCCTGCACTTGGTAAATAGCCATACAGCAGGGACAGTAACTAGCAACTATGACATTACATTTAAACGCTGGTACCCAATACTTACTCATTAGCATCCTTCTGGAATTCTTCTCCTTTTAAGACGTTTCATTCTTTTGCTTTCAAAATAGCTATGATCTGCTAATACATTATCTGCCTGAAACCCCCTCTGACAAGCTCTACCAACACAGTCATATTTTTCCCACTTGCACTTTCACATCGTTTGAATGCATGCATTGTCAGCCTCCTCTGCCTCCACCTCTCCTTTCCTACATTATGTGCAGCTATCATTTGTTTCAGATTATAAAAAGCACCAGTGGATTCTGAAGCCACTAAAAAGAAGTTGCCGGCACATGGGATCTGTGGGAAATTTGATCCAGTAGGTGAAATAAGACTTAACTTTAGAACTGATAAATAGAAGTTTCAAATATTATTACTACAAAATAGGTTGCATTTTTCCTTTTAAAGTTATGCAGAAGAACTGTGGCCACTGCCCTTGCAGAAAACTGCAAGAAACCTGTTTTTTTTTAGCATTGAGACAGATGGCCCTGGCTTCAAATATAGAAGACCTTCCTACACAAAACAGAGGTGCTGGCACATGATACGTGGGTGAAGGATATTCTGGATACTTGCCTGGGAATGTGTGTACCCAAGAGGTGAAATAGCAGGATAAGAGAGAAAAAAGGAGATAAAAAAGAAAAAGAAAGCTAAGAAGGAAGAGGGAAGAAGGAAGCACCAAAGCAGCAGGCTCAGAAGGCATGGTGAAACATGTCGGTGACAGAAGAAAATGCAAAAAGCATCACTTTCTGAGCATATGGGGAGTGCATATGTACCTTTACATGGGGGTTCAGATTACTGCATTGATCGCTGCTTCTGAATACTAAATGGGGCTTGAGATTAAGAGTAAAGAAATTACTTTAATTCAGATGTGGGAGGTGGCAGAGCCCTTCAGACTCCATCCACCTCCCACACGAGTGAGAAAGCAGCACTTTGAGTCCTGCCAGCAGGCAAGGCAATGGCAAACCCAGGGGGTTTCACCCCACAACTGGACCACTTCAGGATCCCTAAGTGAAGAACTGGAGACTCTCCCATCCAAGCAGCAACTCTCAGCAGTCCTGTTCTTGCTCACAGTCTTCCGCCTCTGTCGCCTGTCACAGTCGTGGGCTCACAGTCTTTGTCTCCCTCCTGAATAACTCCTCCTTCTTTCAGCCTGTGCTTAATCCTCCAGGAAACCTCATTCTCCCGAGAAGAAGAGTGCTTCTGTACGTAATCTCCAGACAGCAGCTGTGACCCCGGCACCCAGAAAGGCGATCATTGTGCAGAACTGTGGTAGCAGGGGTGAACTTCCCCTCTCCCCCCCGCCACTTATTTAGGGGCTGCTGGAAGCGCGCTGTCACTTTATGCACGCACACTGCCAGCAGTGATTTTCTCTGGCAGCTGTGGGGTACTTGTCCCTTCACCCTCATTGCAGGCTACCCTAAGAATCTGCACAACCATCTATTTTATTATTTTTTATTTTGCATTTTAAGGGATTGAACTTCCCACCTGCCAACAGAAGGAGCACTTGTTTTTTGCATTCAGTCCTTGAGGCTACGGCAGTATTACTGAAAAGTGACTTTGTCCATTTTTAATATCCAAAAATACAGAACAGCTGTGCTTTCTTGAAGTCCTTTTGTATAAGAGTGGCTCTGAGACAATACTAAATTCAAGGCTGCCAAAGCTCAGACCTGAACGGCCTGAAAAATTGCCTTTTTTTTTCCTTTTTTCTTTTTTTATACTAGTTCTCAAGACACACTATACTACCAGCATGACAGTAAAGCAACAGGTGTTATTTTAAGTCAGAAGAATTTGAACAACGTAATTCTTCATGGCAGGCTTATCAGCCTCTTAGTACACTCAGCTTTTATTATTCTGACACAAGGCAAACTTACATAACAGCACAGTGCGTACTAATTTACGGGATAACAACATGGATGCTGAGTTTGGAACACTGCACTTTTGTTTCAGACTGTGGATATTTCCCATACTCCTAAGAAAGGCATATGCTGCGCAAACACTTTTAAAAGCATCCAAGTGGAATTCAATATATTGAAAGAAGCTAAAGTACTCTAGAGTGATTAACAAACACACTTCAGCAGAATGGCACAAAAGGATAATTAAGAACTAAGCCCACAGAGATACTGAGACAACTAAAATCTCTCTAGTTTCTTCTGCAATTGATCAAAAAAGACCACTTGCCCACTGATGGTGTACAGACAGATGTAAAAGTGGTTCCAGATCACTGCCAAATAACTACAAAACTTCCCATCTTCTAATGCAAATCCTCACTTTTGGGGGATTTAAGGGCTCCTGTTTGGTAATAGTGAGGATATATGTGGCCACAAAGCTGAACAATATCCTTTCTCTGACTCTTGGCTAATGTTTCTTCTTCCCAGGCAGAAGCGCACTGGAAGCCATCCACCCAGAATGCTGGTCTCCAGCAGAGTAAGAGTCAGAAGAAAAATGGGATCAGAAAGACAGAGCTGTCTGAAATGGCAAAAATATCAGGGGAAAAATGATGTGACTTCTTATTTTTCCAAAATTATCCCGTCTGGCTTTATCCCAGAGGACAAATAAAAAACACCTCAAGGACAAAGAAATGCCTTCCTCTTCCAGCTCAATATAATTTTTCCAGACTCTGCCTATGCAACCCAAGTCACCATCTCCCCACTGAGACAACACAACTCTGGTGAAAGGTAAATGGTGACCACTCAGCTTAGCAAAATGGATCACAGCAAAACTATTTTCTGTCTCTGGCCCTTCCCAAAGTCTCCCATTCACTCCTGGAAACATTGTTGATATCAAAGTCCTCAACCAGAAAAGAAAAACAATTAAAAATCACTCTCAGTACCTTCTCGAAGGCTGAGAGAGATTTCTAGGAGGGATTTTATACTGAAGTACTATTTGTCCACCTTTAAAACACACTTTCCCTTCCCTTATTGGCTAGATATATACTTAACAGAGGTACATGCACACACACATTCCTGCTTGCAATGGCACACATCATCAGCACTAGTGGACCTGATGATGAAAGACACTTTGCTCCCACAGGCTAGAGAAAAGCTCTCAGCTGTAACTCCACATAGGGTGAGCCATTCCCACTCGTGCCTGCTTCCCTTGTCCCTTTGAAAACAAACACTTGCACACTATCTACCATGCTAGTGCCCACACACAGGTTGAGTATCCGAACATTCATACCACAACGCAGCCCTTCTACAGATGAGGTAAAGCCAATTAACATGCTGAGGACCCCATCCCATAGTGACAAAAGCCCACAGGCAGCAACGTGCCATGAAAATTCACATATTATTGTATCTGTTCATGTACAATCAGTGAGTATCAGTGCTACTTCAGGTGGCTGGCATCAGCACTGCCTTCCTCATCAAGTGCTTTGCAGTGAGTAAGCAGCTCTGGGGCAGATCTGTAATCTCTGCAGATGCTGTTTGCCTGTCTTCATCATGTCTACACAAATGAACATATGGCCTTCTAGCACAAGGCCAGCTTACACAGTCATTAATTAGATATAATTTCAGCCTGTTCAATGTATCTGATACAAAAATCTGTCCTCTGGCAGGAATGCCCTTGTGGTGGAGGAACTTTGTCTCTTTGTGAATTGACTCATCTGATGAGGAGAAGCAACAATTTTGCCTGTGACCAGGTAAATATCTGTTTATTACAAATGCAGGTACAGCAGTATAAACACACCTGAACTTGGCAGTGGATTTCTTTTCACTCTCCCTAGTTTTAGTACAAGTAGAAGATGGGCCCCCTCTCTCCCTCCAGCACACGATACCCAAGATATTCTCCAAAAACACCATCACAGCTCAGCAAGGCATTACAATGTCAGTAATTCAGTCCTGCTGCCAGGCTCAGAGAGCTAGTCACAAAACTCATGGGAAAGTACATGGAAGGAATGATCCTATATGCAGACATGCCTCATGGCTCTATGTACCTAAGTAGACTTTGTGAATTGTTGCACTTCATTAATTTTTAAGTGTATACTCAAGAAAGAAGATTAATTAAGGTTGAAGACTCAGAAAAGTTGATATGAAAAATACAGTTTTTGTAAAAGGTGGTAAATTTTTGTTCACATTTTGCCACATTGCTTCATTTTTCTCACACAGGAGCACAAAACAACCCCAGGCACATATACAGCCCCAGACAAGGCTGCTCCTCAGAAGTAACCACAGCACATGATGGCCCAAAGAAGGAGAACTTTGAGCTGTGCTCTCTTCTTTCATCACGCACGGCACCATGCAGGAGTTTGCAATGCAGCACTGTTTGCATAAAAGCATAGCAAACTCAAGAAGTTTGTAAGAACTTCCCAATAATATATGAGGTGCAAACTGCCAGTTTGTGAGGAGAGAGACCTGACCTACAGACATGGCCTGGAGTTAGGGGGAGAGGACCTTCTGTGTGAAACGTGAGGAGTCTTCAGCAAAGCAAAGTAGGTACTTCACAGAAAGAAGTGAGGATTTAACAACAACAACAGAAAAAGCATTTGAGGGATAACATCCAACTGAATGATTCATGGAATGATTTCATGGTACTGAACTACTCCTGAATTACTATAAAATAATTTTTTGATTTCTCTTAGTAGTTCTTGATTATACACCAGTTACTGAACAAAGTGCCCAACAATAGTGGCCCTTCAAAATATGGTAATGGCTAGAGGTGCTTTTCTGAGGAAACAGATAGGCAGTAAGATCTTTCCTTTGGAAGCTAGCTGGTTCAGTGGTTTCCCCTTGAACTCTATAATGTTTGCACATGCTTATTTTTGGCTGAACAAATAAACGCACTGGAAAGTGCATTGATTTCCACTTTCATGTGAACCTTGGTGGCTTTCTTGAATTTTTTTCCTAGAGATATGACCTCTCACAGAGCTGAACAGTCATAAATTACATATAACTATGATTATTAGGATAGAACATTAATCATAACTTCTCTGCTGTGTTTCATTGCAATGGATTATGTGTTAAGACTGACTTCCAGCAGATTCTCAGTATTAGCAGAAAAGTTATATTTTAAATATCTATGCTATACAAATAATGCTGTATTTATGTAGTATATTCATCCTTTCTCAATTTCCGATATCCAATTTATTAGAATTTACTTAGCAGTCACTATTTTAATGTAATTCTTCACTATCAGCTTGTGAAGTTGGGAATGGCTGACAATTATCTGTTGACAAGCACCGGTATCTTCCTCACACCTCTTTCCAGATGAGGCACCTCAAAAACCGGGAGCAAGACAGGACTCGGTGGCCTCCGTAAAATCAAGGGTTCCTTATTGTTACCTATTTCATGTCCATAGCATCAAGATTTCTACAAACTGAGGAATTCCAGGTTTGTTTGATGTCTTTGCCATCTCTATCCCTTTCTCATAAGGAAGCTCAGAAGAGTGATGACAAGAAGTTGGTAATGAAGAATCACTGAACATAGCTGATATTCATATGGAAGGCTCTAGAGGAAGATTTGGTACCTAGAGACCTCAGCCTGTCCTACCAGGCAGGAGACAAACCACCGAACCAGCCCAACACCTGGTGATGTAGTGCTATAATAGGCCAGGGTAGGGGGACAAGACCAACTGCAGCATCACAAAGTGACTTTCTTATTGGAATTTAACTGGAGGTAATATGTACCTTTATGTAATAAATACATAAAGACCTACCAAGCTAGACTGAGTTTGGTACTACTTCCAAAATCTACAGGACACACAGTTAAGTTGTACTGCAGAGTCACGAAGAAAATGAAAAGATTTGGAGTACCAGATTTCAGTTTCCCTCTCAGTATTTACATGGTCTACATTTTGCAGCTCAAACCATGTGAACCTGCCATCAGGGGAACAAAGCCCCCAGGAGGTTGGGTTTGAGAAAAGTGGACACTTAAATCAGCAGGAGATCAGCATCCATTTGGGCGTAAAGCATAACATTCACACCTGACACTCGTGAAAGGGCACTAGCCTACTCCAAACTGGCACAGTCTAAGTAAAGAGAAGAAAGGCTTGCTGGACAAAAGGAATGTAAATGCAGACAAATTTCCCATCTCTAACCTTGGTGAGGCCAGCAGAAGCTACTCTCAAGCAGTGATGTATAACAGCTTCAAACAAGTCAGAACTGTCAGCAGAAAGTACTACATGATTTAGTGACCTGAAGTTATCTGAAGAGTGAAATCTTAACTGCACATAAAAGCCTCCAAGATATGGTCTTACCCTCTCCACAGGGCACTGATCTGAATTTTTGTCCTCTATTTTCTTTTGTTTCCTCTGGTGCCCAAATAAATGCTGTGCTAGAACAGATTATAATGTGCATCATCCCTTCCTGTGGTGAAAAGACTATGAAGCAAGCCCACATTTCCTTCCACTGCCAAAATCACTTAGACATTCTGGCAACACAGGACACACTCTTTATGTTATCTGGCAGCTAGTGTCTGACAGCTGTTCAGCAGCGTATCTGAAAAAAACCTGATGGCCTCAGTCCAGTTCCTGACAGACTTATTCCAGATCACAAAGCTTCCAAATTATTATAGCCCACAAGACTTCATCCAGTGAGTCCTCCATCATCTCACTGTCTTCTATTTTTCCTACAAGGCTATGACATTTCTTCTGGAGAAAGACAGCTAATCTGGTATCTTGAAAGCCTTGGCCAGATGAGGAACCTACTAAATTTGTGGCTTAGTTCTCCCATAGATGAATCATCAGCATAATGAAGAGCATTACTTATAAGCAGCATGCATTTTGTGTTCCAGCTTCCAGACTCTGGAACTTGTTATGCCACTGCCTTATGAATCCAAATTCTGTCCGCTGGTAGAAGTATTCCCCCACACAGAGACTGACCTGCTCTTGGATCATAGCAAAACCTCACTCCCTTACAGCTCTTCTGCAGTTACTGTTCTCCTTCGAACTCGTGTGAATCAAAGCCTTTCCCACAGTACAGAATCAGCATCACTTCTGTAACTGGGGATCAGCTGCGTCCCTTCCTCGAGTGCTCTGCACCAAGAGCTTATGTTACATCGCAAGCTGTATGGGCCTCAAAGTGCTGTTTGTTCCTCTCTTGGATTGCGACCTACATTTGGGTTCTAAATGCAGTCTTTTCTTCAACTAAATCAATACTCTATCTTCATCACCTACAACTGGTTAAATTAATTAAAAAACAGATTACCTTTCTCCTCTACCCATGCGTAGATTCCACCACTTCCACAACTTCTTGAAGCCCACTGGATTTTTATGGAGACATTTTATGTCATGTATAATTTATTCATGATAGTATTTCTTTACTGTTTAAATGGTGTTACCAAAATTTTCTTATGTATTCTTTTTCCTTACTGGTTAACAAGAATGTAACAGTCACCCTTAATTAGACTAGTTGGACTAAGCAGCTTGGGTACTTCAGGGACACCTAATATTAAAGGAATTACCACCTCAAAGGGTGGTGGGAGAGACAAAAAAAATCCAGGGATTTCTTTTTGAGTCACAGCTAACAGCCACAAAGACTTTCATCTCAGCTCTGCAGTGTGACAGTTTTAAATGGCTTCTGCAACTTTGTACAGTGTAGATACATCTCAACACTATTTGCCTGAGTTTTCAGAAAAAAAAAAATTCTTCAGATCTATCTGAAAATAAAACACTCTTTCACGAATACTGTCTAGTACATCATGAACACTGAGGTCTGTACTCCTCCATGTCACCAACCACGTTAGAAAAAAAGCATTAAGGACACCAATAGGAAGAATGCGACAAATTAAATTGTCTTACCTATCTCCTTCCAGCCCAGACTACACATCTCACTAATATAGAATTTCTTTGATGTTTATGGCTCAGAATTTCTATGGACCTGCAACAGGATAGCACTGACACATCTTAGTGTCAAAACTAAGATAACCTGAATTAATGAATTACTTCCGAATAGCAAGAAAGGAAACGTAGAACAGAGTACAACATAGTGATTTTCTGCTGAAATATTTAAACACAGTTAATGCCAAGGAGTTTTCCCTTTCTGATCTATTGGGTTGGGAAGTAATACATAATACCATGACTTTTTGACCATCTTGAATCACTCCAGCAACAGGCAATCCAACAACAGGCCTTTCCAACAACCACAGAGTAATCAAAAAGATTACAGGGTATTAAAACTGAATATCCTTGATACTTCAAGTGTTTAGTTTAAGTCATGTGAAAATTTAAAATTTAAACATGTTTTGAAGCACATTCTAACTTGGAAAAAGTCCTGGAGTTTTGCTCCAGGATGTGTTAGAAAGCACTGCTATTTGTTTTTCGCAGCATACAGGTGGTGGTAGAGACAGACACACTACACTTATTGTAATTTAAAGATGTAAAAGTTTTTTATTATTTTTTGTTACTATTTTCATATTTCTTCATAATCAATGTCGTTTATTATGATTGGTTATTTAGTAAACAATGACAGGGTTGTATACAAAATAATGACTATTCAAAGAGCAATACAATTAGTTATACAAGCAATTAGTTATATATTATATGCAAGATTTTTCTTGTATAATCTTGATATTTTATAACAAGAAAATCTTTTTTTGTGTCTAGAATATTTTGTTTTGTTAATGATCTTTCTGGCTATTATTGTGGCTTTTATTGTGACTGCAGTTTTGCACGGGTAGATTTTGAGTGGTTTTAAGTCAATTTCTGTGAGACTGAGGCCTTCAGACTAGCTGTCAGCCTCATCAATTTCTACATATAGGGACTAGTGGTATGAGACAGGATTTTTCTACATTGGTCCTGGCACAGGATCTATACTAGGGAAAGTAAAGCTATACAGTACTTTAAACTTACCATTTTCATTCATCAACACATTTTTGTGCACATAATGACAGTAAAGGCTGGGCATACCTGCTCAGAGATAGTTATAACATGACATCCTCACAGAGTGGCCAAGGAGTAATGTACACACCCTCCCCATTGATCCATGGCTGCAGGATAATATCCTGAATGAGCAGCAGCCTGCTGAACTGGACTCCTGACTCGAGCTGCTCACACACTATCAGCTGCTGAAGACTTCTCACTTCTACCAAGACCATCCGCTCTCCATTTCTCTGCAGTTGTCAGCAATCACGCAGAAAATACAATTGTATAATAGAATAGCAAATTCATCCAATACCATAGATATTGCACATACCTATGAAGATAAGTATCACAGAGTAATTTAGGTTGGGAGGGATTGCTGGTAGTTTCCAGTTCAATGCTCAGGCTAAATCTGGGTCAGTTATAGCAGATTGCTCATGGCTTTGTCCAGGTCTGCACTGAGTATCTCTAAGGATGTTCTTGGCCTCCCTGGACAATGTCTTCCAATACCTAATCACCCTCACGGGGAAAAGAAAATATTTCCTTGAATCTCACTAGCAATTCTTGTGTCCCGGCTTGAGGACATGTTTTTTCAACCTAATATAATATATCTCCAAGATGAGCCTGGTGTCTTCTCCAAACCTTCCCAATTGGGGTATGAAAGATTATCCACAACAACAACAACAACAACAACAACAAAACCCACAAAAAACTCCCCAACAACAAACTTGTTTTCTTTCCCCTATTTAAACCATTTTGGCCAAATCTGAAACTGATACACTCTTTAAAGCATTTTTCAATCACACATTTTTTATGGAGGAGCTGAAAACATTTCGGGGAAAAAAAACACTGAGAAGACATACAGAAAGAGCCTGTCGAAGACCTTATTCTTCATATTCACCAATTTCAAAAGAAAACTGACTACTCTGTATTTAAAAGAAAGGAAAAAATTTCCTTTGTTAGTGCCAAAATCTTCAAGCCTTTAAAAAAAAAAATCAAGGAAATCACATCCTGTAGTTCTAAAAGCTGCTGCAGGAATCAACACAGTATTTTTTTTTCCAGGAAGAAGAAAGTTAGTTTCCCATCAGGCAATCACAACTGAAACAATTCATCCGCATTGTTATTAAATGAAACTTTTAAAATGTACTCAAAAGCTACATTCATTGCTGTAAGGAAGAATGACCTCCCTCATAATGAACTCTGAGACTAGCAGCCAGCTTACAGAGGTTTTATAATGGCCAGTTTTGGCTTCAGAGTAACTGGGAGCTTCATTTTGCATGTTGCATAGCAGATTTGGGGGCCTGCTGAGGCATTGAAGAACTGGACTCAAAACTGAGACTAGAGTATGTTATTTTTATATTAAAGCAATATCCTTCAAACCTGAAATTTAGCTTTTATTTTAATTTTGTGTTTTGTTAAGCAATAGAACTGGATTACTTAAGGCAATTTCAAATGTTATGTTTTAAGTAAGTGAGAACATGTTTTAAATAAATGAGATGAAATCTCCTGATGTCCTGCAGAACATGAGTTGGATCAAGGGATGGACAACACGCCTGAATGCAGTTTGCCTAATAAGATCCTAACCCATGTAAGAGCCCAAAGATGTCCTATCTGCACCAGACAAAGATAACTTATGAAGGAATGCCAAGGAAAATCTAGGGTGATGGACAACAGGACCAGAGGGTCAGACAGATCAGCTGCAGAACAGACCTGCTATGAGAGGTGCACCCCACCACTGCACATCACACAATTAAATGTTATAAATGGCCTTTCCTATAGATGGATGCACAATTGGCAAAGTTGGGATAGTAGTTTGCTAGTGAAAGACATCTCTGAACCACACCTTTTGGGGTCAGCATCAAACTAATGATCCTATTCCAGAGACCTCATTTTATCTTAATTATCAAGAACGCATTCCATTAGTCAAAAGACCATTAAACAAACAAAAAAACCCTTTTTTTATATTCTAATACTCAATGTCTAATTTTGCAGGCCTCCTGGCTAGAACAATCATAGTAACCAAAGAATGAGTCAACTGGGAGTGGGGATGGCTGGGAGTGGTGGATGAAGTATTCACAGTGACCTGTACAGTTTCCATACACTTTTCTCCAGCACACACTCGTTATTGTCAGATGTGCAGTGGTAGCACAGGACATGCCCAAATCAGATTCTCTCTAGCTTGTGTCCTTATTAACCACAAGCCAAGTCAGAAGGAAAGAAATGCAAGAACAAGCTGTACAAATTCATTTAATCTGAAATGAAGGGTGAAACACCACAATTTCACTGCAGTCCCCACGAAACCAAATCTACTTTGATAAGTCTGATTCGATGCCCCTCATTCTTGCCTGCACATTCTCTACAGGCATATCCAGCAACAGGGATTGCCACAGCCCTTCAGGCATGACAGTCTCCTCTCCACTGGCCTGTATCTGCATCTGTGTTACTACTCTTTGTAGCACAGTAATAGAGATGAGCAAAACATTTGCCATTTTCTTTCCCCTGTAATTTAAATCTACTTTCTGGCTGCCGAAGCAAGTGCATGTTAAACACATAAGGACCATAAAAGTCCTAAGACTTAGGCAGGATAAACTCGAGGGAAGAATGTGATTCTGCACTAGCATAAAGTACAGTATGCAATTACAACGACTACAAATATTTTATGTAGAAGATTTATTGGCAAACCTCCACAGGGCCTGTAATCCCTAGCACAATTTCCTGTGCTCTTATTAGAGGAAGATAACCTTTTGGCAATTGTTTGTATAAAATGACAGTAATTGCTCATGATAAAGAGCTTAATTAATGGAAGATAAAGTATTACATTAAAGGAAGTGACAGCAAAATAGATTCTGTATCATTCTCATTTTTTTAATAGTTGATAAAACTAAAAAAGTCTTATAATTAAAAAGAGCACAAGAAAATATTTAACAAAACAGAGGACGGGGATTGCAAAAACACTTTCCAGACAGCTGCAGATAGCTGGACAGCACATTTGACTTTCCCTTGGGTTGTTCGTGGGTTTCTTATTGGAAATGGAAGCAACTGTGATATACACAGACTTCTAATGAAATGTTGCAATGGAGTCCTTTGTTACCGTGTGACTGGGACACTGCATGACCACGTGCTTTGCTTTACTCAGAAAAGAAGCCCGAGGAATTTTAATCAAACACAATCGCCACACAACATACAGCATGACCAAAAGTAATCTGTGACATCTTAGACAAACGCCCTCCTAAAAATTTAGCAGTTTCTAGCCTTGGTCAGAAGAAACCCCAAGTCCTAAAGCATGTGATAAACCGAGAGGCACAGAAATATGAGGATTATGAAGCATGAAGGCAAGGATAGGCAACAACAGCTCCATGCCTGTAGGTGCTCCGAGTTGCCACAGCAACAGAGACAGGCTGGAGGCGGTAGGAAGCAGTAAGGAGATATCTAGGACCGCATTGCACCCTCCCATTCTGCAGCTCGTACACATCACTAAGTGCTGGCAGCTCCGAGAGATCTAAACTGCAGAGGGAAGACCACCAGGAAATATGCAGACAGATCCCAAGAATATCCACCCAATATTAAGTGGACTTTGCAGTGGCTTGAGTTCTGCAAGTTCCTGGATTGATTTCTAGACACTTCTACCCACCAAAAGAAAACCACAGGCTTAAGAAACAGGGCACTGAACAGCACACCTCAGCCAGCAGTTAAGTGCTGATCCCAGCTTTGCCTCAGGTCGAGCTTTTCCTACCAAACAGTACCAGTTTGCACACAGATGCTGTCAGGAGCACACTCACCCTGAAGGAGAAGAAGCTGCACGAGAGCAACATCCCAAGCTCTCCCTCAACAGTGAAGACCAAGACGGATGCTTTAAACATAAGCATGTACCAGGCAGCGAGACACAGAACACAAAGTCACAGCTTGCTTTGTTCTGGCCTGCCCCTTAATTACATGTCAACAACACACATTAATGAAAGAAACACTTAGAGCTCAATTTCTTTTCAGCTACTTGCAACTGCTGCTCCAGGGTAGAAAAACAGAGTAAAGCCAATCCATGTTTGGAAGCAGAAGACCTAAGTTTAAACAAAAACATGCAACCACATTGTTCATTTGGCTGTGGGGAAAAATTTAGGAAGAAAAACTCTCTTCAAAACAAGCAGGAAAGTCAGGACCAGCAAAAGGCTAACTCATCCCAGGAGCTGACATGTCTAAGAGCTCCCCACAGCTGATGACTACCTGAACAGCTGGCAAAGAGAGTGCAACTGGGAAACACGGGAAAGCAACAAACTTCAGGGAAGTGAAGTCATAACCATGCAGCTGAGCTGTTTTTCATGATTTAGATCCTGAATTGGCAAGGTGCAAAAGCGCAAGAACAGAACTTGGGACACTTAGGTCAGGCATGTGCATACACTTCAGCAGTGTAGTTTATGCAGTAGTTTATGCAACACTTAACCACAAATAGAAATACCACCACATTCTCTAGGCAGCTGATCAGAAAAATCCACCTGGCTACGCCTAGGGGTAGAAGACGCAGACAAAGGTCCCTTCCTGGCTCCCAGAAGCGCCCATCATCCCATGTCTAACAGGAGGGTACTGCTCCCCCAGCTCTGCCACCGCAACACCCGCGGGCGCCAGCTCAGAGGAGCAGCTGAGCAGAGCCTAACAAACATCCGGGTGCTGGGATGGGTCCACATCTGCCTCTACCCAAAGGGAATAAGCATTTCATGGAAGCATTGTCTCCAGATGTAAAACTAGTTCCTAAAGCCAAAGAGAACCCGGAAATGTATCTCTCTGCTTGGCCTGGCCTCAGAGCCTAATGCAAGACACTCATGGCAAACCTGAGCTCGTGCCAGCAGCAGTTTTTGAACGTGGAGCTTTTTTCCTCCTTTACATAGCAACCGGCTTGAGGCTTACATTCATGATCCTAAGCACACACAGACACAAAAAAGGAACAAGGAAACCAGTCTAGTTAAGGAAGGTGGTAGAAAGAACTGGAACCTCCTCCCTCCTCCTGTATACCAGGTCTCTGAGAAAACAAACTGGTAATCTAAGGCCAGTTGATCTAAGCCTTGAGACAACACTTGTATTGAGCACATACACAGAAACAACGCTGCCAAAGGGCCAAACCCAAGCCCTGCTGAAGCCCAGGTGAGTCCTGTAAGGCTACTAAAAGCTAATTTTGCAAACCTGTGAAAAACTTCAAGCTCTAGCAAGATTTTGATCTACAACCAAAAAAGTAAATCCTGCTCATCTCTGTGTGTCAGTAAGGGCAGCCAGTCATATAAAGCATGATACTGTGTATGTGGACAGCTAATTTTCATTCAGCTGCCCTCCTCCAACTAAATACCTTTTTTGTTCATGGGAAACCATCCAGAAAACAAGTCATAGATGAGCACTGTTACTAGAAATCAGAAAAATAAATTACTTCTGAAATGCAGGATAAACATTTCAAGGCTGGTTATAGCACATATGTATGTACATGTACACTACATGGAGAAATTATTTGTTCAGGGGATAACCAGAAGTGGTAAGTAATATCTATGCACCACTGAGCTGGATTGAGCACTTTCCAATCCCCCACTTTTCTTCTCCAGCCAAGAATCTGTTGAGAGCAATTCACTGACAGGGATCCCAGCTGAAAAAGCTCTTTCCTCTTTGCAGTGCATCCTTAAGCACTACCCTTGAATCACACTCTTTAAAAGGCTTTGCCAGCTCAGAGGCAAACCAGGCAGCACAGGACAGTGACATCCTCAGTCTGCATATGACATCAGCTGGGTAACATATGGTCCCAGTGTGAAAAGCCAGAAATGCAGAAATTACTTGCACCATCTTGTGTGCACCAGAAGATTTTTCAAGTCGAGCTCCTGTGAATGCACCTCCACTGGCAGGAACTTTGAAACAAAGCTACAGGAGGTTGCAGAGATGGTTTCACAAGCCCCACTTGCCTAATTGGAAACACAAGCGTATTTTTCTTTAGAACTGTCATATCAAGAGACTCGCTGCTTTCTGAAGTACAAAGCATGTGTTCAGGGAAATTCGAGGTCTCTTATATGACCTTTATGCCTTTCATAATCATTCCAAGGAAAAAAAATGCATCAGTCCTTGGCACATAAGGTGTCCTTTTTCTGGCTAAGATGGGATGTCTGTTTTGCTTTCTTTTAACAACTGAAAATCCTCATCTTTCCAAGCACTAGTGACCAATTTTTAGTGTCCTTGTCTCTCATATCTTTAGTCTCTACAGTGATAAAGCAATGGCAGGTTAAGTCATGGAAGTATTAAATCCACTGCTATCCCAAATCCAAAACAGTTGACTGAGCTTGGCTCTCCTCCTCAAAAACTTTAAACCAGCATTTTAAATTAACATGAATCATCATAACTTATACTGAGCTATTTGTCACAAGCATTACCACATTTCTTTTTGAAACACTGCCCCATAAACTGCAAATGGTTGAATGAAGTATTTTACATGCACAAGTCCCAGTCTTAGATTAACACTTAATGGCCATACTCCTCCACTGTTCATATACTGTGTGTGAGGGAATGCCTGTTATAAAATAGTCCACACTTCAGGCAAAGCATGAATAAAATAGCTGTAAATTTAAATGATGTTCTAACTGTGCAATTTAAGATGGGTTGTTTACGAGCATTCACTGAAGAAATAGGCCATGGTTTTAAATACTGAAACCAGAGAGATCCGCTTAAGAAACATATTTGCCTTATTTTAAGGTCAGCATTTAAATATCTGCATCTGGTAAACATTTTATTTCCATGGTACAGCATAAAAACACTAAAGAAAGATCCAGTTGCTATTTTAATTCATTTCTCGGCTTTAAATGTGGCCCTATTTTGACACAATAATATGTAATCACATTTGTTAAAATCATTAGCAATGCTAAGGGGGTATTTCTATGGCTCTAAAGCAAGAGTTGAAGCTCTTCAAAGCAGGTAAAACCTGTAGTACACTGAGCTGTTTATCTTTATATAATGTTATTATAGTAATCTATAACATGACACAAAATTATTATATTAATCTATAGTATTTTTCAGTAGCTACCATACACCTTAACCACCATTCACCCTTAGTTTAATCCTGTAGAGGACACTTGAACTCCTTGATACCTAAGTCAAACTTTTCATTTAGGCCACCATGGTCTATTGCCTTCACCACAATAATATCCCACTCTTCTGGAGATGACAGCAAGCACAACTGCAGTCCTGCAAGTCCTGTGACTTACTCCAGCGGAGGCTGGGACTCCCACAGACTGTGGGTAAGTGATGCCTCCACTGCAGGTACCCTCAACATCACTTGAAGATGTTAAGAAGTGAAGACCAAACACAGAAGACCAAACCACCCTGGAGCTACACCTGCTCTGAGGCAAACAGGGCTGTGAGAGGCCTTTGCACACAAGTGAGGTCTGCATGCACACACCTGATGGACCAAAACACCTTGGCATCCCTGCGCTGGACGTTTGCTTGTTGAAACCGTAAGGAAGACATGTCACTGTTCAGCCAATTTGTTCCTCAAGTTAGGAGAGGAGGAGGTGAGCTATCTTCACTTTCCTTACATTAACTTAGCACTTTTATAATGCAGCAAGTCAATACAGGACACAGAACATTACCATGTGCAAATGTGGCTCACACTGTTGAGTAATACCGCTATTTTAAGCCCTCTGCTGCTAAGCAACACTGACAGTATGGTTGGAACATTTTGGAAATACCGAATGCTTCAATTCTTCCCCCCACACGTGTAAAAAAGCTGCTCCTGCACTGCACATACATCCAGAAGCTATTCAAAGATGGGGGCCTCAGTTTTTGTCAGGTTAATTCTCCTCGGCATTGCAAGGACCCTGGTCGTATTTGTGCAGAAGCAGCTCCTTAAGAGATAAACAAATGTGACCTCTGGGTTTGTATTTAAGCACCCCAAAAGCACCATTCCTGAAAAGCACAGCCATCAGCTTCTTGTACTGGATACTCACAGCTAACAAAGAAATGGAAAAAAAAATACCAGTTCCCTTAATTCAAGAACAACCCCCAAGGCTGGGATCCTCTCCAAATATCATACTTACCTGAACTGTCTGATACAGGGCAGTTTATGTCCCTTCCTGTAAGAGCTAGGAGGGTATTTGTGATAAGCACTACAACCCAAACTGTAATTGCTGACAGCTAGCACTAAAAATCTCCAATGCTTGCAGAGCACCAAGGACAGAAGAGAGCATGGGGAAAGCACAACATTTAATGTCTTAAGAGGAAGGCTTGGTGAAAGACTGGTGAAACTGCCTTTACCACACTGAGGAACACTTATTTTAAACGTTTCTATTTACTTACACTTCAGGAGGAGAAGGGGAAAAAGTGAGCTTGGAAGTCTCTCACCCAGGGGCTGCCAGGACTTAGTCCCTTTAAACTGACCTCACTTTGTGGAGGAATTTTGCATTTTTTCTGTACCAAGCAAGCACTGCAAAATGGTCCATTAATTGGGTTTCCTCTTGGATGGATTGTTTCACAAGGCTTGACCATGTTTTCTCAGGCAGAAGTGTACCTCTGAGAATCAATCAGTAGATTGAGAAACATTGCCCAATTCTGATAGAATATACTTCAAACTTTTCATAAGCTTACTCCTCTAATTGTTATTCTAATTTATTTCAGAGTACTTAATTTTGCCATAGACATTAGTGAGGTTACAAATACTAATGTCTCTTCAACTATTAATTCTATGGCATTTTTCACTTCATTGTATATTTACCAGTCTATTAACCTACATGGATGATTTCATAGCTAATCATTTCTACTAACACCATTTTAGACACTTGTAACTTCAACCCTGAAGATGTAGGTGGCTGGAAAGACTTGCCTGTCTTCCTCCTCCCTCCCGTGATCTAAAATTAAAATGATGTGACCAGGACAGCATGCCTCATATCTTATACTTCTTTGACAGACAGCACAGGTCTAGACCCAATTTCCACAGAAAAAAAGTGAATCACTGAAGAACGGCAAGGAAAAACGTCTCTTAAGTAAGCACATTACAGCCTCCTGGGGAGAGAGCAAGTGAAGACAGATGTAGAATACACATTTGGGTATCAAATAAGTACCGTTAAGTAAGATGCTTTGGGAAAAAATACACTGTTTATCTTCCAGTTGACTGTAACAGACCCTAATTCAGTCAGATGAGAACAGCAGTACTGTACGATAATGCAGCAGCTGACAGAGGTCTTCTTACCTACAGAAAAAGCATTTAGAATAGAGTCTCTTTGGACCATTCTCTGCTTATTCCCAAATAAGATCCAGCACTTTCTGCAATCAACGGGAGCAGGTAATGCTAATCCCATCATGTAGGTCTCTCTAATCTGCGAGACAACTGTCTCAATGATCAAATGATGTAGAAGAAAACACTGTTCAAGCACAGTGGCCTTCAACCTGCAGTATTTAAAATCCCTCTGTAGCTATTGAAGGCAATTCTTTTTTCTCATTTCATCATGACAAACTGCAAAACAAGAGACTACAGCATGACTAATGAATCCCTCAATTCCCATCTGCCAACACAAGTCAGTCAGTGTCTCACCCACTCGCCCCCAGCCCTTCGCGCTCTGAAGCGTCTGTTGAGCCCTGCACCTGATCTGCCTCAAAACAGGATGGCAGCACACACCACACAGCCAAATCCTCCTGGCAGGGCACTGGACACTCTCCCCTTGCTTATACTGTTAAACAAACAGGTAGCTTTCTCTTTCTGATAGCTTTCTCTTCTCTTGTTCCATTGTCAATTTCATTGGCTGTAAATCACAAAGACCACAAAGAGCTCATCTTCATTTCCATGTCCAATATGAAGGTTTACCTTCAGGACTGCTAGGTATGAGACAGGCACAGATCATTAGTTAGTATGTAATTTAATGATTTGCTTGCAATTTTTCTGTTTTCATTACAAATCTCTTTTTTTACATTAAAACCCTCAATGTCAAAAAAAAAAAAAAAAGGCAGCTTCTTTCTGGAGCATTTCCTGCCAAATTTAAGGATGAAAAATTGAACAATTAATTTAGATATGCTTAAAACAATGTACCCTCAAGGTCCAAATTACTGAAAGGGGAAGACACAGTGGGAGTAATGAAGCTCATTCTCCTCTGCCTATTTCAGTTGTCACTCAAGGACCTGATCTGTGAGCCCAGTTAAGTCAAAATGATCCTCGTTTCCTCTGTTCCCTCTTGTTCTCTCTCCCTTTTCCTCAGTTTGTTAGCAGTGGGTCCCACCAAATCTGAAATCAAACACTGCTGCAGTTTTGCTGACAGCTAGAGCCCAGAGCACAGATACTCAGCAACAGGATGAAAATCGACTGAAGGTACCAAGAACAGGAATCCACAGCCATTTTGATGCAAATTTGCTCCACCTGGTGAAATGCAAAAATGCTACTGATCTGCCCACCCTGCAGCTCTGCTGAGTGAGGGCATTCTTGTTCTGCTGAGAAGAAGCCATATGCTGTCAGCTGTCACAATCAGCAAAGGTATTACTGCATTAGCACCTACAATGCTCAATTAGGGAGAAGGCTCCTGCTTTGAGAGGCGAAGAAAGCAGACTGCTGTCATCCTAGACTGAATCCTCTGCTCTACAGACAAGTTGCAGAAACTGAACCAAAAAAAAAAAAACAAACCAACAAAAAAACCCCTGAACCATAACCAAACAGATGGGAGGGAATATCCCTTGACTTAAAGGACAAAGCAATAGTGAAACCGGGGTACATTTTATCAAAATCTGAGACTTCAGATGTTTGAGATCATAACCTTATAGGGAAAGGGGTATTTAGCTAAATATCACCTGTCCAGACAGGGAGCTCTTTCTACATACACATGGCACCATTGTGAAGAACCGGAAGGTCTGTGTAAAACAAAATGTTCAATGAAAGTCAACAGCATTATCTGCATAACAACCCAGCTCATGTCACCTCGCTTCACAGAATATTTTAAGGGACCCACATGGATCATCCCAGTCCCGGTCTTAGCCCTGCACTAGACAGTCCCAAGAATCACACCATGAGGCTGTGATGCCTGAGAGCATTGTCCAAGCAATTCATGTGCTCTGTCAGGCTTGGTGCTGTGACCACTTCCCAGGGGAGCCCATTCCAGTGCTCAACCACTCTCCAAATTAAAAACACTTTTCTAATAGCCAACTTAAACCTCCCCTGACACAGCTTCATTCATTCCCTTGGGTCCTGTCACTGGTCACAAAAGAGAACAGATTGGTGCCTGCCCCTCTGCTTCTCCTCGTGAGCAAGCTGTAGACTCCACTCAATCTTCTGCTCTCCAGGCTGATCAGACCAAGTGACCTTAGCCATCCCTGTTACAGCTTCCCCTCCAGACCCTTCACATGCATAAAAAACATGCGTTCTTCACATACATAAAAAAGGAGAAACAATTTAATAAATTTCTGTGCTTTTGGGAACATACTTAGTAATAATCCAGCAGCAAGTTAGCTAAGAGCAGGCAAAAGTTGACATTGTACCACCATAAATCCCACTAGTGCACACAGAGGATACCACAATTAGGAAAGGGACTGTTTTTTCCATTCATCACTTCTTGTTCACAACAATGCAAAGAGCTTGTTGGTGAGAAAATGGTGCTAATAATGCCAAGGTTGTGGATTTGATCCCTGTTGGGCTATTCACTTAAGAGTTGGAGTCAATGATCCTTGTGGGTCTCTTTCAACTCAGAATATTCTGTGATTCTGTGAAATAAGTAGTGGCTGCCCAATGCTGGCATAGAAAAAGTCAGTGGGAACACACTAGTCATACTGTCATGAAGATGCGAAGAACGAGCGAAGGACAATGGCAGTCATTCATTTTCTGAAATGACGTGTCGCTGCAAGACTTTTGGGCAGTGCTTCCCTTAACGGAATGCAGTAAATATGATTGAATACCCATCCCCCGCCTCTTTCAATTGATTTTCCAAACAGAACAAACAACAAATGTTAGGCAGCATCACCCATCCTCCAAAAATTCTTCCAAAAGCACCTGGTTATAGAGAATGATGCCTGAACTCTCAATTTCTGATGCATCATAACCAAATCTGTCACAGAAAAAGAAAATATTCTTCCTATGAAACAGAGAACAATTTGTTTCCATAGCAGCAAGGACATTGATGAGCAACTCGGGCAAACAGCTTGAGCATTATTAGGAGCACAATGCAGATCAGATTATTTACATACAACATAAATAGTGCAGAAAGTGACGAGAACAAGCAATAGCCTTTGAAGTATGAGAATGATAGAGCCAATCATCAGGTCTAGACTTGTCTCTTTCCCTTTCATCCCTGCACAGAGTCAGGAGAAAACTGTCAGCGCAGATGGATAAACAGCACTGGAGGAGATAGGATGGCACCTCTGAGTCATAATGCTGTAATCCCAAAGCACCCTTGCAACAGCCAATACCTGCGTGAGAACGGCAGCAAATTTAACAATTTTTGAAGTCAGGTGTAACCTTTGTTTAATCTACACTCTGCAACACTGTCAACTGTTACCTGAAACAGTCCCACAGACATTGTACTACTCTGCTTGTGGAAGCTGCACATAAAAAACAACATCCATTCAAAGCTCATTTCATCAGTGATACGAGTGTTATCCATCTTCAGCTTTGAGGAGACTGACATTCAAGTTCAATGCAACATAAACCCATGGGGTGAACCCAAGGATCATTCATCCTCATCACAGAATTTCACACCCTCCCTCCCCCTGTTTTCTCATAAATGCTCTAAGTTATTAGAGGATCCCACTTTAATATTGTTGTGTCTTGGCTCTTTAAAACCTTGAACTAGAATTCTGGTTCCATAACTAACTGAACCAGACATACTGACTGTCAACCAGCTGCAACAGTTTCTGAAATAGGACATTTGCTAAAAAACCACAAATTCCACAACACTTAAAGCACAAAAAGTTACGTATCAGCTAAGCACTTCTAAATACCCTGTGATAGAAGATTAAACTCCCTGTAAAGTTCTTTTATGCGAATTCACTTCATTTTGTTTATCATTACTGCTGAAAATTGCTAACAGGCACATTTTGAGAGTAATATTACTAAAGCCACTATGGCACTGCAACCTTGAAGGCACCTTGAAGACTGAGTAGCATTGCGGCTATTCCAGGGCTAATACAATTAAGAAAATCAAGATGAAATTCCTCACTTGACATTTCTGAGAACAAGGTGACAGAGTTTTAACAAATTCGTCATTGAAGGTACTCAGTGTAAGTCAACTCAGAAAGTTTTCATGGAGATTATATCCAGTCTCCAGTACAGATTGTATCCACACAGCCTGATGCAAACACCTAACTGAAAAAATTAGGTGGAGCAACTGGGTGGACAAAATGATTTTCTTTTATGTGAAGCAGCAAAATATTCTGCTGTCTCCTTCACGTTTCTCAACCCCACAGTACACAAGAAGAAACGTCCCTTAAACTAATGAGCATTGGGCCTGACACAAGCTTTGAAAGGAGCTAGACCTGGTATCTTCCTCTTTGGGGAATTATCTTTTGCAGCCATCAACTAGTCTTGAAATAATAGCATGGGAAAATAAGCACTATTCATCCCCTAGGAAATAAACATCTCCATATGTATACACAGAAAAAATATCTATAGCATGATGTTTGTGGGAACACGGGAAGAGGAATTTCATGTTGCTTAAAAACATAAGTAATGATGCCCAGCTGTGTCAGATCAATAACCTGGTATTCTGACTCAGTGACAAAAGCAGATGTTAGAAAGTGATTCTGGACATTTTTCGCATTTCTTTCCTCTTATATTCCCTGAGAGTTTAAAATTGCTATATTAAACCTGTTAGTGGGTACTTGGAATTTATTTGCTGAAATTTTCCCTGAAATCCGGAATCCTTTCCTACCTGTAAATTACATCCTTTCAGAATTAACCCTCACCATGACAGATCTTACAGAGCTTGAACAGCAGTGCACCAGTTTCGGTGACACAAAAAAGCCCCAAGACACAGGCAGGTATCTGCAACTAATTCATATCTATAATGAATTTTGTTATCTCTGTCTTTCAAAGGGAGGGAAATCCTTCTTTAAGTTAATTCAACTCCTGATTGATCATTTGGAAGCACTTGAGGTTGAATTCTATTAAAAATTACTGAAGCCAAGCCAATGTGCACTGAGGATCTTGGCAGAAGAACTTTCCTTTCTAAATGGCAGGAAGGCCCTTTCCAGGAAGGAATATTTTTACATTTCATTGCTCCATTTTAACCCTCCATTTTTGTACTTATTCCTCCTCAGTTCACACTATTAGGCCACGTTTCATTTCTTCCACAGTCTCACAGCACTTCAAGAGACCAAGAGGCCACCACCAGGGTATCACACAGCCAAGCTTGGCCACCTGAGTTTGCCATAGCTCTGAAGAAGCTGTGACCACCGTGCTCAGCCACAGCCAGGTCTTCTTCTCTCAGATATACTTGCATAAAGTAAGGCTGTTGATTTCCATGCAAAGATTCCATATATTGAAGTTCCCACCCTTGTGTTCCATGGAGAAGGCCGCCCACACAGCATGAGAGCTGTTTAAAAGCTTATCCCTGTGCCAGTTTGGTTTGCTGTCTAGCCAGGAAATGCTTCTGCCTCCCCCTGCTCAAAGGACATCAACGTTATTCAAGTGCAGCAAGAGCAGCCATTATTCCAGCTAAAAGGAACACAATGTCACCCTTTGAGGATACAAACTGCAGGAAAGCTTTGGGGTGAGAAGAAAAGACCGGGGGGAAAAAAAACCCCAAGTGCCTAAAGAGTATAGTACACTTTGATCCACAGAGAAAGATCTTGCTAAGGACTGGATCCTGTTTAAAGGGCTGCATAAGTAAGCTGAGACCTTTCCTAAGCTCAATATGGAAGCACTGCAGTGTTATTGCAGTGCCAGCAGACCACAACAAGCAAGCAGCATGTGACATTGACTTCACAGAAACCTCTTCTGGTGGCAAATGTTAGCTGAGTTTTGATGTACCTGGCAAGCCCAAGGAGGCAGGGTCTTACACATTTAAATCTCAAACACTTAAACACAAGCTGATAAAGCACTGCCTGCGTTAGCCTGACGTAGTAACTCCAGCTCAAGGGTACCCTCACACCCACTGGCGATGCCCTCCTTCAAAGCATGCCTAAATAGAGTCAGGCTAAAAGCTAAGGACAGAAGCAGCCAGAAGGATCTTAAGGATCACTTGAACTTGTCAGGGAAAGCTCCCTGGCTGCTCTTAGGCCAACAATGCCCTTGTGGCTGAAATGGGTTGGATTAAATTGAAGCCCATCAGTCAAGAGGGCAGTCCCTCCAGGCACTCTTGACAGCCAGCACTGCCAGAGCATGGCAGTACGGCAGAGCTCCCTCTGCCACCCCACACGGTTACAGAGAGAGAGAGTCTCCTCAGCTACAAGGCTAAAGTTAGCTGGTAACATGGAAACGTGTTCTCACTACCCACATCCCCAGATGTCAGATTAATTTAAATACATTTAACCATATCCAAAATCTATGTGTTGCCAGGAAAACAAGTGCACTAATTTGTGCCTGTGAGAAATTCAACTGACAAATCCAGAAGCAACACAAAACTGATAAACAGGTTAGATAGTGGAAATAATCATGCATTTAGCCTTGGCTGTAATTTGTCAATACAAGGCTTTTAGCAAGCAAAAAGCATTTGCACAGAGACCTAGAAAATGAAGCACTGCCAGAGAGATCAGCTGCTAGAAGCAACACTGCCATCTCATGATTTTATTTCAAGTCTCATATTTAGTGCTTCTAACAGGGCTTCAGCTTTTCAACTGTTAAACATGAGCTTTAAGTTGCTTAAAACAAAATACAAACCCAAATTTCCTACCCTGCTTTTTTTCTGATAAAAAGCCTAAATATGTAACCTTTAACTATTGATCAAGAGGCAAGACTGATGAACTCAAACCATAACATTAAAAACCAAACCATGTGCTTTTGGGTCATGACTTCCCAACAGCCTGACTCTCTGCACCAGACTGCCATCCTCATGAGCTAGATAAGCATAGCAGCTCAGGTCACAGACAGATTTGAGAAGCTCTGACTCCCTGCTCTAACAGCTCAAGAGTGAACTTTTGGGCAGCCAGGGAAAAAGAAAAACACCAAAGATAGGAGCCCACACCTTCCTTGGACTACAACTGCCAGAAGGGACCAGAACATCCCAGAGCCTCAAAACTTTTTTAGTTCCGAGAAAAAACCAGACACACCTGATGGACAAACCATCCACAGGTCCCCTCTCCCTGACTGACAATTTACTGGCTAAAGGTTACAAACAGGTCCTAGTTTGATGTTCACAAGCTTGTGAAGAGTCATCAAAACCTGAAGCAAGAAGGCCTTTTGCTGCTCACAGCAGTGCCTTGTTCTTCAGCTGAGAAGGATGGAAACACAACCTAGACACCAACTCCTCTCAGGAGTGTTTCTTGCCCTGGCTCCAAGTTCTTGCACCATGCTTCCCCTGGCATGTAAACCCACTGACTTGCTTTCCGTGGCCTAACAGGAGCAGGGAAGAGCCCTGTACTCACATCACTGCAAAGCATCCTCTCAGTGATACATGTTCACGGCCTCTCTTAATTTTATCAGTTTTATTTCATCCACAACAGCTGGAAGGCTTCTAAGTAGCTTTAATGACCTGTTGGATCAAATTACTCTGGAATGGCAGGAACAGGTTAGGCCAGAGAGCAGATACTCCTGATCCAAAGCAAGTAAGGCTCGCCAAGGAGCACACAGGACAGAGCACCCTGACTCCCCCAGCTGCCTGATCCCAGCTGGCCTGCAGCTGCAACCCAGCACCAAGGCTGGCAGGAGCTGCTTTGAGGCTCAAAACGAGTTTCTCCCAGGCCACATCTGCTCTTGGAGGCAACAAACCCATATTGGTCAGAAGAGGAACACTCAGCTTTGAGAGCTGCAGTCTTGGTGGTAGGGCTTGATTCAAAGGGGCACAATAGTGGATGTGCGAGAAGAGCTTTTCTCATCTTCCCTCTCCCTAACTTCACTTAACAAGGTGAGATTTTCTGGACTATTACGTTTTCAAAGGAGCAAACTAGAACAGCTGGGCTTGTGACTTTTTTCCCTTGCAGAGGAACACCAGTAGAGGCCACCACAAACCCAACTGAGCAGGTTTTCAGTCACATAGGCAGGTGTGTGGGTTCACCCACACCAAGGGGAAAAGGGACTGGAGACAGGACTGAGGCTTCAATTATGTCTTGACCAGTGTTTGAACAAGACATCAAAACAAGCTTCATCACTGGCAGCCTTCAGAATCTCTTCATGTGTTACTCAGTTTCATTTTAACTTCTCCCTTCGGCCTGAAGTTCATTATTATACTTGGAAGAGCACAAATGAAAAAACAGTAAATAATATGACAGTATTTCCTGGACTGTAAACTGCAGTAAAGTGCTGTGGCATTCAGCAAAGAGAAATCCCAGTGAATTTTTACTAAGAGGCTGGGGTTAAGCTGTCATCCCTACATCCTCTTGCAGTTCACAATAAAGCCTCATCTACTGATATCAAATCCCATTTCTGATAGGAGAAACTAATAGAGGCCAGCTGGTTTTCCTCTGTTTTCTCCCCAGTTAAGTCATCACCTCAAACTCCTATATTTACAAAGGCCCCATCCTTATACTCACTGCCTCCTTAGAACTGGCTGATGAAAGTACATAGAAAACATGCAAGAGGCCACATCTGTACCCCCAAACAAGATTCTTTCAATTTAAGAGTTGTAATTTGTCACTGGACTAACAAATGCAGCTCAAGCCAAGACTTATTTCAGAGCTTATACAAACCAACGTAAACTCCACTCTGAATTGGATTAAGCTTTTGCTTAATCCAAAAGAAGCTTTCATTAAAAAGCTGGTTTTTTATTTCCTGAGCAGGAAGACTTTCAGGCAGCAACATCTAGAAATTCTGTAGGCAGTCTGCACTGTTCACCTCATTAATAAACTTTTTAAAGAAACCATAAAACCCCAAATCCTCAAGCCAGGCTCTCCGGCGCTGCTTCTGGATCTTGGATGGGGATGCTTACCAGAACCAGCAGGTCCTTTCAAGTCCAAGCAGCAGAAATACCTCTCTTTGCCCCTTGCACTCTGTAAAAATGACAACAGCAGCTTCAAGCAAGGCCAGACTAAAATCTCCTACTGTGGTTCAAGCATTTCATTGCACATGTTATGGAGACTAACCTAGGCATGAAGAGGTGCTCAGGTCTGGGCTGGGTGCACAGTCACAAATCCCAGCTATTGCAAAGCAAGCCCACCTTTGAACTCACCTACAGGCAGTGCTTCGACTGAATAGGCAAGAATAAACAAATTCGCAAAATACTGCTCCCAGCTGTTTCTAAGTGGTTCTTCTCTGTCTAGTTATGTGTTATTGAGCATTATGGGTCACTAATTGACCATCACAGATTAAGGCCATGTAAATCAAGTGATCAGCAGGAAGAAAGTGTACACATGCTTTTTCCCAACTGCTTATGCTACATATTGGTTACTGAACACACCTGTTAGTTCACAGATATCTTCATTTTTTTAGATTCTGATAGACCTCCCTCTGTCACTAGATTGATAGTCTATAAAGAAAAGAAAGAAGCGTGACAAAAGATTTTGAGTGTCTGAAAGGTTTCTGCAAAGAGGATCAGAGCTTCCATCAGAGTGTAACATCCTCCCCATTTACCCAGGACAGACGGTGCAGTTGGCTGAAAATGATGATATAAAGAAATTTAGACCGGTTATTAGGAAACTGAGGAGGTGATGATTGAGTGAAGAGGAATAATGGAAAAAACAAAGACAAATGCCCACCCCAGGTGTAAGGAGCAGAACAGGTCACCTAGAGGTGCCTACCCTGTCAGGGCCTGGAGGTTTTCCAGAAGGAGCGACACAAATGTGTGCTGGAATTGCACAGAGACTGCAAAGAGCTAGGGGAGAACCAAGGGGATGATAGATATCAGTGTGTTTTCTCATGGTGACATGACTACCAGATTTAATTCACCTTTTTTTGTTTTACAAGTGCTTTCACCATGCATCTATTAGAGAGCTGAGAGGAGATTAGCACTTAAAGGAAATGCATTCACCGGAGGTGAATAGCAGTCTAAGACATTTCGAAGGTCTGAAGAGAGGAGAAGCTCTTAGCCTCAACAATTCACCCCAGTCCCATCTCATGACTTGAACTACCACCTTGACAACACCTCCCACCTTTCTAAGTGAAGCAAAGACCCATTCAAAGGCATTTGACTGGGTTTTAGGAACAGGGACATTGCAATTTCCTTTTTGATCCAGAGTCAGGGGGAATAAAGGCTTTCTCCACTAATTTCAGCTATCCAGATACCTTTTACTGGATGGTGCATGACAGAAAAAGGGTAATTCCTCTGGTATTTTGTTGTTCAGCTGTAAAGAACGGTATTTTGAAAGCATAACAATTATTTCTTGTCAGGTCAGTAAAAAACAAGGTCGATCATGCTGGGGTTTTTATTGACTCAAGAATAGTACAACTAAGCTCTTTTTTCCCTGTTTTATGCTCATATATGCTAATCCTTTAAAATGAAATTTTTTAGAAGTTACTTTTCTCTGTTTAACTACGAAGTTAAAGAAATGGTACTATAATGCTCTGGATAACGCATAACAGCTTTTATCCACAGATTTTTGGCATCTCAGTCCCTAAAGGTGTCACAGAAAGCAATAGAAAATATAAAAATAAGACCAGGAATTTCTGAAAATCTTTTATAGTTCATTAGCGACCAGATCTTTCCAGTATCTCCTAAGACTTATGCAATTCTTTCCGCACACTGGTATTGGCTGCATGTAACTATTCAACATACATATTTGCTCTGTTTGGTCATCAGTTTCTTAAAAGCAGTTTTTCCATTCAGGAAAAGTCCAGTTATGAACTTATAATACAATAACGTTAACCACATAACAGCAGCAAATTTCAATGATGGTTTGCCTAAAACCCAAAGATATATTTTAGACACACCCTGACAAGAAGTTAAAACCCATTCTCAATGGTTCAAAACACTCAAGAGAGCTCTTCTGTATGTCAGAAAACACTTCAATGAGTGTCTATGGAAACACTTCAAAAATCTGTACAGCTTTTAATCCAGTAACAAGGAATAATAATTTTAAATATTTTATGCGTGTCTATAAAATTGGTTACATCACACAATTCACACATGGAAGTTGTTGAGTGGGCACTGCAGCTCAGTGGTTTCTCCCCCTAGTAGGTACCTAATGTGCCTAATCAGAGACTGCTGGCACTGAGAATTTTGATACAGGAGATCCTTTATGTGATTGAGTAGGGAGAAAAAGATCCCAGCTGCCAATCAGTACTGTAGTAGGCATCCTGTTTGTTTTTTTCTTCTTTTTCTGTTTAATTGAAACACAAGAGTAACTGATTGAGTCAAAGTGGCAGAAAATTAAAAAAAAACCCTTAGATGAAACACAGTACTTTTTCAAACAGGAGAAAATGCTTAACACTGGCTGTACTACTTATTCTGGCTTCTTAAAATAGTGACCTGAGCCTTGAGCAGAGATGGTCACAGGTAAAGCAATTACTTTCACTAGATAATGTATAGAGAAATGATTAAAATTTCATCAACCCTTTAAAATAAATGTTTGCTTTAATAAATGTATTTCAATGTGAAAATGGAAAATCATCTTGGTGTTGACTGATGCCTTTTCTATTGTCCATCTCTGGTTGCCTAGTTTCAGCATTATGCAGTGATCACATGAATGAATTCTCACAAAATGGCCTGACTCGTTACAGAATGCTTAAACAACAAAAATAATAGTAACAGGCTCTAAGTCTGTATGATAAAGGGGGAGGAGACACCAAATGTGTATTAAATGAGAGCTGAGACTTGAACTTTATTGCAGAGTCTTCACCTCACAGCAGGCCACTGCAAAAAGTTATATATGACTACTACAAGGTCACACAGAGCTATTAAGAGTTATAGGAACATATTCCCATTGATATTTAGCATCTATTTAAAATTTGATTTGTGTCTTTTTCACCTAGAGGGTGGTGACAAATCACAGAATTAAGTTTCCCTATGAAGTTTGGCAGTAGTCTGACAGACCAGTTGTCTGACAAGACCTTCTCAAGTAACTGATAATAAACCTACGAAGTCTTTTTCATGCCAGGGATTTCTCTCCCACAGTTATGTGTCTGTACTTACCTGGAGGGGATGCAGGAGAAATGGGGGAAGAAACAGCATCATACACAGCCAACAAAGGTGTGTTATGAACTGTGCAAATTAAGCCAGAGTAATTCAGAAGGGGCCTCGGGAGGTAAGTCCAATCTCTTGCTTACAAAAGGGACAGTTTCAAAGTTAGACTAGGTTGCCTTGACCAGTTGAGTTTTGAAAATGTCCAAGATCAAATTTTCTACAACGTGAATGACTTCCAGCAGTCTTCCACTCCCACTACCGTTTTTTTCTCCTTACATCCAATAAAAAAATTTCTTTCATTGCAACAAGTGACAAATGTCCCCTGTCCTTGTAGTGTGCACACATAGGAGGTATTTACCTCCACTTTCTCACACACATCTATTAGGATTTGGGGATGAGATTGGCCCCCCAGCCTTCTTTCTTCCCTCAGACTCCTCATATGCTCTGGTCCCCTAAATATTTCACTGGATTTCTACTGGATTTCCCTCTCTGATCTCCCAATAAAGCAGCTACAAAGAAGTGACAGATCAAGGAGCAAAAGTCATTATTAATCTGCTTTGAATATTTTAGTGGTTTTAACACTGACAGAACAGAGAAGCACCAACAAATCTTCCTCTGAATAAGCAGTGATCACAACAAAGTACCCCAAAAGGCATGCTCTTCTTTTCCTGCAACAGTGAGGTTCGTCAGTGACTTCAGCCTCACTCTCATCTCGCTAAGAGCCACCACACTTGACAAAAGTGTTCTACCATAACAGAGAAAAAAAAAAATCTAATTGCACTGTAAAAACAACTAAGAGCCTTCAAGACGGCATGTGGATAAAAATCAAACTTGCTGGACATGAAAAGCTGGCTTCTTTCTATTATGAGCTGTTACAGACACCTAGCAAGTTCAACAGGAATTCACATAAAATATTCCAGCAAATCTAACACATGCATTTCATGATAAAGCAGAAGGATTACAATACTAGATAAATAGTCTGACTGTGTAGAAGATATTTTTATTTGATTTATATGCATGTATATATGTGGCAGTGCACATATGTGCACTGAGCATTTTCACAGGCTTAGAAGAGGGAAAATCCAAAGACTGTGTTCTGACTGATTTTACAGGAGTAGTAATCTCTTGCAAATAAATACAATTTAACTGTCCAATCCACAACTCAGCTCCATAAAGCTGAGAAACAGAGAAACAGCATTCTTCCTCCCTCTCAATAAACAAAACGTGACCTTCCACATTGGTGCTTCTCTTCACATGAACCACCTCACTATGAGGAGTCTGCAAAAAGCATGAGGCTTCAAACTGACCCACAACAAATGAAAATCATGTAGCAGTCATTTGTAGTGTAAGAGTAAAATACTTTTGAGTGATTCACCAAGCAAGTGCATTTTAATGATTTTAAGTTAGCAGTGTGCTAACTTAGCTAAATTAAGTTAGCAAAGGGAACACACAAGAGCGTATAATGCTAAAGATGTCATAATCAATGCACTCATGCTGTTTTGACACAGAGGGAAAATGCCTGTACAACAGAAATAACTTTCACACAGGTAGAAAGGTTGTCAGGAGATTACAGAGCACTGTAATATGTGTCCAGAGAGGAATTTAAATATGCAGCTTTCACCATCTACTGCCTGATCAGTTTGGCACATGAGGGTACAAAGCAAATGCCTCTGTTTCCACTTCAACTATCTGTCTTCCCAGTGGTACAACAAATAAATAGTTAGGTGGCTTCCTCTTTGCTGGAACTGGATGAGGTATTTTTCAAAGTCATTTTACAAAGCAGAATAAAATGGAGAGGATTTTAAGATAAGATAAGACTACAGATAATTGCAGCAAGTTCTTCTCTGCATCCCAAGCAAAAAAGAGCAACAACGTACAATAATTCAGGCCAGGTGACAAACAGCAAGTTATCATCACCCACACTTCCCAAGGTCTCTCTGTCTAACACTTAGCACCTGTTTTGACTGGTCCTGTAAACATCACTTTTTTGAGCATACAGCTTGCACCAGCTGGTTCTTGCAACAATGCAGATATAAGTTGCTGGGGGGAAGTGGGACAAAAAGTATTCTTAATCAGGCAGCTGAGAACTGAAGAAGGAAACTAAGTCCAACAACTCGCTGCAAAAGACACTGTACCTTTGCTCCAATTTAATGAATAAATGATACTTCTCTCTTACGATGATTCATAACCAAATTGATCGTTATTAATGAAATTGACCACTATTAATGAAAAACAAAGTAGACTGAACCTCTTAGAAACTGTAAAAGGTAAAACAGGTACAGCCTTCACTCAGAGAAGATGCAAGAGGCAAAGATACTACCAGTGACAAGGTCAAAAGGGGAGCAGAGATAAAAATGTAACTGTGGCCAAAAGACACCTCCTTTTCTCTTCCTTCACTTATTACTTAGAAAGAAATACCAAGATCTAAGCCTGCAAGGGAAAAAAAATACTTTCAATTTATTATTTTAAGTCTTGAAAATGGAACTCTGCTGAATCTGAGCACTGAGACCTACGCCAGATCAGTAATTATCTTTGCACATGCCCCCCTCTGAAAAATGGCCTTACTAATCAAAAAACATCCAAGTGAAATTCCATGAGAAAAAAAATCTAATTTTGCCTGTTCTGCGTCAATTTCTGGCTCTCCCAGACAGTGAAAGTCCCTTTTCCTAGCTTTATTTTAAGAGTATTGAAACAGATTACAGAAACGTTCCTCAAGTGCAGGACAGAGAAGTTCCAGGTACTCATAGGCTAAAGTCCAAGTTTTCATTTTCCCCAATTTCTACAACTGCCAAAAGGTATGTAAATTAAATTTCTACCTCAGTTTATTGCTTTAATTACACAATCTGTATCTTCAGCTTATGTAACAATTATATACTTGGTAAGCAGAAGCAAACACACAAGTTATAGGATGTCAGACTTTGGACAAGTGGCAGAAGAAGGGGAAGAAACGTATCAGGATATAGTGTATTGCCATAAATAATTTTCACAAAGCAGTCACAAAGAAAGCATTTATCTGAAACTGAGTAATTTAGTGCTTTGCCTGTCTGCTTTCCAGCTGCAAATTAAACTCTAGCACAGAAAAGAATGTACTAAACCTGTTCCAAAATTACCAGATGTGCACACTCAAACACCATTCACACCACTCTGGTGAACAGCTGGAGCCAAGTTTTGACAAGGGCAACACTGCAGTTTAGTAGTGACAGACAATATCATGTGAATTATAACTAAGTGATTTGCTTCAGCCAAAAACAAACAAAAGCTAGGGACACTGCAGGGATCCTTTCAATAGCCAGGGAACACTAATGCTAAATTCAACAGGCAAAATCAGCACTGACCTCTTACAACAACACACAGAGACCGAACAGCTGGGGAGCAAAAAACCCTAACAACTACTATTTAGATGAAGAGATGAGTGCACTTCTGACACATCTCCCAGTCATCCCCCCTTGCCACTCCTCTTGTCCCACACTGTGGTGTAGGCTCAATGAGCACACAAACTGACTTTCTTTTTAGTGCAGCTAAGCCTAGACTTGTGCTCCAGGAGCACACAAAGCACCCCAACCAGAGCTAATTTGACATGACCCTCCACCTGTCAGCAACATGTTCAGCAAGGACACTGGGACCTTATGGACAGTGGTTTCACTCTACAGAACAAACCATAATGAGCCACACTACTGAGGACACAGCCACCTCTGGCTGCACCTACCACTCCGTGCAGACCAGGACCTCCTGCAGAAGAGCCACAGCTCCCACCAGGCCCAGCAAGCGATGAGGGTTTCAGCTGCTGGGCTGCAACAAGCCGTGGTGCGTCTCCATTTCGACTAAAAATATCATAGAATGGTTTGGGTTGGAATGGACCTTAAATTAGTTCCAACCCCACTGCTGTGGACAGGAACACCATCCACTAGCCCAGGTTGCTCAGAGCTCCAGTCTGGCCTTAAACACTTCCAGGGATGGGGGCATCCACAGCTTGCTCTGGGCAACACGTTCCAGTGCCTCACCACTGTCACAGTAAAGAATTTTTTCTAATACCTAACCTGAAGTAACTCTCAGTTTGAAGCCATTCCCTCTTGTACTGTCACTACATGCCTTGTAAATAGTCTCTCTCCATCGTTCTTGTAGGCTCCCTTCAGGTATTAGAAGGCTACAATTAGATAACCCCAAAGCCTTCTTGTTACCAGGCTGAACGAACCCAATTCTCTCAGCCTTTCTTCACAGCAGAGCTGCTCCATCCCTGTGATCAACTTGGTGGCCCTTCTACCCGAAGAAGCTCTCTAGAAGCTCAGAAGTTGTGCTACAGCCTATTGAACATCACCATTTTAGCAGCACTTGATTGTTTTACCTGTTCATGAAGTCTGCTCTGTCAAACCAAAACACAATTTAAAGGGAGAACTACAGAAACTAATTCAAATAAAGAAAAACATCAAAGAGCTAAAAGGCCAGAGTGAAATGAGTCACAATAACTTGACTCCCTTGTGACATAACTTTTACCATCTGATTTTTTTATACTTCACATGTACTATTTCCTTGGTACAGATACTACTCTGAACCCTGATCAGCTATTCAAGCATGGCTGAGGACCTATGGTGGGTGGAGAAGGATGTACCATAAAAGCAAATTAAAAACTAAATATAATACTTTCCTCATAAGCAAAACTGCCCCTGGAACTTTGAAAACCTATGCTGAGGTTTACACAGATTTATCACCTACGTGATTATTGTCTGCAGCATATTACCCAAGCAGCTTATGCTTTTGTTAGGTTTCAAAGAAAGACAAATCAGATTAGCAGCAGTCACTAGCTAAGCACCCAGAATTAGAGACTACTGAAATGACTTTTTGTTTTTAGACTCTTATTGTCCTGCTCATTTTATTTATTTGCTAGCCCAGCTGCTTAGAGAGCATAACTCAGATTTGGGAAAAAAACCGCAACCATAGCCACCAACTTCACCCATGGGGCCAGGAAGTGCTTCCCAGAGCTGGCCCTGCACACCTCCTGCCAGAAGCAGCATACTGCCAGGCTGCACCAGACAGCCCAAGTACAAATTCTCTAACCTCACCAGCCCTGCAGGACTCCTCAGGGTGCTGCTGAAGGCAGCCATGTGAGGCCATGCCTGCCCTGGTGCCCACACCCCACCCTCACTGCGGAGAGAGGGAGGGACACCTATGAGCTCCCCAGACCTCCCACCTCCTCAGATGGGCTCCCCACCCCTCCAGCTTCCCTCAGATGTGTACCTTCTCCCACAGACTTGTGCCAAAAGAAGTGTGGATTGCTGGTAGCATGTGGGAGATCATGTGCAGGTTTAAAATACAGCATACACATGGTCAAGAGTGATCAGATGCACCTATTTCTGCTTATTAGCTACACATTTGCTGGCAGATTTGATATACAGTTGTTTTAGTTAACTATAAATATTGAAGGTGTTGGAGTACATTAAAATGATGGGCTATTCATTCAAACCAAGTATGACTTTAAACTGATTTATTATTTATCTTCCATCTCCTAATAAATTAAAAAACTTAGATTATGCATCTTCTTAAAATAGACATGCATATTGTATGCATGACAAAACCACGTGCAAAGTTACCATAAAAGCTGTCTATAGCTTAGTTAACATCTTTTAAGTGGTCACTGGAGATTCAACTGAAAAATAAACTTGCAAAGCAATAGCAGCAGACTTGCAGGGGGAACAGTCACTGCTGAGGTCTCCTCACTTTCAGAAGAGAGGAGGTGACTTCAAACCATCTCTAACCTGATCCCATAAACTGAGCGACCCTCAGTGGTGGAAACTTCCCAAGTGCCCTCCTGGAGGGCAAATTTCAGTCCATTTTCATCCAAAAGGAAACCAGGTCATGGACTCCAGGACTGCTCTGAGATTTGAACCAAAGCACAGTGCATAAGGATAAATGAGATTTGCTCCAGAGCCTCATTCCTGGGTCAAAAATAAAATGCAAATGGAGGAAACACCCGCCATCTGTTATGGCCATTTACTTGACTATGGATTTCCCTTTGCTCTCTACACTGAAAATATTTGAGCTTATACATTCCTCTGGTATAATTTTCACTGTGAAATAATTTTGCCTGCAGTTCAAAAGAATTACAAGAATTCGGTTCAGCTTCACAGCTCTCAGTTTTTAGCTTTGTCTGGTGACTCCAGCTCCCATGAGTTTAGCCCAGCTGGGGAGCACAGAGGACACCTCCTCCTTATCCCCCTCTCTCATTAAAGGGTTGGCTTATTTGCACACTTGTTCTCAATTCCTTCCTCTTTGGAGTGCAGCACTTACTTGGTGCAGCTACTGCAATGCAGTTGATTTTAGGAATATATCCTCATTTAAATCTAAAATTTTCTCTGTAGGGAGGCTGAAATAACACATTGCATTAAATGTACCAGACAAACATTTTTTAACTGAGTAAAAATAGTACTTTAATGATGATTTTCAGTCAATCACACTGCTTGACCAAAGTAAAACAGGGTATCAGGGGGTCAGAAGGGGCTCTTCACTTACCATTTTGTCAGTAAGCTTACCAACAGGAGGATAGTACTTTTCTTCATGGGTAACTGTCTTTCAGGTCATCAGATAAATACTTTCATGGATCTCTTTCAAGAAAAATAATCCTTTGAGCTTGACACTTCTATTTATTTATGCTTCAAGAAATTAAGAAAAAGAAAAGCAGCAGAAACAGCAATATTTAATAGAATACCATTTTAATATGTACCTTAAAGTCTGTCAAACCCTGACTTAGCTATTATGCTCAGTAATAGTCTGTATTCCTTGCCACAGCGTCTGTTTAATTGCATACTCAAAAAAAGAATCACAGGATCAATTAGGTTGAAAAAGACCTCTGCGATCACAGAGTTCAACCTGTGAACACCACCCCATCAATGAGACCATGGCACTGAGTGCCATGTCCAGTCTTTCCTTAAACACCTCCAGGGATGGTGACTCCACCACTCCCTGGGTAGTCCATTCCAATGCCTAACAAATCTTTTCCATGCAGAAATTCCTCCTGACGTCCAACTTGAACCTCTGCTGGCACAGCCTGAGGCTATAACCTCTCGTCCTGTCACTGGTTACCTGGGAGAAGAGGCCAACCCTCACCTGGCTACAAGCTCCTTTCAGGTGGTTGTAGAGAGTAGTAAAGTCTCCCCTGAGCCTCCTTTTCTCCAGGCTGAACACCCCCAGCTCCCTCAATCACTCATATGCCTCACTCTCTAGAGCCTTCATCAGCTTCAGCACCCTTCACTGAAAGAATATGTGAGTGTCAAATTTTCACATGCTCATGCCTGGGTACAAAGTCCTGGTAAATGACCATTCAAACACTGATGAAAACTGAGCTGCATTCTGTACAAAAAGTTCTGTTGCATCTACATTGTTCCTAGTGTTAAAAAAAAATTATACATAGGTAATCAGATACTGAGGAGTGTGACTAACTTAAAAAATATGTCCAGCTTTCCAGCTCTTTTGACAAATTTGACAGCTGTTCTGGCATACATCTTTTCTGCCCTTTTCATCCCTTCTTTCTTCCCCATTTTCACTCTAACAGATGCTTTTATTCTGTTTTGGGTGTTTTTTGTTTCTCCTCCTCTCTTCAGTGGCAGCGTTGGGGGGAGGGAGGGAGGGAGGAAGCGTAGGGTGCTAATGCACAAAGCAGTGCTTGTTAAAAACTGGACATATCCAGGCAATTCGCCAAATTTAATTCCAAAGACTCTGCTTGTGATTCGATGCTAAAGCGGAATATAGCATTGTTCTATCTGTCTGTAGGACACCGCGTCTTCTGTGGAAGAGGAGTTCAAAACAAAAGGACAAAAACCAGCTTGACACTCCCCCCAGCCTCCAAACACATACTTCATTCCAGAAAATACCATATTCATTGGCCTTCAGAGTTGTTAGAAATAAATCAAGCAGAAAAAAAAAAGGGATTATCTCACAAACATGATGAAAAAACATTATTCAAGTTCACAGCGGACATGGTAAAAGCCAAAAAGAGTAAAATTCTGCTGCTTTTATTAGATCTGCTACATTCGACCTTTGGATTTGGAACTTTTTGCAGTGAAAACTATTGAAGAAGAGATATCAGAGTCTGTCCTGAAAATACCATGATGACCTGTGTCTTTGAGAAAATGTAAAGCACTGACACAGCTTCCCAAACTCCTCTGAGCCAGACTGCAAATTCCGTATTAATTTCATGAGGAATCATTACATAAGGCTAGAGGAGAGGCTGTTCAGATGAGAAAGTGCTCATACATGTAAATCAGTGGCTCTAAAGCCAAGACTGAGATTATTTTATGAAATGAGGGAGGGAGAAAGACAAAGAGAAATTACCTACACTTAAAACTGTAATGAGTAATAGTCACACACATACTTTCCCTCTCACAATTTGCCATGTAGCCCAGTTTGTCCCAACAGATGTTAAACCATAACTCAATTTTACAGTGGAAAGAAGTACTAAATTGTGAAATGGGCACAATATGAGTTTAAATTCCAGATGATTTATGCCACATTGCATTACTAGCATTACATATCCAAAATAAAATGCATATACTGACATCTATGGCAGTAATAATGTATTGAACTACATACAGAAGTTGCGTGAAGAGATAAATCAGGATTTAACTGACAGAGTCCCAAGCACTAATTTTAACTCACTTCCCGTTTAGACAATTTTTTTTCTTTATTAACCTCATGTGCAAGAAGTGCTTCTTTTCCCACGATTTTCCACTTTTCCATGTGCAGCCTTTCCCATCTCTACTGTAAACCCCCTGCTCATCACCACTCCCTCTCCTCTTTAACCCAGGTCACCAGTGGAGCTGGGACTAGGGCCTCACAGCAGATCTACCTCTTCCCTGCTCCAGCTGCGGGGGTTCTCCCTTCATTTGAATGACCACTGACAGACTACACTAACTTTACTTGCAGAGCACAAGGAAAAACTCATCTTTAAAGAGGGGTAAACAAAGAGGAAGGGACTGCATGTCTCAAGACCAGGAAAGAGTAGAAGAGCTTCTCCATTCAAGAGTAGCCAAGCATATGAACTCCAGGAAGTGCAGCTACTCTTTTCAAAACCCTAAACCCTGTCAGCCAGCTCTTCTCAGTCACGTAGCAGGGGCTGAGGTCCTGCCATTGTCTGGATGACCATGGAGCTCAACCTTCCCATGTAAACACAGGGAGCAGTACCAGGCTGGTTGGCAGCTTCATGCTTCTGAAGCTCCAGAGATGGCAGAACCCCAGAGAGCTTCAAGTCAAAATTCTGAAGTGGCAGTTGACTTCCCCACATTTATTTTTTTTGCTTAGTTTTTGGGAGTTGTTTTGTCATTTTGTTTCGGTTTTCTTCTGTCTCCTCTAAAATGATAAAAAACTCTTAAGTCTTTCATATTTAGACAAGCACACACAGAAAGACAGGGAGAAAAGTGCTGTGAGAGTGCTGGAAGGAAACTAAACTGCAGGAAAAATCTGCCCTTGGTTTCTTAAAGGCAAGGCAGTGCCTCTTCCTCAGCTACAGCTCATTTTGCCTTCCAATCTTCTGCTTTATGGCTGCAACAGAAGAAACCAAAGGGATGGGATTTATGAGCCTTTTCAGACATCACTCTTTTGGAGAGTAAAAACACAAACTAGCTGATAATGCTATGAACAACTATGAATCAAATCTACAACTCTAAGCCACGTGTCTTCCACAGAGACTCCTTCAGCATCACCCTCCATTTAGGCACTGAAGCATTTTGAAGACAATAATTACCCATAAAGCACCTTGAATTGTAAACAAATGAAAGAGAAGTGGGCTAAAAGAATTCAGCTCAGTTGCTCAAAGCCATAAACCCAAGAAACAGATACAGCCATGACTTCAAATTCATGTAAATCACATGGGGCTGGCAGCCACACCATACTGCCTTAATGAACAGCTTAGCATTTTGCTAAGTCAATATGCTTGTTCTTATTAAAAAAAGCTCTTGGGAAGATTCTCAAGAACATTTTAATCAGACAGAACTTTCTGTAGTCAAAAACAATGCTCTCTCAATAATGTTAATGTGCAAAACTGACATTAGAAAGCAAGTGACTGAAAGGGCTTTAGAGTAACCCTACAAATTATTTAACTTCTACATAAGACTTGTGTTCCTCAATGTTCAACACACCTAAGATATACTGATCCCTCTCACTGCCCTTTAGGATACCCTGCTCTTGACAATTTTAGCTATGAGGAAAACTTGCATGTCGTCTTCTGAGTCTAGTAAAGTTATACACTCCTATTTAGTGTCACATTTAATGAAGGTTAAACATCACAACAAATGAACCACCTAGCGGTTCCTGTGTTCCAAATTCTAACCAAGCTGGCTGTTAAGAAATCAAGCTTTTTGGACAACCAATAGTTAAGAAAGCTGTTGCACACAAAGTGCTCATTTAGAAAGGTCGTAAGTTCTGCATCTTCAAGCATTTTCTTAAATACTCTATTTTGTAACAAAGCACTTATTTCCCAACCTGTCACACAAAATAACTTAGTCATTCTTCAGTAAGTCTACTAGACTCATAAAACAAACTAACTTGTGTAACTTCGATAAGATGGTGCACTCTAAAATATTATTTGCTGTTGCCCCAGCACAGGTAGCTCACAGATTAGACAGCCCCTTCACACATTGCTAGGCCAGTGTTTTACACAGAGGGAAAACCTGGCAGACTGGGCCACCACTGATAAACAAGCCCATGAAACAGTCCCCGCTTTTAAACAGTTAACACCCTAGGATTCTGTTCTACATGGGCACACTCACATACCAAGTCTTCTCTCACATGTTTAATTGTTGCATGTTTATAGTTGTACAAGGTATGACAAGTAAATGACTCAGTAGACACTGCGAAAGCCACAGTTCTAGAAGCACAAGGTGACATCTCTCAGCAATTTTTCTTTTATAACCACGTAGATGGTAGGTATGCAACAGAAGAATCTACTTCTGACTATTTAGACACTTAGAGAAAAGATATCATCAATAAAACTGAAGGAAGTTGCTTACTGTTTTTATTGCCAGGACACATATCTGGCAATAAAAAGGTATCACAGAATTTTTTCTTTTAAAGAAACTGAACAGTCACTACAAAGCAACACTGCTGCACTTATAATACCACTTTATTTTAAAAAGGCACAGTTTCTGCCACCTAGCTGCTACATGTAGGTTTAAGTATGCTTATATCTAAACGAGTTTCTGCATTTTAGAGATGAAAGTTTATTCACAATATAATGCAGTTTTGAAATAGAGTATGTATTACAGCAATAATTGATACCATTAGATGCACATATAAGGGGAGCTATCTACAGAAGAATTATTACCCAGGAAGACTGCAGTAAAAGTAATTGCTAGCACTTCATTACTGAAAAATTAACTCACATTTGGGGGTGTCACTGCATTTTCACAAAAGTCTGAAAAATGCAACTCAGAAAAGCCTGCTCTCCTGCAGTCCTGGCAATCAATACAGCACTTCCCAACACATACGTGACTGTTAGAAGCCCTGGTTATAATTAATGTATTTTGCAACCATGAGGCAGCATAAAGCTTGAAATTATACCACAATTTCCACCACAGACCAAGTTTTTTCTTATTACAATTGGTTGCTAGATAGAAAAAAGTGGTAACAACAGAGTTGCAAAAATAAAGTGTTGTGTGGTTCTGGGAAAGAAAAAAAAAAGCAAGAAAAAAGTTCCAAGTCAAAGTTTGTATGCACATTGTCCCCTTACTAGCCTGAAACATCTGTTAGGGGCCAGTAGCCATGCTTTCACAAATCATTTCTCTACATAAGCTTAATCATTTGTATCCAAATTGCATTGTACTTCATTTCCATGGTGGTGATCTTCAATCACATTTCCGAGATTGTGCTCATAGCATAAATCATGTTTTATAGATTTCATTATAATCAGTTGTTTCCTGGGTTATCACATACCAATGCATATTTCTGTAATTACTTACCTGAAAAAAGAAGCTAAGGAAGTCTTTTATTTGGTCTTTAATGCAATGTTTCAGTCAAATAAAAATTATTCAAAGTCATGCTTTATACACCACTCCAAACCATTTATTTTTGCTTCTAAGTCTAACATAAAACATGACTTTTCCTGTCCATTAAAGCAAGCAGGCATTTGCAGTAGTAATAAATCACTACTGCAAAGTCTCAAACCAGCTAAATTCTGCCTGCTGTGCATGGGTGTTTTCCAATGTGTCTCTTAACACAAGCATGCACATAGAGACCCTGAGCAAGCAGACTCCTTGTATGTTCTCCTGCCAAGTACACCAAATATTGCCTCTCAGGCTCACAAGGCTGCTTGCTGGTGCATCTAAGGAAGGATGTCTATCAGTGCATTTCTGAACTGGGACAAATTTTCATACTAATAAGGATGTGGTGCTAACAGATTGCACCCCAAAACACAGTTCTCCTCTGAGAATCAGTTATTTAAATAAATGTGCATTTGGTTTCATGTTCTACCATATTTGGGGTTTTGGGTTTTTCAATATGCATTTTATACTTCCACTTGCAACCACCATCTCTCTGCAGCTTGCCATATCATGGGAGAGGCCAACACTGAGCATGATGAGAAGACAACTAGTCCAGGCTTTCCACAGAGGAGTTATTCGCTTCAAAGCAATCTTCATTACCTTTAAAACTATTTGGCTTTGGAAGTTTCAGAGGAGTTATCCACTTCCATAATATTTTGTAGAAAACTACTCTCTAAAAATATAATTACTGCTTTTATTTTTAAGCTCTTCACCCAAAACAAGGCAAATGCAAGTTAACTCCCCTGTTCTTTGCAACAGTAAAGCAACAGCAGTGTACAGCTTCCTCAAGAAGGAAAGCGCTGGGGCAGGCTGTGATGTCTCCTCTCTGGTGACTGCTGATAGGACCCGCGGGAACAGCATCAAGTTGTGTCAGGGAAAGTTTAGACAGGGTATTAGGAAAAGGTTTTTCACCCAAAGGGTGGGTGGGCACTGGAACAGTCTCCCCAGGGAAGTGATCACAGCACCAAGCCTGAGGGAGCTCAAGAAGTGACTGGACAACACTCTCACACACATGGCACGACTCTTGGGGCTGTCTCATGCAGGGCCAGGAGCTGGACTTTAATCATTCTTGTAAATCCCTTCAAAGTAGATCCTCCTACTTCTTCTCATGGAAGAGTGAATTACTTCAGAACTTTAAAAAAGAAAATTACCATTTTATGCTTTTATGTTCCTTTGCAGCAGCCACCAATAAGTATCCAGTAGATTGTGATTCTGAGCTTAAAATACAGCACAGACTCAGCCTGCTCTGGGTGATGAATTTAATAAATTCACATTAATTGGAATAAGTTCAGCTGAACTTAAAAACTTCAAATCAAAGATGCCTGCACTATATGTTCACTGTGGCTTTTCTACTGCAATGAACTTTTTAAAAGTTAAATTGGCCTCCATGGAGCCTTTTGTCAAAAAATGCCTGTACCAAAGCAAATTGAAACTTATCAGGATAGCCCAATTAACACATAGTCTGTGGTGGAGAATATATAAACCATCTAGACAAGAGAGGCCAAAGCCTCTGTCATTCCTACCATCACATTAATTACATTTACTGGAGACAGAACAGGTGGCAGCAGAGAGATTTGACAAAACAATTCCTTAGTGTGAAGCAGCCTAACACCTAAGGAAGCTGAACAGGACAAAAAGAAATCTATGCAATTATTACACAGCACTGTAAATTAATTGCTCTTCCAATTTTCATGACACAGTTTTATTGGAATTTTGCAATTGTTGTAAAAATGCAGCACAAAACCTGAAAGGAAATTCTCCTTTTCCTTCTAAATTGGAGTTTGAGGACCGCACACAGATTTTCATCGACAGCTGCTTGTCCCAGACCGCCAAAGCCACAGTGGTGAAAAAATGCTCTAACAGTGGCTATAGGCAGCTTCTCTTCCCTCACTGGGGTACCACCCTAACTGGTTTAGTAAAGGACAGATGTTGCACATGATCCAATTGAACACCCTTATTTTTGTTATGGCTTTGGGGAAGGAAGAGAATGTTGCACGCAAAATTCAGCATTGATTAAAAAGCACTAACATTTGGCTGGGCAAACCCCAGTTTAGCCCCCTGGGCCTGTCTGACCCATTAACCACTGCTTCTTAACTGCTCTGTTATGGCAAAGTTTGCCTGAAAAATGCTGAGCTTGCACAGCAAAAGAATATAACCTTTACCTCAGTTTTGCAACACTTACTTAATGACATACTATGAAAATCCCCCTTCCCACACCCTCAAATTTATTGGTTTTAAACACACATTTGTAACAAAGATGTAACAGCTGATGGAGCCTCTTTAGTGACCGAACAGGGGAATTGCACTGAAGTATCAGAGAGACCTACTACATCACTCAAATATAGTCAATAAATAGCAGGATCTTGTTTCTCTACGTTGAAGAGATGGGAGAAGAAGCCTAGAGCATTTTGAGAATTTAAAATGTACTATCCCTGTGATATGCTCAGTACTTCTCTCCAGACAGTAAATAGGTACCACCTACCAAAAGAAGGGATTCTTGTCTCCACAATTTCCTTTCAGATACACTTCCTTAAAACATAGGTCTTCCATAGGCTCTGTAGGCTCAGAGTATGCTTAGCGTTTGTGCTTTCCTGTAGATCTGCAACAGTAATCCCTATACCAAAGAGAAGAGCATAAAAAGCAGGGGCAGGTAAAGTGGAACACATTTAGCCTTTTTTTGCCAAAGCCACAGCAATGGTACTAAGGTTATGGAAGAAGAAACATGCCAGCTGCACTTGAACTGCCTCTTGCAATACCATCAACAAGTTTATCTGGTGCCTAGCTCAAGTCCCAGATCTACAGCATGCATGAAGGCCTTCATCTTTTATTATGAAATAGAAAAAAAAAATAGATTTCCATTCATCACCATGGAAGAAGGAAGATTTGAACTTAGTACCAGCCACTAAATGCTCAGAAAACAAACAGCAAACAAAAGCCTCCAAAATAATAGCAGGTCTTGTGATTTTTTTCTTTCAGCATTCAAGGACTACAACAGACAATGGCTGGATAGGAGCAGGAATCAAGAGCAAAGATTTTGCAGTGTTAAAGAACCAGGCATCTGCAGCTCTCTGAAGGACACTGATCTATACCCTTGCACAGAAAGCAAAGAGACAGCAAGAGATGCCCTCTAAAGAACATAAGACACCTTACAGCTAGTGAAGGTTAATGGTATCTTGCAAAACTGTGATTCTTCAAAAAGGTTGAAGGGACTGTCATGTTTAGAGATTATTAATGCTTAATCATTTTACAGGAATGCAGAAAATTATGTTTAGCCACCTCTAATTTCTCATGTTTTCCAAAGATAAGCTAGAACTTCAAAGGAAGAAGCAGGGAAAATCAGAGCCAAAAACACAGCTTCTCTGTACAATTCGTACATTTGCTTTCCTTTCCAATAGTTCCCAAGCTGAGGGGATGTCCAACACGAGCCTTCAAACTAAGGATCAATTTCATTTCACTGCAGAAACAATTCTTTCAGAGGGAAAAAAAAAAGGGCAGCATAACACAATGTGCATTTCAAATATTTTTTTCCCCAAAAAATGTTTCAGTTTTCTGAGAGGAAGAGCTTTCTAATACAAATATCCTGCTTGTCTGAATCAAAAAAAATAATCCTACTGGTTTTTGTTTTTCTGTCAACATCAACCTTTTAAACACTGTAAAAACAAACAAATGTTGAAAAAAGAAGAATATTCACTCCATCACTAGAGATCAGAGTCATGGAGGACCTTACCACACCACTGTATGGCACAGCAGAACAAGGCAGGAGCATCAGGGCATCCAGGCACGATACCAGAGGAGTTGGGAAAATACTTTAGAAAAAAAAGTCTGAAAAATGTCTTGGAAAACATGTAGCACAGCTATCATATGAGATTTCAAAATTGGCACTCTGTAGTTGTGACCTGAAGGAAAGACAACCCAATGCAAAATGCTCCTTTTCAAAAAGGCTTTCCTGTATTTTTTTATGAAAACTCTTGTTCACCTATCATCCAGCCCACAAAGAAGGCTTGAATATACATCAAAACGGTGTCATCTACATATAAAGAAAAAATAGGCACATCATCTAGCTCATGGGAACAAAAGCCACAAGCAAGAGACTTTGAGCCTTCAAACTGATAAAGCTTCCATGGTTTGAGATTAAAACTCTGTTGCACTCTTTCTTTTCTTGAATTTCCCACACAGAGATATAAAAGACAATGCCCTTAAAGCTCACAGGACTTGGATTTATTGCAATAAACTCCAAGTAGCCCAATTATGTTAATTATTTTAGACACCCATGAGAAGAACAGCATTCAGGTCAGTTCTGCACATGATAAAGTTATCTTTTTCCTTTCCATTTTCTGCTTCCATAGTCCTGGATTTCTGGAGATGGGACAGCATGAGACCCTGTCAATCACTGAGCTCTGCACCCTGAGAGAGTCCCACCAAGGTTTGTGCTTTGTGTTAGCCAAGCCTTGGTCTCCTCCACAGAGATGAGGGGTCTCATATAAACAGATACTACCCCAGTTACTGAGCTGATGGAATGGCAGGAAATGAACGACATGGAAGCAAAGGGAAAGATTCAGCAAAGCCAAACACTGCTAGAGTTAATAATCATGCCCTAATTCAAACCAGGCTCCTCTAAAGCAGGTCAGGTTAATTTTAATTACTACACAGTTTTTTTCTTGGCATAAGCCAAAGAGGTTCACATCAGAACCCCAGGAACCACTTGGGAGGCAGGAAAGCTGCTGCACTTATCCTGTGAGTACCATGACCCAAATCAATTAGTATGCAGTGCTGCACATTTCCTTAAATCATCTCCAGTGCATACATTCCTGGTCTCACAGCCAGGGTCACCATAGCTATGAGGGAAACAAAAGACGGTGGTGACGCTTGCTGGCAGCTGCTGCCCTGCCTCTTCCACGTGTCTGCACCGGGACACAGCCGCTGGGGCTAACACTTGGGAAGGTATTTCCTTGCACCAACTCCTACCATGCAAATGCAGGTAAGCCCACACACAGCTTCATGAAAAGAGACTGAGGAGACGGCATTCCTAAGCAAAACTGGAAATGAAAAAGTCTGCATGCCAGCGTGTGATTGAGCTAATGGCCAATTTAAGATTATGTGAACAGAGGTAAGTTTAGGTTACTATGTGAACCCTGAAAGGAGAGAAGCTACACAGCCCAGGCAGAACACTACCAGATTTCACACTGCGCAACTTGTGCCATACCACATACAGGGACATCATCATTACTTTCTGATTCAAAGCCACCTACTCCACAGGGCTTAATGTAACCAAAGTGTGTGTCAGCAGCCTCCACAAAGATAAGGAGGACCCTTTTATGCAATGTTACTGTTACATCTGAAAAGAGTATGCACCTTTGTACTTCATTAATAAAACAAACAAACAAATAAAAGAACAAACAACAAAAACAGACACCTGGGTGATAAAAGAAAGCTTGTCTTCTTTCACATTAAGCCCAGAAAGGCCACGATGCCTTAACTGGCTACTTAGAAACAGAGACTAGATAGAAATAAAGGGGATATTTATTTGAAAGGCCTTCAGATGTACACTTTGAGTTCCAGAGGGCCTTGCTTCAGTGGATCTCAAAATGGACGATTGGTCACGAGTTCTTCACACTTTGATATCAGCATAAATTCACCAACCAGAACCCAGCCAATGATGGAATTTCCCCAAGCTTGCCCCTCCTTCCCCAAGATGATGGTTTACAGTTCTTGGTCTGGATGTTCTTGGAGAGCAAGCTAGAGAGGCTTTGTTATGTCTATCTTAGCATAGAGAACAGCACTTAACAAGGTACAGGAAACTTCAGAGTTACACTAGCAGTACAGGATTGGAAAAATATAAAAGTTAAAACCTAAGACATCAGTCATATTAGCACCCTCCTCAAAAGCCCTTGCAGAAAGGATCACAGATGTCCAAGCCATGGCCTGCACTTTGTACTGCAGCCACAAAAGCCCCTGATCATGCCAGTCTCCCACAGAAGGGACGCTGATAGTGAGTAGACAGCTAAGAAGAGCTGGAATCCTGATCTCCTCCTCTCATGCTTCATGTCTTCTGCTTAAAAGAAACACAGCTGCCTTGGCAGGTCATGCTCAAGGGAGAAAAGCAGTTTCTGAGACAGTAAGTCCAAAAGGTCCTTGAAAGTCATGATGACCTAGGGGAAGGATATTAAGTTAACTGCCAGTATCCCTAGCAGGAAGCACTGGCACAGTACATCCCGAGTCCTGTGGAAGACCTGAAATGCAGACTGTCACCGGGATGCTCTTCCCAGTTGTCCACTTCAGGACAAAGCAGGGCACACAACAGCTGCCAAGCCTGAAGGTTTTAAGTGTCACAGTTCCATCCACGTCTGCCACAGAAGAGTAAAGGTCACTGCTACAAGTCCACTCATGACTATGGAAGTCACCTGAGTGTACAAAATGTCCCTGGGTGTATTGGATGTCACTGGGACTATGTGCAGCAGCTCAGGATAAATGAAATTTTGGGATACTGTTGTGATGTCAGTGATTTAGTCTGACAGAAGAAAATAGTATTAAAATGGCAAATAAAGGCAGGTTTAACAAGGCCAAGTATAAGGTCCTGCACCTGAGCTGGGGCAATCCCAACCATGCATACAGGCCAGGAAATGACTGGGTTGAAACCAGATCTGCTGAGAAGAACCTGAGGTGTTGATGGATGAAAAACTGAGTATGAACCAGCAGTGTGCATGTGCAGCCCAGAAAGCCAATTGTACTCTGGACTGAATCAAAAGCAGCATGGCCAGCAGCTGAGGGAGGCGATCCTGCCCCTCTGCTCTGCCACTGTGATACCCCACCTGGAGCATCCAGCTCTGGGGTCCAGGGTCCTCAACACCGGATGGACATTGGCCTTCTGGAGCAAGTCCAGAGGAGGTTACAAAGACGATCAGAGGGCTGAAGCATCTCTCCTGTGAAGACAGATTGAGAGCTGGGGTTGTTCAGCTTGGAGAAGGTCTGGGGAGACCCTGTAGCACCTTCCAGTACCTCAAGGGAGCCTACAGAAAAGACGGCGAGGGATCCTTTATCAAGGAGTGTAGTGATAGGACAAGGGGTAATGCTTTAAACTGAAAAGACGACAGATCGAGATTAGATACTAGGGTGAAATTCTTTATTGTGTGGGTGGTGAGACACTGTAACCAGGCTTCCCAATGAAGTTGTGGGAGCCCCATCCCTGGAAAGGTTCAATGCCAGGTTAGATGGAGCTCTCGTCTAGTGGAAGGTGTCCCTGCCCATGGCAGGGGAGTTGGAACTGGATAACCATTAAGGTTCCTTCCAATCCAAACCATCCTACGATTCTATTATTTTTCTCCTGTGTTAACACTTGGGTAGGGAGAATAAACCTCTCTCCACAGAGATCTCAGAACCACATGCAAATGCAAAGCACAAGTGTTGGAGCAATGAAGCATATGTAAGAAAAAGCTTGACATATTTTCTGAGTAAGGCAATAGAAAACATTTTATTTACAAGGTACAGGAGCCAACATAAGGGATGTTTCACACATGCAGAAGAAGACAGACTACTGACCATGTGGGAAGTGGGCACAGCAGTCACGCTCACAAACACATATGGAAGGAAAAAGGCATGCTTCCCTCCTACTAATCGTACCATTCTCTTCCCTAAAAAACAAGGGTTAAGGATCAAGTATTTTAAAAAGGATTACGGTAAATGAGAACTTCAACAAGCATGATGGCATTTTCTGAATTGATAAACCTCCCTTATATGAGGGGAAAGAGGAAGCAATGCTTTGGGAACTCACATTTTGGCTGGAGAACTGCTTTTCCCCTTCTTTGTCTTCTTATGAAGTCCACTGTCCTGGTTTGGGAAGGGCACTCCCCAGTTTAGTACTCCCACAAAAAAGAAAACCACAAGCCACTCCCCTCCTCCCCCATTCTGATAGGAGACAAAAAGCAGATATTATGGGTTGAGATAAGAACAAGTTACTGGAAACAGCAACAAGATAAGAAAATGAACAGTACCAGTATCAACTAATTTAAAAAGTGTATAAAGAGAGGGTGATTTACAGGGAAAAGTGCTCACCAAGGCTGGGACAGTGAAAAACAATGGCAGACACCCTCCGCATGCCATGCTTTCCTCCCACCCTGCAAGCCATGCCCAGAAAGCAGGAGTCCCTTTACTTCCATCCCTGGCAGTGATGTGGGTGGTATAGAATAACAACCCAGATGCACCAACATGGCTCCAGGCTCTGCCCTCTCATCGGGACTGCAAAGAAGAAAATTCTGTCCTGGCCAAAACCAGGACATCCTCATCAGTCTCTTCTCAGGAGTCCTGCGCAGGGAGCCCAGTTAGCAGGCCAGAGGAATAACTAATGAACAAAGATGCTACACTGCCAACTAATTGTTAAGGTTTCTCTGGGTTTTTAATCAACAGAAACTCAGGTATTGTTTCCATTCTCATCCCGCAGTTAAACCCTAACAGCTCTGTGGCAAATGAGGAACATTTCTAATTCTCTAACCACTCTGAACATAATTCTTTCTAAGAGGGTAGATAATCTTCAGAAAGTAGATAGCCATCCCACAGCCACCATACTGACCAATTTGGCAGGTATCTGTACAGCCAAAATATATCAATGCTATCTAAGTTCAACTAATCAAACATGAAACAAAGTACTTGTATGAACTAAACACATTTTTGTAAGCAGGAGAAGTAGCTAGTGCTGACTGCAACTATACTGGTATTTTCCTCAACCTTTTTCTTTGTATGTTCTTACAAGAACAGAAGACTCAATGTGCAGTAATTAACACAGTTATGTCAGGTTTTAACAGCAGCTGGGACATTCTCATTAGCCTTGGCAACAACACTTAATATTCCACGTGCCATGCCTTTTTGTTACTGTGGAAATAGAAATCTAAGACTCCAACCTCCCTCCAGTAAAGCGCTTAATTTTACTTTAAGGAAGTGTCTCCTGACTTTCTGTTTATTTTAAAGCTGTTTCTTTTAAAGTCTCCCCGGTTTTCTAAGAGAGGTACATCACTTATTTGGAAATACAAGTCACAGTCACAGCTGTGCTCATCGACCATATGTGAATCACATGCATGCAAAACCAGCAAGTGCTTCTGGACACCACTTCAGGGAGAAAGTCTTCAGTGGAGGATCAAATGCCAACAGGGATAAGGGAGGCAGGGAACTATCTACCCACACACATCCCCTGCCCACAAAACCTGGTGGAAAACAGCCTAGAGAGAGGGAAGGACAAGGTTTGACCATGATATCCAGCACTTCCTCTCTGCGAGGATAATGGAAAGAGCCTAAGCCATTCTGGACAAGCTGGAGAGCTGATGGTAATGGGAAAACATTCAGCAGATTTTATGATGACAGCCACAGGAAACATCAAAAAAATCCAGAAATAACCTTTTACAGGGAAATAAAATAATTTTAATGAAATCTGCAGACTGCTTAAGGCTGAAATCAATTGAGGCTAGACTCAGTTTGCTACCTCATTTGTGTTGTTTCAGTTCCACCCACTCTTTGAATACTTACCTTCAGTCTGCCACACCTACTTTAAATCAGCATTTTCAAGAGGTTTTTTACTCCTTTCTTGTTCTTTTTTTGCTTTCTTGAGGTTTCCACTGAGGAATAAGAGGAATTTAGTGTGTGGTAGATTACAACAATTTCTCAAGCATGGTGTTGCAAGCATATCAGTGGTAGATAAAATGAAAAAACCTCCTGAAATTCTTTGAGAAGGTTAAAGATTAAGTACCTATTATATGCTTCTGATAGCTAAATTTTGAGGAGAAGAACACGTATTTTCAAACTGTTTAAAAATAATTGAAAGGGGGAAACAAAAAATTGCAGGGGAAACAAAAAATTGCAGGCTAAACCCAGCAAAAATTATCTAACTGGTTATTTTTCATTCCATGTCATTATTTCTTTAAGTCTCCAGACATAATCTGAATTGGGGGATTTTCATCAGACAATTACCAAGCATGAGAAATCACCATTTCAATTGGAACCCAGTATGTGGGAAATGTCTATGAAGTGAAGGTATACATTGCACAAGGGAAATAATTACGAACACGGGCTACATCAGTCACACATAGCAAAGCCCCCTCTGCACTGCATTCCTCACATTCGCTTATGCACAGCTTTGGCTCAGTGTAAGTGTTATCAGCTTTAGTACCTAATAACTTCACTGGCTGGAGAGCAGGCAGTAATAGACAATGTACTGGATTCTCTTACATTCCCTTGACATGGCATGACAAATATCTCAAAGATTTCAAGGCTTTTGTACCTGTGCCCATCACAGAGCCTAAGCAGATGTTACATGAAGTGTTCTTGTTTTTACACCTTGCAAGTCGTGGGTTCTTGACAGATGTGCTGGAGCAGATCCCTGTGCTTGCACCAAAAGAACTCCAAATACTCCCACCAGTCATCTCCATTTCCTGACTTTTTTTTTTAAATGCATGCCTAAACAGTTCAAGAAAAGCATTTAATTTCCCACAAGGGAAGTTCCATGTGGCAAACTTATTTTCAGCTGTGTGCTAAACAAATACAAAAACTCATTTTGTGCTATTGTTTGGGAAGTGCACGACATTTATGTCAACACAGTTTTGGTAAGAAAAGTGTAAGTTTAGACACAAGAAGCAATCACTTAAAACTTTCTGAAAGTTATTCCTTAAAAAAAAATAAAAAAATAGAAACCTACAATATAAGATACAGAAAACACAGTGAACAAGAAAATTAAAATTACTTTAGTAAAGAATTTACAAAAAAAGTATTGAAGATCCAGCCAGTGCTCTACACTAGTTCAGACTTGCACGGTGTTTGTTGGCATGGTGTGTGGGTGCCAAGGACTTCATTGCAGAATTTCTTAAAGAAATTCACAGAACCTAGAACTCAAGAAACTTTAAAAAGAAGTCTTGAGTTGATGAAAGCACTGTCTTATGCCATGAAACATTTGTGTCCAACCAAAAAACCCATATAAACCCACAGAATTTAAAAAAAAAGAAAAGCATGAAATCTCTGTATCTTGAAGAGACAGCTAAGACCCAAGAGCAGCCACATGGCCAAGTGGGCTCCCAAAGGGTGTCAGCAGGTGACTGCAGCCAAACAATGCTCACCTGCACCCAGCAGCTTCACTGATACACACTCAGCACTAGGACGGAGAAGCCTCAATGAATTTGCAAGCTGGCAAAAACACAGACTAAAAGGTAAAGCCAGGCATGAGAGGGTCCCAGTTAGCTGTGCCTTGCTGGCAGCAGGAGGGAGTCAGATTCCTCCTCAGTTAGCCATCACTGGCAGGCTCCAGCTCAGCAAAACAACCAATAAGCCCAAGTATATGTTTCCAATATCAAGAAAACCAGTGCACTACTCAAAACATAATCCTCCTCTGGCTGAACTCCCATCATTTACTCTGGGTTTGGATCTCCTGACCAGTTGCATTGTTAACACAAGGTGTCCTTTCTGTATGTTTATCCACGAACCAGCACCTGGAAGGCAAGCCAGCTGCTTCCTTACTCCTGCCCTGCTTGCCTTCAGCACAATCCAACTCTGATTTATGGAGGGTTTACACCAGGGCAATTCTTGTATGTCCACTGGCATTGAAGGAGTGTGTACAAAGACAGGAGCTTTAAGCTGCAATGTGCAGTGATCACTCTATGAACTTAATAAACATTAAAAAAAACCCAAAATTATGAAGTCGGTATCTTACATTGGATACTTCAAAACAGTTCAAGGAGTCCAGTCTTGTTCATGACCCAGGTCCCAGCTATCTTTTTCACAGTCCTTTTCAACATCTCTCCCCAGGCAAACATTAAAGTACAAACACATTTCTGGAAGTAATTTGCTGTACATAAAACTTTAGGCTAAAATTTCCAAGTGTCACATGCACACAACTATCAAAGCATAAAACAAACACGCCCAAAACTGATGTGGAGAAAGGCACTGAGGTTTGTACCTCTTGATGGCTCTACAGCTGGCACATCTTTCTGTTAATGAAACATAAGCTCCATTCATATTTTGAAATTGCTGTTAGTCAAACAGCTCCAAAAACAGGGAGAACAAAAGATGTTGAATTCTCATAGTTCTTTGTGCTGCTTGTAAATGTTTCCCAAGCCACAACTCCCCAGGCAAACTTTTGAGCCTAAAACCCAAGAGACAAATAATTACAGAGAGGAAGACTGCCAAAGCACCAAGACAGAGCAGCAACAGAAAGCAACAACCAGCTAAGAATTCAGTGGTATATAGGATGCTACCTATTTGTTACACTGAATGGTGACATCTCCACTGATGCCCACTGTGTTTACAGGGGAGGGGTGGCAGGATTTTAACTGGAACAGCCATCTCTGCACCAAAGCTGTCTCAGATTCATACTTGCCTGCAGAATAAAGGTTGGGAGGGGATCAGCAGAAGTGGATTCCTCTCTGGGAACTATCAAGCCAAGTTTGCTTCCTTTGGGCCACAGGCTACATTGCACATGACCTGCAAGAAGCCACCTTATGAGATGGATGTGATGAGCTCTGTTTTGCCCTTTGACAAATGTGGGTATTGACTTAGTTATCCTCCCAGGACAGGATTCTGCACCTGTACAGAGGCTTGCAGTTGTGGAACCCAATACTTTAATACAACCACCTTTGATGTCCCACATGGAAATTAACTTATCTTTCCTTACATTTGCTCATACCAATGCAAACCCAGAGGCACTCAAACTTGAATGAATTTTAAGGAACCAGCCAGAAGAACAGAAAGAATCTTGATTTCTCTCAAACCAATCCAGCCACAAGCATGCTGAAGCGAACCCTGGAGATTGACCTCCCAAAATGTCTCACCACACACCTCACCAGATTGGATGCCATGCACAGCAAGATGCCATGTGCTCCATCGGGAGTAAGCCTCGACCCCACACTCCAGGGTAAGATGTACCTGTGTTAGAAGTACACTAATAAGCATATACACACATCCTCCACAATATTACCACGGTGGGGCCATGAAGAGACTGAATTTTTTAGAGGTGGGCTCGAGGAAGGCAGCTCCCACTGCTCCGTGCAAGCTCTCAGCACCCCAGCGGGAATGGTGCGAGGAGCTGCACAGAGGAGCAAGGTGCTGTGCTGCCCGGGCAGGTGTGGGACAGGCACTCATGGGGACCAGGTGTGTGCATGTCTGAGGAAAGGCAGAGGGCACACACAGCTGGGCTGAACATGGGGGAGATCAAACGGACCAGAAATCCATCAGTTTCAATGGGAAGAGCAGCCATCCTGACTGAGTGAGGTAACACAACGAGCCAGAGCAGGTCTCTCAGCAAACACTTTACCTCAGTGAAATTTCACTGGGTTCAATGTTCTCCCACTTCTAAAAAGACAACAACACATTTCTATCCAAAAACTATCAGGGGAAATACAATACGAGTAGTTATTTTGCATCTGGCTTCAACAGCTATGTATCTAAGGGAAAAGAAAATCCTCACTAATGAAAACGTGCACCACTCAGACAACGCGATACCACTGCATGAGGAAAGAAGAAACACCAAGAAGTGGGCTTCACTGGGTTTAGTTTCAAATTTTCTTCACCTTGTCCTGAAATGGATGAAGGACTCATATTTTAGAGTAAGGACTTTAGATATTACCAAATATTGTTCAAAGAAGTTGTGAATGCAAAATCCCTGGATGCTCCTTCCCTGGAAGAGTTCAAAGTCAGGCTAGGCAGGGCTTTGAGCAAGTGAAAAGATGTCCATGCACACAGCAGAGGGGTTGGATTAATTGATCTTTAGAGGTCAAACCAAAATATTCTATGATTAGAAGACATCTGGAGACTTCAACTGGTTTAGAAAATACTATAAACACCCTGAAAAAGACAGATAATCAGGTACTAACACAGTTCAGACCTCCCAGGGATGTACTCTATCATGCAGTACATTTTTCTGAAATGTAACAATTCAAGATCTATCAGACATAGAATTCACACACAGGAGAGAAGATATCCTGTATTACAGAATCACACATTTAAAAAGAGGATGAGGGAGAATCTGTAAATATGGCAAAAACACAGATTGTTTAATACTAGGAATATCTGAAATACACAACATTTTCTCCTCCACCTCCTTCTCAGACAAGGATTACAGTGAGAAAGCAAAATTAAGTACCTTTTAACAGCACTAACAGGTGCTGTGGAGATAGAGGAAGGGCAGCAGTATAACACTTTGTATTTCACAGGTTTTATGAGAAGATAAATTGAATACTAGTTTCTTTTAATAAGAATAACGTTAAATATGTTTAAGAGGTGTATGATTTGACAAAATATGTACTACACCACTTGGCAATTGAAATGCAGCCACCCTTAATGACCAAAGATAATCAGATTTAGTATTAATGTTAGACACAAAAGATTTCAGCTCCTGCCTGAATGAAGTGTACAGCTAAATAGAAAGAAAGAAAACTGATTCTTTTTCACGATTTGCTCCCAGCTGCTTATAAGAAGAAAGCCTGGTTTAGGAAATATTTGAACCTACTTCAGACACATTTCATGTAAAAGCAAGGACCATTTTTCAGGGTGGCAAAAGCCCCTAAGATGGAATTCCTGAAGATAATGTCTACAAGAAAGGGATTGTCCACTTTGGGATGGGGGGATGAGGTACAGGGATGCAGAAGCAAGTACTGCTGAGGGAGCTGCATGTGCTAGAGAAGGTGTGAAGGACAGGAGATGGCCTCTGGTAATTCCTGGGCCTTTATGCTCCACAAGGCAGCAGTTTCTACACTGGGGCTTCAGAGAAATGGGATAAGAACCCACATAAAGACAGGCATCATTTCACCCTCTGTTTGAAGACAGTGTTCACCTCAGTATCTCTTTTATAAAGGACCAACCAACCCAAATCTAATGTATGCACCCACACTGCTCCAACCACTTCTTTTTTTTTTAAGTAAAAAGCAACAGTTTGGAGAGTACAAAGAAGAAAAAATGTGAAATTATGAGAACATCCAGTTCCCAAGAGATGATGTTGTATCATGCTTTTCAAACTTTCAGGAATCAAAACTTTTTGCATTTTTTTGTTCATTTAGTAAAATAACAGCCCTCCTCCCCACCTTCTAAGTGAAACACTACGTTTTAGAGAGCGTGTGCCATGATGTAAGATGAGCATGGGCGGGACTTCTCACAGGAGATGCACAAAGCAATGGTCATTAGTGAGGACCCTCCATCCAGCCAGTGCAAACCCTAACTGGTGTTGCCATCAGGGTGCCCAAGTTTCAGAAGGGCTGAGGGAGCCAAAAGCCCAAAGAACAACAATGGCTGCGGAGGGCTCTCAGCCTCCAAAAAGGAAAACAAAAACCAGCCAGGGTAAGCCAGTCCTGCACAAAAGTTTTGTGTGAGCAAGGACAATTCAAATGGTCTTAATGAGAAGCAGTCCAACACATCCTTGCCATCAGATCAGGAAGCTCAATAACAGCACTGGGGCTCCACACAAGGCCTGATGAGACAATCACATCAGCCTCAGTCTACCTAATGCCAAGGCAACAGTTATGCAATGACAAACAAAACGTTGTATTCATGGGGGACTGGATCCCCCACTGACAAAGGCTTCTTTTTGTGACTTCTTTTTGAAGTACTTCATATGAAATTTCTGCTCCAAGTCCCCTCTCCTGACTGACCAAACTGCCACTAACTCAGTCAGGCACAGCTTGGTCATCCAACAATGCTTCTAAGCAAAGAACTCGGTAGACCTTGGAATTTTTTGTTGTTATTATCATCATTATGAGCAAAATGTTCAAGAAAAGTTTTCTTGTCTTCACTCCCCTTTTCCCAAATGCTACATTCAGGACAACACATTCTATATGGACATAAATTATATACTTCACACACTGTTGCAGACTCTCAACGTGCAAGACTAACTTTAGTGTTTTTCTAAGATTTTAGTACTGAAATAAAGATGGGCTTCTCCTTAAGATGAATCACTCATGAAGACTTCAAACTGCTAGCAACTTAATTCACTGAAGGAAAACCAATTTCATGCAGTTAGCAGCAAAGACATTAAAGAACAATTTTACATATGTTACCTTGGAAATCAATACTTTTCTCTTAATAAGAAAGTAAAAACATTCCTTTGTTTCTATCCCTCTTCATTCCCCATTCCAAGATTTACTGGACATCAATCCACGCCAGTAAAAGCGTAAGCCAAGATGAGGCTAGTAAGATATAGACAAGAGGAGAAGCTGCCCACTTTGCAGTTTCATTTAACATTAAAAGTTCACAAAGGAAAAGAATAGTCTAAAAAATGAATATCAGAATATGGACACAAAAAGCAAGCTTTTCTGTGTTTCTAATATAGCTGTTTGGTTTGTATCAACCATCAGAGCTGCTGAGGCTACAGGAATCAGTTCGTTAACATGCACTGAAAGGGGTGTAGAAAACTTAGAACAAGCTTAGTAAAAAGACATTAATACAAGAGGAGTCTGAGCTTCACTAAGCTAGGGAACAAACCAGTTAATAAGCATTTAGAAATTAAGGAATTAGGTGATGCGAATTAATTTAACAAAGTAGCAACCATGGCAATTCTGTCAGCTTCCTTTAGCTTTGGCTGAGTAATTAATTTTTTTTTCTTCTTAATTAAAAGCAGAGACAGTGCCAGCATCAGTATGTGCATATTAACACTCGGGCACGCAATGATAGCTCTGCTTTAGCAGCTGCAACCTCCAAGCAATAATATGCCAGTGGCAAACTAGACCAAAGATACAGCTGTATTTTTCTTTTTCTTTTCTTTTTCCAAACCTCCTAACTTTCATTACTACTTAATTAATTTGAATGAATTGTTGGTTGAAAGGAGAGTTCGCAGGAAGCAGCTACTAAAAGTCCCAGGCGGAAAGGAAGGGAATGCCGAAGGTGAGTGCTGACTGCAGACGGACCCGTGTGCACTACGAATCCTTCCCTCCCTAGGGCCCCATTTCTGCTCCTGTTAACACACTCAGCCAAGCGCTACCCTCCCCATAAGTTTGAGAACTGAAGTCGCCACTTTCCACCCACACTCAACTCCCTCCAGCGCTGCAGCGAGAACAGCGCACCACGTTATCCCAGCGGCCCGCAGGATTCCCTAATGCTCACACCTAAACGCATCACGCCTGGCACACGGGAGTACTCAGCGCTGCCCGTCTCCAGAGGCACGTCCACTCTCCTCCCTGTGTCCCCAGGCTATCCCTCCTCTCCCGACCAAACTTCACACCTCGGCAAAAACTGACCCGCACCTCTGGGACGCGGGTCTGGCGAAGAGGGGCTGCGCGGCCCCCCCGCTCCGCCTCATCCCAAGGGGCGAGACCGAGCCAGTCCCCAGCGCCGGGCGGCCGCACCGAGACCCGCGGGGAGAGCCGAGGCGGCTCCGGCCCCACGGCCGCCCTGCCTCCCCCCGAGGGCGCCTCTTCCTCGGCTTCTGCGGGATGGAGAAGCTCCGCGTACAACCGCCTCCGAAACTACAGAGCCCCATTCTACACTATTATTATTATTAATATTATTATCAACATCAACGATTTGTTTTCAGAGGACAGGAGCGCTCTGCAGCTGGCGAGCAAGATCCCGCTGTCCTGCCGGACAGGGTGTCCCTGCGCCCGTCCCCGCTCCCGCTCCCTGCGCGGAGTTCCTGAGGCAGCGGCGCGGAGCGAGGCGGGCGGAGGGGCGGCCGCTCCCGCTGCCCGCGCTGCCGGGGCGCTCAACAGGCGGCTGCCGCTGCCGCCCGCCGGGGCTGCCCCGCACCT